>VDFB02000002.1:195975873-196117462 GCA_007258455.2 Sequoia sempervirens | reverse complement strand
TGTAAATTAGTATAAATTGGAATATCCTTGATGGCTTTGATGCGAGGAATTTTGATACACATATCTTTAAGCTGACCTAATAAGTCTACCTCAGCTTGGTTACGATGTCTTGGGATGGCTAAACACTCAAGGAATGGAGGCTCTAGACTTGAAATAGTCTAGTTTACACTATTTGACTCAAGCTCTGGAGGTGAATTGTCCAAGGCTTTAGCTTTTGGTTCCTCATCCACCACCTTAGTGATTTAAGGGGATGGAGGGACTATAACCAATGTTTTCACTAACCTGAGGTGGACATCACTCACCTCTACCCCATAAGTAGGGTATTGAATAGCCTCATTAGTGTAGGCCTATTAAACAAGCTTGTTATTTGGGTTAGGTGTATGTTGGCAAAGTAGTGGAGGTTCTCTTGGTGGCTGATATGTTGGGTTTGATGGATTGGGCATAATGGCCCATTGTTGTGGTTGTGTAGGTAGCAAAGGTTCTTGGCAATTCATATTTTGGTTTTTCCATTGCTAGCCCTCTTGCCATTATGGTCACCATTGATTTTGTTGTATTGACCATTGGGGGTTGTAATTAGGCCCTTATAAATTATGTTGCAGTCATACATTTGGTTGTTGTTGGTTCCAATTTTGCTAAGGGTTTTTCCATTGGTTTTGGGGGTTTTCCCATGGTTGGGAGTTCCAACTAGAGAAATTTTGATTACCAACTAGAATTGGTGTATTGAAATTTATAGGGTCTTGAAGCATACCTTATCTTGGTTGCCATGGCCTCCTTTATGCAATGTAGAATAATTGTCCATATTCTCCTTCCAATGATTAAAAATCTAGTTTCCCTAGTTTGTCCTCTATAATACTAGTCACCCTCTTACTCTTGCAACTTGATTTTCTTTGTGTCCAATTGGGGTAGTAGTCAATAAGTATTGCCTTAGCCTCTTCTTACTTTTTTTATTTATATGTAGTGTGTCTAGTTGAGTAGCTAGATGAATTATAATATCTTCTTTCATATTAGACAGTAGGTTACTAAATTATACTAAATGGAAACTCCATTGGATTTATTACCAATGGGTGATGTTCTTCCCCCCCTTGTCCTCTTGGTAAAGGTCCTTGAATAGTTTCTACAAACCTTACATATTTATTCAAAGGGTAATTGAGACACATCCCTTCACCTAATAAGGTTAAGGGACTCCATGCAATCCTCATTTAATCCTCTTAAAAATACTAGCTTCAAGGATTCTTCTAAGAGTCTATTCTATGGATTTTTCTTCAAGAAAAAGTGGAAAATTTCTAAATAATCCTCTAATGGTTCATCCTCTTTTTGAGACATTCTAAAAATTTCATCTCTTCTCCTATCAACTCCTCTACAATAGTCCTAGTATTTTTCCAAGAACTTTGTTTTCATTGTGTTCCATTCTGGAAACACATCTTTTCCCAGTCCCATAAACCACCTCATGGCATCATCCTTCAAATTTGTAGGAAATAGCTTGACCCCATGGGAATCATTTGTGTAGTCATAGCTCCTGCACAAGACATCAAACTCAAAAAAAAATGTGTCTAGATCCTCAGTTACAAAGCCATTGAAGATAGGTAATGCTAACAGAGGTATATTCTTAAATAAAAAGCCCTTTCTTGGTTGGTAATTGGAAATTAAAACATCATATGTTCTGGTGGATCATCCACCATTGCATAAACCATGATTTGGAAGGTCTCCTTTGTGTTAGTATTGTATGTTAGTGAAAGGGAAGATTCTTCATTAGGAATAGCCTCGCTTTGATCACTATAACCACCAATATCTTCTCTATCTTGTTGATTTAAGGGGAGAAATCTTCCCAAAGCATCTCACTGCCTCTGCATATAATGGATATGACTTTGTACATCAATGAATCATGCACAATGTTAGTGACGTGTTCTATTATTTGAAGAAATAAAACCTAATTATCCTAATACTGAAAGAAAATTTTAAACTATAAAAGCTTTGAAAAGACAAGTTTATGAAAGTAGCACCATCCTCGATGATGGTGCCAGAAATGTAGAGTCCCTACTAGTGTCTAGTAAACTTGGTGTTAATCACATAATTTAGTGGGGAAACCTAGCTGAACAGTCCACTTGAACCTTTGGAAATACCTTTATTTTATTATCAACTAGGGCTAGTAAGCTTGTGATGGTACTGGCACTGTATGTGCTTTCAAAGACTCGGGACTTTCTATTTATTGTGCCTCACAGTTGTTGTGGGCTATAGTCTACCTCCTCTGGCTCCTTGGATTTAAAGAGTTAGTTCATAAAACACATACAAAATAATAATAACCATAGCTAAGCATAGATATCCATTACAATTCATACATATTTAGACATTAATTATGCAATAACCATCACATCATAACCATATTTCCCTATACTTCAAATCAAGTTCAGGTTTGCATAATGAGCATAAAAGATAGTATAGTGTAGGAATATGTATAAGTGTCTAAGAATTTCTATGAGCATGCATAAAAACATCAGAAAAGTAACTAATAACTAGACTCATCACTCCTCTTTGAAGGTCTTCTTTTTTCCACAGGTACGAGTACTAGGCCCCTGCTCAACTTCCACCATCATAGTATTATCTGTTTCTTTTCCTGTAAGATCTGTCATTTTGTTGTTGGTAGATTTCACACCCATCATCTACTCTTCCCTTAATTTTCACAATTTTCCAATGAGAATTTTTAAGGTTTATGCGCTATTATTAGTGGAACATTGGCCAATCTTCAGGAGATTTTCCATACTAGTTTTAACATCTTGAAATATCTTTTCAACTTCCTAAATGTGGTTCTCATTATCCACTTTGAGTTCTCGAATAACTTCCTCAACATCCATGATTTTTTTCTTTAAATCCTCCACCCCAGCAGATGACTAGTCAACATCCTCATCAACACCCTTCACCTCACCAACAACCTTCTCTTGTAGACCCCTAAGTTTGATATTAACTAAATACTAAGTTCCCTCAGGAACCACTTGGTTAATTTGAAGTTTCTCATAACACTGTCTCTAGCCACCCATGTAAAACATTAGTGATTTCTTCCCTATCATTAATTAGGTAGTTGAAGTCCTTCAAAAAAGGATCAATTTTGGTAGCTTCAATCAAATTCTTAGTAGGGCCTATCACAAGGGAGAGATCAACATCTATGATGGAATCCTTTTACACCTAGGTCATATCCTCACCCACCTTCTCCTTCCCTTTAACACTAGATCCCCTCGAACCCAACAAATTTCCCTTTCTATGGACACTACCACCATGATCCTCGTCTCCATTCTAAGACCCAACTGACCAATAGAGAACTTTTATGGGACCCTTCTTAGGAAGAGCCTTTTTAGAGGGGGCTTTCCTTTTCTTCTTCCCACCTGTGGTCAAGGGGGAAGAAGATAGGATCACCATCGATTTCGTCCCACACTAAGAAGCCATCCAGTCCTCATCATCCTCAACCACCATAGTATCAAAGCCATTATCAGACACCATAGGAAGATTCTGCTTCTTACTCCTGATTTTCCCTTTCTCTTTCACAAGTTTGACAGGAGAATTTTATTTGGCATTCTCCATAATAAGAAAGATCAAACTCGTGCAAAATCATAGCCCTAGGGTTTTATGATTCATAAAATCCTCTAGAAAATCAAGAAGGAAAAAAAGGAAAAGACACCAATATTTTATGGAAAAAATGATTAAGGAAATTGAAATGAATGCCTAGAATTGTAGTGAGCCTACCAACAAGAGTGATGTATCACATTATAACCTTAGAAATTTCAGCCCAAATTGGCTTAATCAACATTCTCTCATATCCCCACAAAGCCAACATCACCTACTCCTCACTTTCATAACCTTTGAAAAATGATTCAACGCCTCATCATTGGCTTTTTGATCAGGTTAAAAAATTCCTTTCCCTGCAAATGGAGCCTGATAACCTCCATAATCAACTCCTCATAAATGATAAACTTGACACCTTGAGCCATCAAATTTCTCTCCTTCTAGCCACTCACAAATATTTTGGTAGCTTCTTGGTCTCACCCATGAATTCTCTCCATGTAAGGGGTGAAACCACCCTTAGCGAAAATACTCCACACCTTCGGCTCTCTCTTGTAATGTTCACAAGACAATGACTCAACACAGTTTCAATCCCCTCCCATCTTCATCATGTGCACCCTTATCTTCTCAACTAACAGATTAACACAAACCCAAAAAAGAGAATGCAACTTCAAAACACCTAGAAAGCATGCAAAGGTAATTAAAAATATTAACCTCCCATCCTTTCTAATCTTGGACTCTGTGATTGACATCATTATAGAGGATGGAAAGGACCTCCAAAGGAATGGAAAAGTACCCTCCCATGCTTGAGAAGCCTAGAGATCACCCCTTTGTTGGCATAAAAATCCACTAGCTTGCTTCCCTCATGAAACACATAAGTAATCCTTGTTACTGTTTCATGTATTATTGATGATTCTTCCAAATTATATTCTCTTTGAATGTGGTCTTTAAGATTAAGTGTTGTAAAATAAATGAACTTAGTTAAATGTTGTTGAAGGAAGGATACTATGTTAGGAATTAGAATTAAGTAAATGTGTTGTATGATCTCCAAGTAAAATAACACGTAAATATTTTTGTATTTTTAATTACCTTGAATTCATAATATTTAGAGTATGAAAACTTCTTGCATATAACCATTGTTGAGTTGAAATAAGGTAAAATTGGGAACGTTCGTGAAGTATTAGGTGTGTCAAAATATAGTTGAAAGGTAGTTGATAGGTAAGCTATAATCATATATGATTTAAAATGAGTTAAAAATAACAAAATGAGTAGATATAGAAGGAATTAAAATTATGTGATTATTATGAAAAGAACCTTATAATCTGATTTTAAGTGAGATGTATGTGTGACTTACTCATGTGTACATGTAGTGGTGAAGTTTATAGAAATTCAATGTATTGTGTCGTGTAGAAAACCAGTAAATGTTATGTTGTGCCTTGAGTATGCGATATAGGGTATCCAACTTGGGGTAAGGGTGGAGTGGATGCCATGTGTGATCCACATGCGTGTAAGCTTCATAAATTATATGTGAGAAAATAAATGTGTTTCATATTGTTGAGCATAAGCGTGTGGTAATTGTGTACTAAGGCGTTCCTTTTGAAGGAAAATGTGTAAATCGCTTTCTTTGTTCTTATGTATGATATGTGTTGTTATTTTCCCTAGCATCAATCCACCTTCTTAGGTGTGAGCATTCTAATGTAACTAGGGGTTGAGAGAGAAGATGAAATCCATTGAAGTAGCACGATTCTCCATGGATGTCAGTCCCTAACCCACTCCCTCACATAATAGAACCACACTTGATGGTTCATAGTGTAAACCTATCCCTTGATATTCGTATTCCATGGGTTGAGGATGTAACTTAATGTGCTAAGGTATTGAGATCCATTCCCACTTGTGATTGTAAATAGTTGGTAAGACGCAAGCAAAGAGCTGGGGAGTGGTAGGGTGGGAGGGATAGAGGGAGGAAGAAAAAGAGGGAATATAATATTAATATTATTAAATATATATATTTAATATTATAATATTTATATAATATTTAACATATAATATTTTAATATTTCTAATTAAAAATGGATATATCCTTTCCATCAAATATTTTTTTATAATATTATATTTATATAATTATAATGAGTAGATATATAGAAGGAATTAAAATTATGTAATTATTGTGAAGAGAACCTTATAAGAGTATGTGAGATGTATGTGTGACTTACTCATGTGTATGTAGTGGTGAATTTTATAGAAATTTAATGTATTGTGTCATGTAGAAAACCAATAAATTTTATGTTGTGCCTTGATTATGTGATATAGGGTATCCAGCTTTGGGTAAGGGTAGAGTGGATGTCATGTGTGATCCACATACGTGTAACCTTCATAAATTATATGTGATAAAATAAATGTGTTTCATATTGTTGAGCATAAGGGTATGGTAATTGTGTACCAAGGTGTTCCTTTTGAAGAAATATGTGTAAATCACTTTCTTTATTCTTATGTATGATATGTGTTGTTATTTTCCCTAGCATCAATCCACCTTCTTAGGTGTGAGCTTGCTAATGTAACTAGGGTTTGAGAGAGAATATGACCTCCATTGGAGTATCATGACTCTCCATGGACGTTAGTTCCAACCCACTCCCTCACATAATAGAACTACACTTGATGGTTCATAGTGTAAACATATCCTTGAGATTCATATTCTATGGGTAAAGGATGTAACCTAGTGTGCCAAGGTATTGGGATCCATTCCCACTTGTGACTGTAAATAGTTGGTAAGAGGGAAGCAAGGAGATAGGTAGTGGTAGGCTAGGAGAGATATGTTGAGAGAGTTAGGGAGAGAGGGAGGGGTAGGTGGAGAGAGGTTGTGTTCACATGTGAGGGGGATGGGGAGTAGTAGGGTGGGAGGGTTAGAGGGAGGGAGAGAAAGAGGGAATATAATATATTATATTATTAAATATATATTTAATATTATAATATTTATATAATATAATGTATAAAATTTTAATATTTCTAATTAAAAATGGATATCCTTTCCATCAAATAATTTTTTATAATATTATATTATTAGATTTAATATTATACTTATATTTAATATAGCATTATATATATATAAGTACCACCAAAGGGGGTGGCTCCCTCTATTAAATTTTAGAGCTTCATGATACATCATGCGTTTACATATGCCTTTTAGCTACACTATTTCTTAGTGCTTATACAATGTAAAATATTTGATTAACACACCCACTTAGAACTTAGAACAAATCTAATATATCATTGTTGTCACCCACTAATACCCCACATGAAATGTTTGGTCCTACTGTTACCTGTCAAAAAAACTGTCTCAAATAATTATGGCTTCCAAGTCAGCTTCCAGATCAGCTTGTCCTGAAAGCACTTCTAATCATTCCTGATGCACCCCTTTATTAGCTAGCCAATCAACTGCCATGTTGGCTTCACGATAAATATGAGAAATTGAAACCAACCAAAATTCCCCAACAAACCTTTTATTACAACAACCCAATTTTTTAGACGCCAACATTGAATATGATTTTTTCTCACTATATCCACACAGGTTTGTGAATCCCCCTTTATCTCAATCGAAAAAATGCCTTGTTGTATGCATAGGAGAATCCCACTGGCCAATGCTTCAAACTTTGCTTCATTATTTGTAGCTTGCTTGATTTTCTTTGACAATGCCTAAATTCACTCACCCTTGGCATTTATTATCAGGCATCCTGCACCCACCTTGCCAGTATTCCCTTTCGATGCCCCATCAAAATTCAACTTGAGCCTATCACCAGACAGAGGGCACCACCTGACAGATGTTCTTCCACTGAGAGAACTTGTAAATTTCCAGTTTGGAGGCTTGAGTTCCTTCCACTCTTTCTGCAAACTCTCATCCCAAACTGTGAATTTCAATGGCCTCTTCTTTACCAATTTTCCTCTTACAACTTCACATATCCCCACCTCTATTTTCTTTATTATTTCAGTCACTGCCAAATCCTAGTCACAGAAAATCCTCTGATTTCTTTCCTTCCATATTTCCCAGGAAACCATTGAGGGAGAAACCACCCAGACACTCCCCCATAAATTCCTAGAATTCTTCAATGGCCAACCTTTTAGAAATCCTAGCAGATCATTTTTTCTAGGTGTTGACCAACCTATTGAACGCAATAACCAATCCCAACAATGTGAGGAAAAATCACATTTCAGAAGCAGATGATCAGCACTTTCACCATCTTGGCGGCAAAGTGCACATATATTGGGCCCTTGTATCCCAAATTTACAAAGCCTATCACCGGTTAGAATTCTCTTGTGCAAATAAGACCACAAAAATGCCCCTTCCTTGGGAAATACCTCACTTTTCCAGCAGAGTTTGGCCGGCCATTCCTTATCTCTAGTTTGTGCCTTTTGGATTTCATAGCCTAATTTGATTGAATATTCACCCGATTTAGAACTGCTCCAGACTATTTCATCTTCTTCATTTGTGAGCAAGATCTTCCTTGCTCCTAGTGCTTTCAGCACGTTTTCCTTATCTTGCATCAAAAATGGCAATGAGTTGAGCAGCTCCCAATTCCATTTGGGCAAACCTCTATTGTGCCTACTTAAAACATACTCCACCACCGAATGTCCATTTTTCTCTTTGACTGCAGGCAACCAGCCTATGTTCGTACACAACTCCACCAATGCTTGCTTGCCATTCCATGAATCACACCAAAAATCTGCTGTTCTGTCATTACCAACCTTCCAAGTTAGATGATTTGTCACTATTCTTCTACTTTCCCATATGAAGCGCCATATAGGTGACCCCCCAAATGTATTGGCCTGCATTAGGATCCTCTTCACATCCACCTCATCCAAGTATTTATGGTGAATTATTTTAAACCAAATTTTTTCTAGTTCTTTGTAAACTTTCCAACATAGCTTTCCACCCAACGCCAAGTTTTGCTCTTCCATCCTTCGCAGCCCAGCACCGCCCAGGTATTTCGGCTAACACGCAATTTCCCATTTGATGAGCGGAATCCTCCTTATCTCCTTCGATCCTTCCCACAAGAAGCATTTCATGAAGCCTTCCAACCTACTTATTGTCTTGGTCATAGCTTTGAAACAAGACATCATGTATATCGACATTGCAGATAGCACTGCTTTTATCAGTAAAATTCTCCCTACTAATGACAACCACCTACTCTTCCATGCCCCCACCTTTTTCTCGCATTTTGTTAAGACCTCTTCCCAATACACCGATTTGCATATGCTAGTGAATAAAGGGGCTCCCAAATGTTTGGTTGGTAGTTGTCCGATAGAGAAGTTTAGGATTTTCTTATTCTCTTTTGTACCACTTTTTTTTGTATTGAAAAAATAAATTTCAAATTGCTTATCACTTTTGCGTCTCTCACACTTGCCTCACCAAGCAAGGTCGTATCGTTCGCAAACTGGGAATGTGTTATTGGATCAACACCTTCTGCCACCTTAATTCCTTTCCACTCCCCTTCGTCCCTCAATTTTTTAATCCACCTCCCCATCACCTCTGCCATGATTACAAACAAAAATGGGGATATCGGGTCTCCTTAACAGAGACCATTAGAAGCATTAAAGAAACCACATAATGAGCCATTTACAGATATTGAATATCTTGGGGTAGAGATACACTAGTTTATCATTTCCATCCAAGATTTGGAGAAACCAAATTCTTTCATTACGGACAACAAAAACTCCCAATTAACTCTATCAAATGCTTCACTTACATCAATTTTTATTAACATACCTTTCAGATTTTTGGCCTTAATAGTATGCAAAGTCTCTGTTGTGGTGATTATGCTTTCAATGATCTCCCTACCTAGGGTAAATCCATTTTTTTCAATTGAAATCAATTTAGCCATTACTTTCTTCAAGCAGTTAGCCAACACCTTAGTGAGGATCTTGTAGGCAGTGTTGCAAAGAGAGGCCGGTCTGTAATTGGCAAAAGTTTTGCACACTTCCTTTTTGGAATTACTGTTATTACTGTGTTGTTGATGTCTCTAATAATTCTTTTGCATTTCCTAAAATCTTCTAGCAATCTCCACAAGTCTTCTCCTAAAAAATACCAACATTTTTGAAAAAAACTAGCTGTAAAACCATCTGGGCATAACATTATATATTTATATTAAATATAATGTATATTATATTAATATTCCTAATATATATTATTTATCATATATTATATTAAATATATTAATATAATATATATATTATATTATATATACATATATTATATTATATATTATATATTATATATTATATATTATATATTATATATATATATATTATATTATATTATATATAACACTCCGTAGGAACCCATAGGACAACTAAAGCAACAATTACCGCACAATTTTTTTTTTAAAGGTAAAACTAACATACATGAGATACACAATAAGTTATGACATGAAAATTCATTTAAACAAACCCAATATCACTTACGTCCCTAGGGGTTCACGAGGATACATTACAAAACTTAATTCCATACATCAATGATAAAGAATGAAGGCCAAATTTAATCCATGACAAAGCATACATATAAAACCATCAATAAGAAATCATTCACTTAATAAATACAACACTTTGAATAACATCTGATATGGATCCATATCCACACAAGGTTTACCAATGATAAAATATTACATCACATCCTTTTCATTACTTTACACTATTCAAGTCTAACAATGATACAAACGTGTTTCCCAATATGGGTGGGAACCACATGACAAGATAGAATGATACAACTCTGGAGTCGCCACCAATGACACCAATCCGCACCTCTCGATTCTTGATTGGGGACCCAATGAGGAGGTTAACACGTTCCACCCAACCACGTGCGTCTGAAGACCCACCCCCCATGCTAAGGAGCTGATAAGAAAGAATCCTCAACCAAGAACATCTCAACAGTGAACAACAAGACTCAACGTCATACAAGAATGACGAAAAATACAAGGATAATTACAACATCAATAATCCCCTCACAACATAATGTCAAAAGGTCATAAAACATGACATCAATAAAACACTTCCAACATAACAGAAATAACCATTTTCCAAACATCACCACAATAAATTATTTTTGAAACATAACAATAAATCTCCTTCAAACATTACAACAATAAATCATAAAATGTATCGTCAATAAATATCAAGTCATAAAATATCAATAGACCACTTCCAAAGGCTTGCAAAATTAACAATTCATAAGGGGTACTAGGGGAGAGTGTCATCACATAGCTCTCATGGGATCTCCTGGCCCTTCCTCCAACTTGAGGCACCAGCACCCATCTATGGATCTCCTGGCTCTTCCTCCTACTTGAGGCGCCGACACATAAGGGTAGCTCATGCGGAGTCGATAACCTCTCATGAAGATGAGATTATGACTTTGCTGACCATGGCCTTCTCATTCTATCATTAGTCTATGATAGCCCTAATGCATAGATGAGGAATCCAATGTTTATTATCTTGTGTGTGTTACTACCCATCCCCCTAAATTCTATTTTTAGGTTATCACTTGTTTAACTACTCTTACATGGGCTCTCCTGTGCTCTTCCTCCTTTCAAGGCGCTGGCCCCCACGAAGAGCCACTCTCCCTAGAGACCCAAAACATAAACCAAAAACCAAGGGTGTACCATCACAATTTGAACATAGAATCACAACATAAAAACATGCGAGGCATTACCCATCTTGCTAACAAGTACATAATCAGGGTCTCACAAAGTTCCATACAACCCTTTTCACAATAATGATACCCATATCTTGCCATGTCAAGAGCACATAAAAGGAGAAACATTGACCAACAATAAAAACAAGCCTCTGGAAGACTCTCAAAAAGTTTACACTAGGGTTTCCCCATCAAAGAACTGACAACAATAATTGCAAGGCCTCAAAGAACTATTTTCAATTCAAATATAATGAGTGAATACATCAAGACAAGATCAACAACTCCATTCAAACTACATCAACAACTTCGATATGAACTAAATCAGAAATCCAAGGGAGACCTCTATTTCCTCCTCTCAGGATACCCATTACTCAAAGAACTTTCAATTCGACTCATTAACAACTCAATCAGAACCATCAACCATGACAACGATAACATTAACCTAATGCTAGGTGGACTTTGCCGCCTTTGGGTTGGTTGAAAGTCAATTTTGATGGTGCTGCTAAAGGCAACCCTGGGAAAGCTGGCAGTGGGTGTGTATTAAGGGACAATACGGGGGCTTTTATTGTGGCTTTTGCTGTGGACATCGGCACCCAAATTAATCATGTTGCGGAAGTTGTTGGGGCTTATCACGCGGTTAACTTGGCTTTTAAGATGAATACGAAATGTCTTTGGTTGGAGGGTGATTCTAAGAATATAATAAATTGCATTCTTGGGCTTACCCCTCTTTCGTGGACCATCAAAAAGTGGATCAAAGATACAATTGCCTTATTAAGTAAATTTGACAAAGTGAAAGTTTCCCACGCCTATAGAGAAGCCAATAAGGTGGCTGATTACTTTGCCAATGAAGGGGTTAAGAAGGGCGGGGAAAACACGTGGAGGAAGAATGATTACCTCCATTCTGAGGTGAAAGCGCTAATTTATTATGATTCAATGCATGGAAGAGAAGTTTGTCTTCGCCATGATGAAGTGGATAAAGATTAGGTATGTCGATTTCATTAGATTTGATGGGACCGACGTCATTTTCTTTTTCAAGAAGAGTTTCCGGCACGCTTTCTGGGTGTCTGGTAAAATATGCTTAAACGAGACCCAGAGCAACTGTAGGGTATGGTATAACAGAGCTTTGAAGATGGGGGAGAGAGAAAACGTGTTGAGCCGAGCTGCTTTCAAGAGCACAGAAAGAATGCTAAAGCTTGGGAAAAAATTGAAAAGGGAGGTTTAGTCCCGTTTTTGGAAAAGCTCCATGGTACTGACGAGATGGTGCTGGACTATTTCGCCAAAAACTGGAAAAATGGTGAGATTGTGTTGTTTGGCAGGAGTGTTAAGCTGAATGAGCAAATCATTGGTGAGATTACTGGTCTTTCGACTGAGGGTGTGAAATTTTATAGGGACCGTCGGTTCTCTGATGAAGTGGTCATCAGATTTCCTAAAAAAGATAAGGAGAAGGCTAAGCTGGTTAAGGTTGCCAATAGCTACTTTGATGTGGAGTCCATTAAATCAATCTGGAGGAAAGTTTTAAGAGTCATTATGGAGTACATCATGGTTGATGGGCGCTTCACCAGGGCGTATGGTTATCACTTTGCCATTTTGAACCACTTTCGTCACAAGGTTCGTATCTCTTTGCCTTTTTATTTATTCTCTTCTCTGAAGAATTGCCTTGATGAAGTTGAAAGAAACCCTAGGAGGATTTCTATTATTCACCCTAGTCTCGTCAACTCATCTTTGAGCATTATCAAAATTTACTTGTTTTGCCTAAAATTGTTGATGTTGGGGATTTGGATGATGAGGATATGGAAAGTAGCAGGGAGAACGATCCCATGGCCCCTCTTGCTTTTGCCCTTGTTGGTTCTAAAACCACTGCTCCCCAGTCCCTTTCTTGTCGGAATGTTCTTTTGGGTTTTTCTCCGCCTTCTTTTCCTAATCCATAGCCCTCGCTTGATTGCCCTATCCCAAGTTTTGCTTCGCCATCTTGTCTTAATCCTTAGCCGTCTCCTGGTTGCCCTACCCCGGGTTTGGTCTCTGGTTTTAAAGGTACCTCGGTTACAAAATTGGTCTCATACTCTAGGAATTCTATGGAAATTCATTCTGATAAACCTATGGTAAGTAAAGAGTTGGCCCCTAGTGCCCCTGCGTCTGGAAGATTTGTGAATGCCCCTAAAAACTCCCCTAATCAGGGCAAAATTAATTCTACCCTGATTAACCTTAGGCCTGAGGACATAATGAGTGTGGCAAAAAAAAGTACTAATGGCCTTTTCGCTGTTCTTAAGTGGACCCAGAAGGAAGTTTGTGATTTGATTGGCCATAATAGAGATCTCAGCAACAGAGTTATCGAACTGGAGCAGAAGATTAGCTGGAGTTGTAATGAGAATGAGGGACAAGACACCCCCTTACCGGGGAAAAGACAACAGGAGTAGGAGGAAAGATTGACTAGGTTGGAGTGCAATATGTCCAAGATTGGCCAAAATATCAGGGCCACTATGGAGAATAATCATAAAATTGCCAGGACACCATTATCATCAATCCTAACGTGGAAAAGTTAGAAAAAAATTAGAAGGGCTCACTGGTCGTGGAATTTGATGCAGAAAAAGGTTGTAGCAGAACTGTTGTGGAAGGGATTTTGACTCGTACCTAGGCTAATACGAAGAGGAAGGCCCCTGCTTCTCCACACATGGTTCAAATCCTCAAGCAGGGGTTACAGGATATGAGTGAAGTTGAAAAGGAAGTCGAGGAGTTGATGAACACCTTGGAGTAGTGCTGCTATGGTCGTTTATGGCTTTTTGGCGGTCCTTTTTTTGGACCCTGTTGTCTCTTTTTGCTGTCGTTTCCTTTTTGGGACAACTATCTGTTTGTTCGGACTTTTTCTGCTCTATCTTTGTTTGTTTTAACTCTGTGGTTTTAGGTCCCCTCAGAACCTATTTTTTCCTTTTCAAAAATATTAACCGATTTACCACTCAACTCAAAAGACACCCAATAAATCAGCATGAACAACCAAACCATAATCTTCCTAACCAACAATAACCATTTCAAGAAGAGTTCAACTTGCACAAAATCACCCCATTTAACCAACTTCACCCAAAATCCTATACTAAACACATTATTTAAAACATACCCATAGTAAATTAACACACCATCTAATAAACGATTATATAAGAGGTCATCATTTAAAAGCTAAACTAATTCCATCAACAACATGTTACTACTCAAGTTTTCTTCATAACTATAACTATATCATTTCCATAATATTCTAATGTTTACCAATTCTCATAATTTAATATAATCATTTAGTTTTAGAACCAAAGCAAACGTTCTACTCTAACGTTTGAATTTTGCAAGCGTATCAATAGATGGTGTCGTAACATTCATATATTGATCTTTTCAAAAGGTATAATCTTTCATTCCATGGGAGTATGCAAGTAATAGTTTAAAGAAGGTTTAACCCATGCATGTAAGTATATACATATATATGTGATTGCTTCTCTTATAACTATAAGCTATCTTTTGATTAAGGTCAAATAATTTCATAAGGTAATTTTCTACTAATCATTGTATGGAAACTAAATTGTCAAAAAACAGAAAATTGAATATAAGAAAATTTAGTTAGATTGAATTAAGAATAATCAAGGACTAAGATTTAACTCAAGCCTAAAGATAAGAAGATAATAAGATGCCTATCCTATAACCTTTCAATTTATATTCTATAGTTAACTTAACATTTTCTTTCTAGACCACTAACTTTTCTACTATAATTTAATTTCATATAACATAGCAACTTTAACTAAAAAAAATTCATCTAAACTAAATACAAAGAACCAAGACCCACACCTATACCACATACAAGTACTACCACTTTGACAGATTGTGAATAGCATCAGAGAGTTTATTTAAATCTATACACCCTAAAATGTTCAAGTATGCTGATGTGACAGGTTGTAATTAGAATCCGAGAGTTTGTTTAAATCTATACATCCTACCATGTTCCAGTGTGCCGCTGTGACAGGTTGACAATGAAATCATAGAGATTATTTAATTTACTATGCCTATGCAAGTCTAAAAGTTGCAGCTGTGACGGGTCACCAATGGTTTCAGGGAGGCTACTTAATTTTGTACAATGCCTCAACTCAAAATGCTGTAACAGTGACAGGTTGCCAAGTATATTAGAAAGTGAATACTAAAATTTGGAAATATCACCATCTTCTTGCATTATTGTCAAATCCCAAATGTTATCCCCAAGATTGAAGGGAAAGAGAAAGGTGAGGTGCAAATACGTGACTTAAGAGTAGGAGAAATAATGTACAACTTTTTTGTTTTGAACTAGATGCATTTCTATTTGGTGGCGAGTTTCAAGAGACATGCTCAAGTTTGAAGTTTGGAAATTAATCTTCACCACAATCAACGGAAAGCTCTCTATTATGTTAGTAATTGACAATATTTTATTTTCAAGTGCTGGAACTGCGACAGATTGTCAGTAGAATCAAGCAAGTTATTTAAACCTTTGAAATTTCCTATTATGTTCAAGTGCGTGGCTGAGACAGAACACGTGAATTGTTTGACAGAATGCCCTCAAAGGGGATGACATCTCATAAATTGCAAAGAAGGTGTGATATGCATCTAATGGATTATTTATCTATTCTGGAAACTATTGTGTAGACATCTTAGGGAAATTGCTAACCCAAATACCATGATTTATTTCCTCATTTTCAATACCCATACCAAAATGGGCAATTTAAAGAATTGATCTCTCATAGAAAACAATAGAAGATAAATTGATAGGATGGATCATGTCCAAATAATAATCTAGCTGGTTGAGAAATGCCTAACAAAAAAGTTACAAACCAGCCATAAAATAAACCAAAATAAAATAATATTGTCTAAGGAGAGTGACAACATGAAGTGAAACATGAGCACCCGGTGGTCATGAGCAAACCCTCTAGTCACTAGGATTCTATGAGGGTCACTAGCATGCCCCTGGATCAAGAACACAACTTATAAGTAACCACTGATGTACTTCCCAAAACCTTCATACATGTTCAATGCCATCTTAAATGCTTTATTTTACTTAGTGTAGATTTGAATTTATTATTGTATTATTATCGGAAATATAATCATATAGTTAAGTATGACAACACATTTTATAGTTTAAATAGAAGTCTTTAGACCAGAGTGGTTGATTTTTATCTACACCAACATTGGGGCTTTTTCCTCCCAAAACAAATATAGGCCCAATGATATTCCTACTTACCCTCACCTATTTTTTAAAATCATATGGACAATGGAATGATGAGTCATTCAAAAATGAAGATAGGTAAAAGCAATGACCTTAATTTGGTTTGAGACCCCCATCTTGGGAGCTTAATAAGGCTTACAGTTCTCTACCTTCAAATTTGACCCTATGTCTGTTAGGAGCACACATGCCTTTGTCATCAGGCCCAATCAAGTTGTACATAGCTAGATATCGATCGTAATGATTAAATCTTAATATACATCTTATGTAAACATATGAACATAGATCCTTTTCGAATTGTATCTCACTAACGAAGAAAACAAATAATTAGTTTCCAAGCTAAGTATGTTACTATACGTCTCCTCCTTTAGTCTTCAATGTCTAATTCCAAAAATCCCCAAAGAGAGCAGGATATTCTTGTAAATCAGAAGGTAATGGCTACTAAAATATACAAAGAATTCTCATTAGTGTAAGGAATCTGGCATTTATGTTAAACTTTACATGACCAAGAGTTCCCCTAGAAGCGTGAATTTATGGTCAACACCTTATCAACCTGCAAAAGAACTAAAAAATAAAAGTATCACTATTCAGAAACCATTGGCGACTACAGTATCAATCTGCAGCAGCTCAATCAAAATGTAACACTACCTAAGAAACTTGATACACGAGTACTCAAGAAAAATTCAGATGTAAAATAGGTTAATTGTATCGTTTTCCAAAACCTTCTGCAGCAAGGTTTCCATGTCATGAAAACTGTAAGACAAACTATTTATCTGGAAAGTTTTAATTGAACCATGTACATCAGAAACTAATGAACAAGAAGACAAGAAGATTGGAATCTCAACCAAAGACCTGAATGAAAGATGCATACATTTATGCAAATAGAACTTCATTAAAGCCTCCGACCATGCAACAAATTTTGCATACTGTACACTCATTAAGTTCCATGAATGTTGCCATATGGATGCAATGGCCCATGGTACAAAATTACTGTTTGAGATTTCAGACCATCAAAATTTCCTGATTTTATGGAGCCGCCAATGCTTAGGGAACCCATGCTTTATGCAAGCAACAGTCTAACTCCAATGCAGAACAAATTCTCAAAATTATGAAATCAAATGGAAGCAAAAAATATTACATCATGAATAGAGCATCTAGAACTTCCCTCTATGTAGTTATCCATATTAGTAACTAGTAAGCATAATGAGCTTAGATATATATGCATGCTATCTAGCTTTATTTCGGTGGGGTGAAAACATGAAATCTGATTCCTTTCTTGAAGGACTCAGTTTGGACTTCTCAGGATCAGCCAGTTCCCTTTTTACAGGTGAGCTTTTTATCTTCTCTTTCTCAGCTTTCTTTTTCTCAGCTTCAACTACCTTGATATTCTCCTCACGAGATTTTTTGAAAATATTTACAAAGTTCAACATCGCACTTGATAACGGTTTCAGTTTTGCCAACCATGTTCAGTCCACCAAGAAAGTTCCTTAATTCATTTGTCAAATATGGTTTGTTATATAATTTGCATCTATACTTTAACAATAGACAAATATATGTAAAATAGAAAAAAATTGAATTCTGATTTGTTAGAAATATAATTATTAATAACTGTTAAAAATATTAAAAAATAGTCATTTTCTATAATTCTCTTGATAGAAACTAACAAATTAAAATCAACACCTTTAAAAAATATCAAGAAAAAAAAATAACATTAACAAATAAAAATTAATCAATATAACTTACACAAATTGTAATTAATATAATTTTTTTTCATTAAACATATGTGACCATTAAATATCATAATAAAATTATAATATTATAATAACATAATTACCAATTCGGGATTTTGAAATAGCTCTCCCGCTCTTTGCTGAAACGGCTATCTCTATTGGATCCCCCTTGCATTCTACGGTTGATTCGTCGTTGGTTGCTGGTGCGTCGTTGGCTGCTGGTGTGCCACCAGCTACTTCTGGGTCGGTTTTGGCCGCTGCTAGGTTGGATGTTGTTGGCTCACGGGTGCTTCATGATGGTTCATTTCCTGTTGTTGGGGCGCCACTGGCTTCTGCTGTGGGTCTTTCTCCTGGAGGCTCATGACCTTTGCTTGATGGTTTTGTTGGTTCTAATTTTCCTCCTTTAGGGTCTGGGTCGCTGCATGTGGATGTTCCTCTTTCGTGCCCTGCTTCTCAGCCATTTGCAACGGTGGTTGGTTCTAGTGGTAAAATCCCTTCTTCCTCTCTTCCTTCTTTTAAGGGTAAACTCTTGTGCCTCTCTTCTTTCGCCCCTACTGTTATTTGTGGGCAAGAGGTGTTGGATAAAGAAGAATATTTTTCTTCTTCTTCTCTTATTTGTAGATTTAATGGTTTATGGCATGCCCTTCCAAATCTAAACAAATGGATTTCGGAGTCTTGGAGGCATACTGTTGAGGATAGGATTGAACTTTATCCTATGGCTAGGGGTTTTTTTGTGGCTACTTTTCAATTCGAGGTGGATAGGGATCGGGTGTTGGAAAGGGGTGTTTGGATGTGGGCAAAGTACTCGCTTTCTCTCAGGCCTTGGTTCCCCTCTTTCAACCCTCTTACTAAATCTATTAGTGTTATTCCTACTTGGGTCAGGCTTCCTAATTTCTCTTAATTTGCTCTTTCTTGCTTTGAGTCCTTCAATTCTGAGCTCTTTAGGTTGCTTTGAGTCCATTGGTAATGCTATTGGTAGGTTTGTTCTAGCTTATTCATCTTCTATTAATTATGAGCATCCTACTTTCGCCCACATTCTTGTGGAAATTGAAACCTCAAAAGATTTACCTAGGGAGGTTGTTTTGTTGGTGGGGGATAGACCATAGTCTCAGATTCTTGATTATGAGGGTCTCCCTTTTTGTTGTAGGAGATGCTTTGCTACAGGTCACTTGGCTGCTAACTATCAAAAATATCGCCGTGGTTCTGCTACTTGGTAGAAAGATGCTCTTCGTGAGCATCTTACTGTCAAAGATGATTCTAGGGAAGAGTCTGGGGATGATGTTATGGCCTCTAAAGTCGTGGGTCCTACTGTTGTTGGTTCTCAGTTGCCATCTGTTGGTGTTGTTACTGCTCCTAGGATTTCTGCAGTTTTGTTGCCACTGGTTTTGTTGTTGGTGTAGTTGGTTCTTCTGTAGCTGTTGTTGTTGCAATTGGAGTGGATGTTGATGTTGTTGTTGGTGATTCTACTGTTGTTGCGGTTGGTGATTCTGTTGCTGTTGTTGCTGGTGATTTTGTTGCTATTGTTGTGATTGTTGGTTTGGCTACTGCTCCCGGGTGAAGCCACAATAGTGGTTTACAATTGAAGTAAGGAAGGAAAACTCACAAAAAATGAATGCATGGCAAAAAAATTGATTTTAGGGGTTCGTACGAACCTATTGGTTCGACTGAACCAATTAGGGGTTCGGTAGAACCTATTGGTTCGACCGAACCAATTAGGGGTTCGGTAGAACCTAGGTTCGGTCGAACCCTCTTAATACTTTCCCGCCAAAAAAGCCATCAAAACCCCTTATAGAAGGGGGGTTCGAATGAACCCTGGTTCAAACGAACCCCTAAGGGTTCGCTCGAACCCCCTTTATTCCTCATCCCCCCTAAGACAAAAAAAACTTAAATTTTGGCACTTTAGAGCTGGTTTGGGATGAAAATGGGATATTCACAAACTAGCGGAATCAAGTAGTCCCATGACGATCTATCAACGAATATAATTTTAATATGTTTTGGTTTTATTATGTATTTATTTTTTTAGTTTTATTAAACATAGGTTTTTCATCGAAAATGAAGGTCTTTGTTCTACACATGTGGAAAAATAGCATATTATCAAAAAAAAAAATTGAATTTCGATATATACAAAAAAAGTTATGCGTTATACGGTCGCGCTATGTCTAAATTGTAATTGGTTTGACATTGAAACTTGATTAAAGAAAAAATATTGAATAAAAACTATCTAACCAAGTGGAAGCACTAGATATCAGAGTTACGAATCTAAATTCGAAAGAATTAGAATTTTATCCTTCATGGAAAAAAAGTTATGCATTATACGGTGTGCATCACTTTTTAAAAATGTTGTTTTTTGAAAAAAAACTAGTTTTCGTGGGAGATGGAAAAAGAAGTGGAATCTGATTCCAAAAATTTTGAAAAAGATAATTTTAGAATCTAGAGACAAAATGTGACGAGACTCTAGTTTTCATTATCTTCAAATTCTTCACGGTTTAGCCGCTATAGGTGCCCGAATGTGAAGATTTAGTTTTAAAAAATAATTTCAGTGTCCAGTTTGGCCAAAAATTGTAAACCACTATTGTGGGATCACCCTCCCATTGTTGTTGTTGGCTGTAGGAGTCATATTCCTACTGCTCTTCCTTCTTTTCCATTGTTGGCTTGGCCTCTGACATCCCCTCACTCTGATCTTTCAGAAGATTATCTTTCTTAGATGGTTGTGCAAAGAAGGAAGAGAGGTCTTCCTAAGCATAATTAGTCCTCTTAGTCCCTTGCGAAGTTTGTTCGTGGTGGTCAAAAGGCTGCAAGGGTGGTTTAGCTTCACTCTTTCCACTATTGCTTGTTGTTTGGTTGTTTCCCAGGCTTCTTTGTTTATCTTTGGAGCAGCTGCACACTTTAATTATTTACATCATTTACCAAAAAAATTGATCTCCAAGGAAACTGCAAACATCAAACTCTAAAACATTGATATCTAGATTTAATTAATTGGTTTCTGCAAAAACTTCAGTGGAAGGTTTATTTAGGTGATTGTTTGTCTAGTTTGATTGGATCAACTTTGCTAAGTCCATTTATAACAAGACAGATGTGGAAGGAAGATTTTGTTTTATCAAAATCACTTTATATAATAGCAATTGTGCTATAATTTGACTATCTCTATACTGAGCAACATATGTTTATGGTCTTATAATCTAAATTAATGAATATAGAGTGAACCCAACGAAGAGATAAGTTGTATCAGAGCCTACATTATAGAGAAAGGGCACTGAGAGCGAGTGATATAGTAGATATAAGAATGAAGCCAATCAATTTGTTTTCTACATAATAACCCACATTATTATCACCTAGGTATTGTGGCCCTTCAACAATAGTGGAGAACAAAGATAATATTGTCTACAAATTATAACCTGCATGATAAAGAAAATATATTCCAAAAAAAAAATTGTAAAGTTATTGAACAAATTTAAATTGAGTGAAAATTTGAAATGCATGTGATGAAATACAAAAGGGATAGGAAAGGCCATAAAGAGGGGGGAAACTTAAATGAAGCCTGAAAATGCATATGTAGCATATTTACATGAATCATAATAAACCATGAATGGGTATAATTATACCCAAGTCACTCTCCCTTTCAAACAATGCTCATCATTTCAATGCTTTCTCCTATGCAATTGATTGTCAAAGTAAAGTTGCAGCTTAGCATGTAATAGAATGACTTGAATTCTCACCTCCTTTTGGTCCTTTAAAATATTTTGACATCTAAGTGGAAATTCCTCACCTTTGAGAGGAAAGACGACAACGACAATTCCAATTAGATGTAAAATAAAACAATTAAAATAAATATTTGATCTTAAGATTTATGTTTCTTATCATTTGTGCACTTTTTATCCATTTAATAACAAGATTGGACCCTGGTCTAGTGGTTGAGACAGAGAGTGGTTGTGCAAACAATGCTACACACATGATAATATATGTCCTGAACAAAGAGATGCTGAATTCAATAGTTTAGCCCCCTCCCCGTCCCCCACCACCAAAAAAAATCCAATGACTCGGAGCTCCCTGGCAATATAATAACCAAAAAAAAAATTGTGATATCAAAAAAATAGATAAAACGAATGAATTGGTCACACTGTGGTTTGGAAACTGAGATGAGATGTAATGCTAAATGTTTGAGATGTTTCCTCTACATTCTAATAGCCATTTTTGTGCCTCCTCTACGAGTTGCTATGCAATACGAGGTTAAAGTAAGAATTTTTATGCTTTGCTCTGCTTTGATTCTACATTAACATCATCTCGATTAAGTTACTGAATTCCACAAAATTCATACTGAAAAATGTGTTGTGGGACTCTTTTGCAAAGCAAGGAGTTCTGGATATGCTTGCTTCTGACAGTAATGGGAGATGTGCCACGAATCATATATTCCATATATATTACTACCAACAAGAAAGATAATTCTAGTTCCCACAGGGGTGGTGGTTGTTAATTCTATGTGTGGGGGTGGCCAAGTGAGAGAAAGCATCTAATATCTCATTGAATTGGGTGATCCATTTTCTTTTAATAATTACTACTACTTAGATTTGATATAAAGTTTATATTTTTTAATGGATACAATTGAATAACAGAGGTATTGGTATCTCTGCACTTGAACAGTTAATGACAACATGGCAACATTTTTTCAGAACTGACTTCATTAGATTTGCAACATAGAATGGCTCATTGAATGCCAACATTTCTCAAATTTTAGAATGTCACATTTTTACTTGTCTAAAGTGGCAAGATATGGCAAATGTTAATACATGTTAATGGTGAATGTTTTATCAATTAATGTTCATCTTAACTAATGTTTACCACAAGACAATATTACTGTCTATTATTAGGTCCTGCCAATGGAACTAGTGCCCTGAGAATGGGTGATTAATCTCTATAGTTTCAACCAATCATTATTTGGTTTTAACTTGAATAAAATTTGAGGGAAATGATTTAGCTATTAATTTGTACAAATTTTGTTCTAAATTTAATATATTTTTTTTTATATTTAAATGTGTAATTTTAAATTGATTTTGGATGTGCACTTATTATGAAAAACCTTTATATTAGATTGCATATTTAGGTTCCTATATTTTTGTATGATTTTAGTAAAACTTAAATTTATATTATCGAGTTTCCTCTCTAAGGTGCAAACGCAGGCCTACATGCCTTTGTAGTCATCCTCCATAGCATCATCTAACAAGTTAGTCTCCTCTTTCAAAAACAAGCTCTGACTATACCTTTAGTTTTACCCTCACCCCTACCGAAACGATGGAAGGTGGGACCCACGAGGAAATGTCGGCAACTGTAATGCAACGGGACTCTCTATCAAGAGTAGAGTTACTTGGGGTTTGTGCATACAATGGGGTTAATGTTGTGAATGATGGGCAAGAATAATAAGATATTAGTAAAAAAGGCTAAGCACCCTCTGTAATGTCTGACATTTCACATGCTAACAACTACAAAATCACATGGGGCATGACAGGAAGGTGTGCAAGTGCATACCAAGTAGACACCCATTTTAAATAACTTTATGCACAAGCTATGAGATGAAATTTGTTTGTAGGCGGGTAAATTTTAATGTGTCGCCTCAGAATAAAAGTGAAATAGGCCTATTGAGGGAGATTATGACCAGCATTTGGACCTATATAGGGGAGCACGGTGTATAGTTGTGCAGGGTTTAATTTTGGGAGATTATGATTAGCAATTGGATCTATATGCTAGATTTAATTGTTGTTATAGTGTTTTGTGCTTATAATATTCAGCTTTGTCACGTGTGTTGCATAAAGTATTCAAATTGTAAGGTTTTTATTTACCATGGGTTGTTTTTTTTCCTTAGTCTCAATTCTATGGGAGTTTACTGAGGAGATGAAGGCTAGCGTATGGCAAGCAACGGTTGGCAAATACCCCAGCTCAACCTTTCAAAACATTGCTACCACATAACATGCAAGGAGCAACCTTTCCAAGTAGACCTAATTGTAAACATGAATTTTAATCAGGTCTCCTCAATCAACTACTTTATTTATATTAAATATGGTTACTGCTTCTTCAATAAAACAAAAGAATAAAGAAAACAGCCCATGTAACCTATACGACACTCAAATAAAATTATAAAAGTAAAGAAAAGCCTTACAGCTTGAATTCCTGGATACTTGTTCTAGAGCCCCTATTTTGGTATGAGTAGGCATGATGTTGGTAAAATTCCATAGCAAAAAGATGCCTTGGGCTCCCCATTGAGACTTTAACAATGTAAATAAAAAGTTGTTTATTTGTTACCAACCCAAAAGGACCAAGCACGCCGCTGCCTACAGCCCCCTGCCTCCTGTGCATAATGTACGATTCTTCATTGCTCATCATCCCTGCCTCCAACTATGTCGAAAGTTTCAATCATTACGGCTTTACTAATTAGCTTGTACTCCTGTAAGAAAATAATTTTTTTAAGCACCAGTAGCCCCATTAATAATTCTCTTTTTAACCAATGAGAGCTCATACATTTTTTCTATTTGATTTTTTTTTATCTATTGTCAATGTATACATGTCAATTATATAACAAAACATATTTCAAAATTCAATCTAGTTGGTAGACAAATTTCACCCGGCGATTAATGCGCTTCCATTACTTCTATTTCACGAATTTTTGCTACAATGACCATAATCAAAAAAATATATTTACTTGTTTATTTTCTTAATTAAATTTGAAAATATTTTATACATTTGAAGATAAAATCAGGCGAAAAGCAATATGCTAACATGAATTTCATCAGATTTGAAAAATCAAAGGTCCAAAATTATTGTTTTGACCTCCCTTTAAGCTTTAAATGCAATCAACGGTGCCCCCTAAACTCGTTTGAGAAAGTTTCAAAGATTTTAGAAAAATCTAGAAAGATAAACGAAAGAGTAAGTTCAGAAAAAAAAAATTAAAAATAAAAATGCCTCCTCACACTCCCTCGAAAACCGCGTTTTACCTCTAAAACCCTCGTCAAAACCTTATTTTCAGGCTGCAGCTCGCGAGTGCCGTATCAACCTTAAAGCGTGGGGAAAGCCGTGAAAAAACCCAGCGAAAAAGTGGCGGAATACAGTCAAAAATATGGCGAACGGCTAAGATTTATTTAACGGACGGCAGATGATATAAACTAATACCTATAAACTATTGATTTGTATTTTTTTAGCTTTGTCTTTTTAAAATAAGGATACGCCTTCGGCATAAATGGGCGTGAATTAAAAATATTAAAAAAATTTAATCATTTGATATTTTTTATATAGATTTATTTAAATAATTTTTTCAATAAAAAATAATTATTATTTATAAAATAAGATATTAAAAAAATTAAAATTATTACAATAATAAAAAATTAATTTCTAAAATTTTAAAAAATAAATGTGAAAGAATTTTAAGAGATTTAAACTATTACATATAAAAGTAAGTTTCTAAATTAATATAATTAAAATTTAAAAAAAACCTCACTGAATAGATTTCAAAAAGGACGCTTATTTCTCTCTTCTTTGTGTAAAGGTTTGTGTTGAAGGAAGTAGGAAATACAGCATGCAGATATTCGTGAAAACCCTAACTAGCAAGACCATCACTTTGGAAGTGGAGAGCTCCGACACGATTGACAATGTGAAGGCGAAAATCCAAGACAAGGAGGGCATTCCCCCCGCTCAACAGCGCCTCATCTTCGCTGGGAAGCAGCTCGATGATGGCCGAACCCTAGCCGATTACAACATACAGAAGCAGTCTACACTTCACCTCGTCCTGCGCCTGCGCGGAGGGTTTTAATTTCTCTCTTTGATTCGCAACTCTCATCCATGTATGCAAGCTTTTCAGTTAAATAAATAAATCTGTATACATGTATTCAAGGTTTTCAGTTAAATAAATGAATTTGTATACAGGTATTCAAGCTTTTCAGTTAAATAAATGAATCTGCATCTCTTTTGCCATTTGCGTCTGCTCTTCAAATGACAAATCAAATAAGAATTTATTAAATTGGGGTATTCTGGTATCATAAGCGCGGAAATTTTAAAAATTTGTGAAATGAAACATCTTAAATTTTTAGTTTTATCTATTCACGGCTTACAAAGATAGAGAGATTGTTATGAAAAAATATGGCTGCATTTTCAGTTGCATTTCAACATTTTCAGTTGTTTAGGAATAATCAGCAGCAAAATCAAATTGTTTTTTTCTTAATCTGGTTGCATTTTAAGTTCACCCAATTGTAAATATTTTCTGAAATCTGATTATATTCGTAACTCTTATGTATTCGAGCTTTTCATTTAAATAAATAAATCTGTATCTGTTTCTGTTTGTGCCATTTGCCTTTGCTCTTCTAAATGACAAATTAAATATGGATTTATTCAATTGGGGTTTCTTGTATCAACAAGCGCAGAGATTTGAAAAATGTGTGGAATGAAGCATTTTAACTTTTTAGATTTATAGTCTATTCACGGCTTATAAATATGAGATTGTCATGAATAAAAATATGGTTGCATTTCAACATGTTAAGTAGTTTGGGAAACAATTGTTCAAAATAGAATCAAGTGTTGTTTGTAACTGTTGGACTGTACCATAAATATAAGCAAGAGGAGAGAAAGGGGGAAACCTGGAACTATTGGGGTCTCTGTATTCAGAAATTTTGTACTGGCTGATCAGTCTGTGTTTCTAGATGTAACGTCATTTATATTCTTCCAATCTAATTTGTATGCACGCTCATGATTGGTAAATGATTGAGAAATAGCTTACCTTGTTATGATAGAAGATTGAGGTAAGACATTATGAGGATTTGTGATGAACATTATAAGATAAATTGGTAATATGAATAATTTGTTTCTACTAATTTTTTGTTGAGTGAGAGAAATGAGAGATTGCAGACCCTGTGCAACCCAACCACCTTTCTTTCTCTCATTTTTCTCATTCAGCACTTTCTCTCTTTCATTTCTCTCATTCAGCTCTTTTCTGCATCCTGATGATGGATCACAGTGTGACGTTGATGTAAATAAATTCTCACAGGTGAATCCAAGAAAAATAGCTATTATTAATATAGACAGTGGAAATCTAATGTCTCTTCCTTATCCTCTCCTTTATTTTTTTTTTATTATTTATTTAATTTATGAGTAATTTAGATTTAATATTTTTATTTTTTATTTTTTTTAAATATTAAAAGAAATTATATTAGAATGAATAATTCTACTTTAATGCATTTAAGTTATTATGTCAATGAGGCTTTAACTTTAGAAATTATAATATTAACATGGTTTGTAATTTATTTTTAAATGTATAATATTTTTTGTTTTTGGTAAAGAGATTATTCTTTTTCATTATTTTTTAAAATTTATTGTGTCAACAAAATTGATTTGGTTCAAAAAAAATTGATTTTTTATTAGTAAAATATTTTGAAAGATATTTTAAGTTGAGTTAACCCAAGGTTATGATTTTCATTTAACTCTTCCTTATAAGATGATAGTTAAGGTCCCTCTTATTATTTTAGAAAATTCTATTTATGAACGAAATATTATATAATTTTTTCAATTATTAATTTTAGAGATTTTCGAGGTATAGAGTCAAAGACTTAAATAAATAAAATTTACTAATCATGTGATAGTGTTATCAGTCATCAAGAAGACTACATGAAGATACACACTCAATAATGTTTCTACTTTCATAGAACCCTTATATAGCATGACGCGTAAATCTCTCAACCTCGTAGTTCAGAGAATGCTTATGCAAAAGATTATCTAGTTCTAGTAATGGTATTGAACCCACTCCTATTATAAGTGGTATCATATCTATATTCGGGGATAGTGACTCACAAGTGCATAAGGTGTCACTTCCTAGGAGACAATTTAGTAGTTTATGTGGATTGGGAGCTCACACGATGATTTGACACCATATTATGGAAGATTGAATAATATGGTCATCATTAACAAGTTAGTGCATGAATGATGCATAAACATATTTGTATGAGAATAAAATATCTCTATATAGATCTTGACTAATAAACTTGGAGACCCCGGGTCAACATCGGGTCATGAGCCAAACTTAGCACAAGAACATGTTGTTTGTTGATATATATTATCTTATGGGATTTTATCAAAATGAGCTCAAAGTAAATGGGAATTAGAATGGGAATACAAAGTTCACTATTGTAAAGCATACATATATATGGGAAATATATATATGTCAATGTTTCAGTATATATCACTTAAATTGAGTAAATTTATTGTTAAACTTATTGTATGGAATGCACCCTAACCTCTATGTAATAAACCTACACCTATGCTTTTAGGAAATTAAATTACATCTTATATGTATTATGTTTAGTGCATATATTATTATAGGATAAAGGATTAGATTGTCCCCTTTGTGTGGTGATTTCATGTCCAATAATAATTTTCAATCAAAATGTTTAAATAAAACAAAAGAAGCAAAGCCAAAAAAATGTTGAGTGATTAAAAAGTGTGATAGTTTCCCCCAGTGCTTCCACAACTTGTGTGCTTTCTCTTTGTGGAAGGAAGTTGGTGAAGGTTATGAAGTTTGAGTTTCCACATGCCATATGGATTTATTTTAAAATTTCTAAGGAATTTTCAATAGGAGGGGAAGGATTATTTAGTCAATAGGACCGTAGGAAGAGAGAGTGAAGAAAGAAAAGCATCTTTAGTAAATCTATGTTGCGCATATCCTACAAAATTCTTCACAATATCATTTATTAACAATGATGGCCTATAGGATAAATTTTGTGTAGAATTTTGAGACAATTATAAATGGCAAATTGAGGAAGAGAAAAGAGTTGGAAATTACAAGTATGATGAACATAGGAAAAAATTTGTGTAGAATTTTTAGCCTAGCTATAGTTGGAAAAGTGAGGAAGAGAAAAGATATGAAATTTTCTAAAGGCTAGAAGAAATAGGGATTTTATTAGATTGAAAATAATGAGGAGAGGAAAATTATATTTAGTGAACAACTAAACAACCTCAAGTTTGGATCTATTGCCAAAATTTGTTATTGATTTTTGGTGTTCACTTCAAGGAGGTTTAAAATTCCATGCTCTCATTATATTGTCACCATAAAATTTGATTGCAACTGTATAAGAGAATTATTTCCTATTTTTATCTCAATATATTGGGCTCTAGGTTTATTCAAATTTTGGTTATTTGATATGGTGAAATTGGTTAAAACTTGATCCTAATAATGCGTTCTTTTGGAAATCACAACCATTTATTGTTGTTTTCTTTTGGTCACTTATTAAACCATTTTTATTAAGTGCTTGGAGTTTTGGTGATGAGCTTTAAGATAGAAGGAAAGTGTTTGATATTTTAAGTTTTCAAATTTAGATTCTACATTTTCCTTTGATAATTGGCACATTAAAGTTAGATTAGAGTGGATGCATCAATTCTATGGAAGGAATGCATTTATATATTTTATGAATATGACCCTCTTTCCCGTATTTCATATTGCTAATAAATTTCCATATTACAAATTTATATATGTTTCTTTTTATTTTTCTTGTTGCTTGAATGTTACTATAGATTGGATCATCAACTTTTATAGAGGTTGGGAAATCCAATGGAAGTATGGGTTGGTAGTTTTTGATAATGAAAATATTTTGGTTGAGATGGGTAGGAAAATCTAATGCATTCTATAAGTTTATTTTTCAACTTAAATGATTACAAATTCAGTTTTTTTGTCCTTGTTTTTTCAGTCATATGCTTATTCTCATTCAACATAGAAAGAGGGAACTTACTATTAAATTCAAGGCCTAACTTGTCATTCACATGGGTTTGCATCACTCTATATAAGTCATTTTAGGCAAAGTGCATTGTAAAGTGGTTGTTGTTACATTGGTCTTGATATCTATGAAATAAATAAATTTCTTTTATAATTAAATAGTGAGAAAATTTTCACATCCTTTTGTATACATTCACTGTTAGTGTATTATTATACCTCTATTCTATATAAATGTTACTGGTCTTGCAAGATTGTTGTGTAGGAATTCTTTGGCTTCTAATTTTATTGTGTATATTATAATAATCCAAATGTTATTGGACTTATAATGGTTATCATAGTATTGTTCAAATGATTAAACTAAAAAAAAAAAAATTAGATTATTTGTATATAGTGTTACAATGTATGAGGGTTTTTGGATATTGTATATATGTACAAATAAGAATTCAAAAACTTTAAGTCTTTTGTTCACATATATATTTTTAAATTATTTTTATGTAAAATATTAATCTAAGGAGATCCACCATGAATGGTTCATAATGAAAAAAAATACTCAAGGTTTTGCAATTCGGATGGATAGCTGGTTTTGATTGTGGGAAAAATCTATGGTTTATTACATATAAGGCATAATATTTTGAATATAACAAGTTTCAATCAGGATGGAAAGTGTCATGTATTGAATTAAACTAGAGAAAACAATAGGTCTTTAAAACATAAATATTTAAAGAAATTAGGATTATCATTTTTATTCAAACTGCTATTTTGATATGAACCGAGTGATTTGTTCTATAGAAAAATTGCTCTTAAATGGTTGGCTTTTTTGGAAAATTTTTTGAGTTTTTCATTCATTATTCTACCATGTTGTGCATGTTTTGCACACACACCTTGCTAAAGCCAGGGACCCCCTTTTTTCTTTTTCTTTGCTTCTATCAGCTTGGCCTTCTCTCTTTTGCTTCACTTTCACCTTCATTTTTTGACTTTGGGGATAGTTTGCCTTTGGATTTGGGATGTTTCCATGATGCCTAAATGAACTGCCAAGGTTTCGTTAAGTTTTAAGACATTGCAAAAATTTCACTGCAAGAAGTTGTCAACGGGTTTCCATCTGCGGGTTTCCATCCACAGGTTGCCATCTGTAGGTTTCTGTTTGCGGGTTTTCGTATGCGGGTTGTCATTCGCGGGTTGTTGTTTGTAGGTTTCTGTCTATGGGTTTCCGTCTATGGGTTTCCATCTGCGGGTTCACATCCATGGGATGTCGTGTGCGGAATGCCATTGTAACGACGTCAGTCCCTGCAAATTTTGCAATCCAAATCTCCACATTTCAAAACGAGGAACAAACTTTAATTTTTTAACATTTAGTGCCCATAAAGTGAATGTTTCCACATGCCCAAAGAGGTTTGAGTCAAATTTTCTAAGTGTTTAGACTTTGCAAAAATTTCGTTACGGGTTGTCGTCCACAGGTTGCCATCCACTAGATGTCATTGCAAATGGTGCAAGACCCTCCGGCTTCCGCATTCCAAATTTCCATATTTTTCAAAAGGGGCCAAATCATCATGAAATAGGTCTAGGAACTCTTTCTACCCCTTTTCCCATGTGCTAAAATTGAAAAATCTCAAATTTAAACTAAGTTTTAAGACATTGCATAAATTTCACTGCGGGAAGCCATTTACGGGTTTCCATCTGCGGGATGCCATGTGCAGAATGTTGTTGCAACGACGTCGGTCCCTCCAGCTTCTGCAGGCCAAATTTTTGCATTTTTCAAAAGGGGCCAAATCATCATGAAATAGGTCTAGGCACTCTTCTAATGCATCTTTCCATTGCTTAAATTGATAAAACCCCAAATTGCTAAGACTTTTGGCTTTGCAGAACTTTTCATGTGGGAAGTCGTCATGCAGATGTCGAGGCCTCCGACACCATTTTTATGGCGCTGACTTGTCCGGCTTCCCACCTTGCAGCTTTCGCATTGCTCCTGTGGATGCCAAATCTGCAAATGGTTAAACCTTAACCTAATATCATCATGCTAATCATTTGAAACACATTAGATTAAACATCCTTCTGAAATACTTAACCATGCTAAAATATGAAAAACTAAATAGAACCAAATAACTAATTGCAAGCATATAAGAACATGATCAAAACTTTATCTCATATTGGATTGGTGCTATTGTGGAAAATAGCCCTTTCCCAACCCTTGATAATGCCAATGATGATGATGCAATGGACAAAATCAGTTCTCAACTTAAGAGAGTGACTTTGCATAAGCTTTGTAGATATGAAATGCTAAGATTGTGGAGTGGAAAAAATCAGTTCTCCAATGAAGAGAGTGACTTTGCATAGGATTTGTGGATCAAGTTGTGGAGGATTTCTTGAAGGATGAAGCCTCTATTTAAAGATTCTCAAGTTGAAAGAATGCTTATGAGAGAGCAATGTGGGATAAATATTTGGCCAATGAGATGAGGCCACTTGTCATCTTGTGATAGGATGAGGAATGAGCACATTTTGGTCAATGTGCCAAAGAGAGGGAGATTTCAAATTTAAATTTGAAAGTAAATGTTGAGCTTGACCTTTGCAAAGGGACATGTAAGAGCCATGTAAGAACTCATAAATGCTTTGTTGGATGTACATGTCCACTTGTTTTTGAATTCAAACTTGAGGGAATATTCCTCAAAGATGCCATGTTGATGGAAAATGCTGATTTTAATAAATCAATAAATTGATTTATTGGTGCAAGTGGGAAAAGCTAGAGGATGTGATGGGTGGTTAGGTTAGGTTAATCAGGATTAGATTAACATAATGATGATTAGATGCTTTGACCCCTTTGACTTGAATATTTTGATTTATTTAAATCAAAAAGGGATGAAAGGTGACTTCAGACTTAATTAAATAAAGGATTGATTTATTTAATCAAGGAGGGTGATGTTAGGATCAAGTTGATTTATTTAATTTAAACTGATGACTTTAGGAGATTGATAAATAAACTTGATTTATTTGTTGAATGGATGAATATGACCTAATTGAATGCATTATGCCAATTTTTGCGTGTTTACATTTTGCCCCTCTTTGAAGCAATGTACTTGTTGCATTGGTTCAAAGAATAAACTTGATCAAAATTAAAAAAATCGGATATTTCGAATGCCCCAAAAAGAACTACCGGTACATTGCCCCTCGAGAGATCAAGTGAAAAGATTCGATTTGAGGGTCGATCTCGCGATAAAGAGGTTCAAGATGGACAGTTATAGATGATGATGAAAATGAGATGGTTTTAAGATGCTTAGAATAACAAATCTATATTATCTTAAACAACTTAAATGATGATATGATGTGAGATGGATGAGATTGATGATGTGATATGCCATGATTATGCAAATGTGATGATTTATGAGATGCTTAGACTAAAAGATCTATATTATGATGATGGTTATGCATGTGAGATGATATGCAGAATACTGATGGTCTGTGGGTGTAGGATCGATGCACTGGGGATGATGATTAACTATTCATGATGTGATGTTAGTGCGGAAAAGAAGAAATCAGGTGATGACAAGAGGATCCAACAAGTCCATGATCTGACGAGACTTTATTAGAGATGATGATGATGATAGATGATGATGATTTGCTTATCAAGGATTGGGATTTTAAAAGGGCTACTTACCATATGTTTGATAATACACATAGATACGATGCATCAAGGTATAAAGAACCAAGATGGCATTGTACCTAGTGTGATGGACTTTGACTCAACAAAAGAAAGGAGTATTCTTGTTCACACTTGACATACGGAAACCTTGCTAGGACGTACCTAACAAACAAGTATTCACCAAGTTATTTTACAAGAACATCCAACAAGCACACAAAAAAAGGATAATGATCATTTCCCCATTCCTATCTCTCTAAATCCTTTGTTCGGATATCATCGAGAGGTCCTTGGAATGAGTGCGATAAGATAAATCAAAAGAAAAAATCAAGTATGCAAACAAGTCAATGTTCTTCATATCTCTAGCCAAAGGGATTTGTTCTGATAGGATAAGAATCCAAAGTGATATCCAAAATGATGCCCATTGTCGGAACGATATATCCTAGGACATGCATTGTATAGGATGATGATGGGTTGATAAGTTGATTGATAGGCTATTGATATAAGTTTGATTGACATGTCTGAAAATGATCAAGAGTTTGATTTTGCGTTTAACGGTTTGTTGCTTCGATTTTGATTTTGTGTTTGAATTTTGCTTTTGCTGATTGTTGTGGTTGTTTCTGTTTGTTTTGCCAAAGGATGAAGGTGACGATCAGTTTATTATGGATGATTTGATTATTGTGGGTGCAAGCGAGATGAGACGGATGAATTTTTTCAAATATTTGGATGTTTTTGACATTTTTGGAATGTTTTGAGGCTGTTTTTGGTATTTTTCGAGATTTTTACAAATGTTTTGATTTTTGAATTTTGCGATGTTTTGGGCTTTTCTAAGATTTTATGAATTTTTTTGGATTTTGATGTGATTTCGAATGTTTTTTTGTTTTTGTGTCTCGGGAGCTAATCAAAGATTAGCCTTACCTACGTTTAAGCTCAGAGACGACGTAGTTCGGATACCATGTTTTTGATGTTTTCATTTTTATGAGTGTTTTTGGATTTTTGCATGATTTTGACAATTTCAATATGGATGTGTGTGACGATATCAGTGATCTGTTTGGGATTTTTTTGAAGACCAAGCTAAGGTTGAATGATCGAATCAATGGATTGATGATGATGATAACATTGTTGAGGATGCACAACAATGCAAGGATTGATTGATCAGGATTGATGATGATAACATTGTTGAGGATGCACAACAATGCAAGGATAGTGTTAAGCAACACAATGATCGAGAAGGATCTCCCAAGATGATGGTGGATTGATTGGATTTGATCGATCAAGATTGATGAAACTTGATTTGAAACAAAAGATGTTTGGATGATTTGATGTGACGTTTGAAGTGCAACTTAGATGCAACTGATAGTGATTACTTGGATTGATGTTCGATGAAAGATGAAGACTGATAAGGAACATCTTGTCAAAATATTCCATGGGCTAGTGATTTTGATTTTTGCTCACAAGTGGTGGACCAATTTGATTTCACGTTTTCCAATGTTCAGATCACCACATAAGTTGGAGGATATAGACCAAGATTTATTCTCGAAGCAAGATGTACATATCTGCCCCCAATGTCTAGCAATGTGTGGAATGTTATGGATAGATGCATGGATAGGTGTATGGATGGATGGATATGGCAAGCATGCAAAGGATGCCAAGGATTATCTTGTGATAAGATACAGTGTTCAGATAAAGAATGCTTATTTGGATAATGCTTCATGGCTCAGATAATGTTGCATAGGATAAGATCAATTGAAATGGCCCATGTCAAGATGTTTACCATAAGCAAGCGTAAAGTGTGCCCCAAACTTTCATCAAGATCAAGATAACTTGGACTATGGATGTAGATATATGCGAATGGATTGGATAAATGGTTCATGGATGAATTGATTTATTATGGATAAGACGGATGGAATACTGGATTTATTATGGATGGGATGAGATGCTTCCACCTGAAATGGCGCATGCAGATGCTCGATTCTACACATGATGCCTGTTTACCAGGTTTTCATCATTGTACCTGCCCAAAGTGCCACCAAAGTGGTTTTTACTAGAGGACAAATTTTTCTCTTTACTGTTTTCAATCCTTTTTCTAATTTTTTTGGATTTTTTTGCTTTTATGATTTTTTTGATTTTTTTTTTGGTTTTTTCTGAAAGATTCATGCTGACCCACCTAGTGGTGTCGATGTAGATGCTTCTGTCATAATGTGTTATTGGTATCCTACCTGAAGAAGTTGCTTTGCTAAGATACATGCACTTGAATGCAGCTTTTGGGATTCCTAATTTTCTTTGTCGATACCGGAGTTAACTTTGTCTCTGTGCACACATCGCGATAGAGTGCCTTCAAAATCCTTATGATGAAGGATCATTGCCAATACATGGTCAATTTGAGAATTGGATATCATGCGTGGAGGCATGGATGGAGTGTGTTTAGGGATAAAAGATGGATTGGTTGACAGCTTGGAATCTTTGACTCTCCAAACTTGGGAAGATGAGCAATGATGGGTGGATACGAAGTGTGTGCGTTAGGACCAACTACTTGATACACTTTGTTCGCTTGAAAATCCTTCTTTTTCTTTTGTGGACATCCTTGATGGATACTTTTCCCTTTTTTATTTTTCCCCATAGTTTCTTTGACTGATGGAGTTTGATAGGGATGATCTTTCTTTGTATTCTTTGGTATCCATTTATATTTGATTTGTCCATTATACTTTCCAGCTTCTTTTCCTTTGATAACATTCTTCGTACTTTGATTCAATTCTTTCTTTTGACGTTGGTCCCAATTCATGGATGGGGTGATGGGTGGATGAAGATTCATGACATGGCTGGTTGTAGTATTGACACTAGTTTCATCATAAGGACTCTTCGTGCTCCCTATGTTGACGTTTGCTTGAGACGAAGTTTCCCCCAATATGGTGGTAGTAGTACCTTCATGCTTTGATTCTACCTATTTCGAGAGCTCTTGTTTAAAATGCATTCTCTGATAAATGACCATTACAGATGATGTTATTGGAATTTGCTGCTCTACTGACTTCAGAATATCCTATTTTGTCTGACCTGTTTCCTTGAGTGGATACTGTTAGATATCTTCATACATGATGTCCTCATTCTGAATTTGGGATATGTCTGATCCTGATGTTTTCAACTCAATAACCTGCTCTTTTTGTGTAATAATGTCAGGAGTAAAAGAATCTTGTTCTGAATGAAGATCATCTATGTGTCCATCCATAGAAAGCATCTCATGGGAAGATGGAGGAGTATGTGCTATGTGGATATGATCATCTTGTGTAGATAGGAGAGTGTCCATTAGATCATTGTAGTATCTTGGAGATATGAATTCTTGATCTTGAACGATTTCGGAATTGCTTTTGACATGCTTTGGATCAAATTCTTGACATGGTTCAATTTCAAAGGATGGATTCCTTATAAAGGGTTCTTGGATATCTTTATTAGGCATAGGAAGTGGCTCAATATCCTCTTGATATTTTAGTGAATTGGGATCAAGTGTTGAGTTGAAGATTCCTTCAATATCAGCAATCATGAGGTCGAAGGATGTCAATATGTCTTGGAAAGGACCATTGCTAGACTTTGGTGAGAGATATTTATCATGCTTTGGAATAAATTCTTTAGATATGCCATCTAACTCATTAGGTGATGTTCTAGACATTTTCAACATGATCATTGGTCGATGCCTCGTTGGATGAGGCGAAAACATCTTTATTGATGGATAGATCTTGATCATTGTTTTCAACAATTGTGGCAAAGAGATTGTGAATGTCTTCAACCATAGGGTCAAGTGATGTTGACATTTCTTGAATTGGATCATTGTCGAGTATTGTTGGTGAATTTTGATCATGATTGAAAAGTGACTCTTGACATATGTTGATTTGATCTTTGGACAAGATAGAAACACCTTCAATGTGCTCTTTTATGGATAGATCTTGATCATTTCTTTTAGCCATTGTGGTGTGGAGATTGTCAATGCTATCACCAATGGTTGAATGTTCATTGTTATCCGCAATAGTTATCATTTTTCGTGTTTGTGCTTGTGTTTGTTGGGCAGCTTGAGAGGCTTGTTGCACTTGTTTAAATTGTGTTGCTTGTTGCGTGGATAGGTATTGTTGGATGGCCTTTTGGTAGGCCTGGTGAGCTTTTAGTGCAATGTTATATTGTCTTGCTGCGTTTGGTTTTGGTGGTAGTGGTGGCGGATTCAAAATTGTGTTGGATGTAGTGGTGAGTGGTTGAGATATGCTTGGAGTGATCATGGTAGTGAGGGTTTGAGATGTGATGGGTGTGATAGGGGTGGTTGGAGTGATCGAGGTGATAGGAATGGTCAGAATGACCAAGGTGATAGGTCTTTGGGAGACCATATTTTGATTTGTCGAGATTGATGTTGTCATTTGATTAGATACCATCCATTGGTGTGATGTCGATGGTATTTTCAAAGGATTTGACGTGATGGTTTGATTGGTGTTAGGTGGATTGATTTGGATGGAGTGATTGGTTTTAGGTAAAGGGGGAAGCCCTAAACCAAGGAATGATGTTGATATGGGTAATGATGGTGGAGATGTCTCTTGGTGCAATGACTCAACTATTTTGGTAAGTATAGCAATTTGATCTCGCCAAATTTGATCTCGGTTTCGATCTTGACTCCCTTGATATAGTTGATTTGGTTTTTGTTCAAGCAAATTTGGGATGCATACTTGTGTTTTTTGAATGGATCATGGACAAATTGATTTTGGACAATGTTCTGGTTTGGGGTGATGTTCAGATTTGGCATGATAGGTTAAAATTGAACATTGTTGATGTTGGGAATCACATTGCCTTGTTTTAGGTAACTTTGATTTTGCATGGTGTTACCTTGACTTGGATTAATACATGGATTTTTTAACATCGTGTTTGGACTTTGAACAACGTTTGTATGATTCACAAACATATTTATCCCAAAGTTTTCCGGATTCATGTTTGCTAAAGTTGTACTTGGTACATTCACATTTGGCATGTTGGGATTTGATGAGATGACATTGTTCGTTTGAAGACTCATGCATTGATTGTTTGGTGGACAGACTTGTACGTTTGGATTTAGATCTACCATCGGGAAATGTGTTCCAATATTTGATTTGGGCATACTCACACTTGGTGTACCATTGACATTTGTAGAAGGTAATGATCCCATGTATGGATTGTATAAGTGTGAGTTTTGATAATCAATCGGCATTGTAAGGCTTTGAAAGTTCAATTGATTTAGATTACTCATGATGTATGGATCAAGTTTGTATTCCATGTTCTTCTTGTGTTTTGACCTTGTTGCAAAAGTGACCTCTAAGGTTCTTAGGACCAATGACAAGATGAAGGATGAAAGGGGTGAATGATATGAGTGTTGAACGTTTAGGGACTTTGGATCAATGCAAGACTTAGGGTTTTATTTTGATTGGTTTGATTGGATAATGAACTTGTAAACCCTAAGTTGTTGGATGTGATCTTAGGATGAGCTTGTTCAAAGGATTGCTAATTCAATTAAATGTATGAGAAAGGATGCATTCCCCTACACCTAACTAAACAAGGTGATTTTGATTTTGATGATTTACCCAAGTCTAGAATGATGTTTCCAAAATCTCTAAAGTTGTTTGGTGGGATGGATTTTGATAAATGTTTGGAATTTGGATGAAGTATTTGATTTTTTCCTAAATGAACCTAGGAAGGACTTGTTTATGAGACCAAGATAGTGAAGAACATGCCTTTCTCTAAGAGTAATTCAAAATCAAAAGACCAATGTTTGCATGACCAAAAGATGCCAAGCACATGTGTGGGGTCCAATTGATTCAATCTTTTCTTAATGGATTCCTTTTACCACAAACACACTCTTGATTAGATTTTACAACTAGATGTCCAATGTCCTAATTCTCTTTCATCCCACGAAGTGCATTATGTGGAAATCAAGGAAATCAAAACAAAGGTTTCCTAATGTTGACCTTAGTAGGAGCAAATTGAGATGAAATCCAAATGCTTAGAAGCCTCTAAGGATACGAATCCCAAGGGTAAGCAATAACATGTGAATTTGTTCAAGGATATTTGCCTCTCCTAAAGGGTTTGAGATTTGATGCTCATGTTGAATGTTGGTTTTCCAATGTTTTCGATCAAAGCACTGTGTTTTCAAACTGACTCACAAGCAATGTAACACCCTAGCTCAATTGGTACGTTTTTCTTGGTGGGATTGCCTCATGCCCTTCATAGTAGAAGAGATGATTTTACATGCAACCAAGGAAAAAATATAAAGGTATGTTAAGAATGAAGTCTTAACCTCTATATTTCAACCAAGATCGAACATGGCAAGTAACTTCTTGGAATCTAAGTTCCAATGCACCACTTCGATAAACTCGGTGAATGAGTTAATAGGCCACTACAAACAAGGGTTTTATTTCGTACTTTTTTTTTTGTGGAGATTGACCCATACAGCGAGAGTCCCCTTTTGGATCCATCTAATCGGAATCAACCGCGTGATATTGGTGTTTACTCCAATACCCATTTATATCCCAGTTGGAAATACTCTTGGCTTTAGAGTGTTACCGGTTGAGTCGTTCCCTTGGGTGAGTACTTTTTCCCCAAGGCAGGCCCTCTAAGATAGACAAAAGCGAGTAAATATATTCATAGTTCGATCAACCTTTGTTTAGAAACAAAGGGAGAACACATGCAATAAGCTCACTCACACTCGCACAATATTTTGTTCAATTTTAAGCCCAAATCGAAGTGCGGAGGTAATCTTTTATGCAACTTAATGTCATTAAAAATACTTTTGATTCTCAAGGTCGTTGTGAAGCGCGAGAGAGGTGCATACGCCCTTTTAAATGATATTACTTTGTATAAGAGATTACGAAACACGAAAAACACATGTTCATTTTAAGCCTAAAAGCAATGATTTTGATTCTTTTTAAGGCACCAACTTTGAAGTGTGATATTGATTGTTCAATTTTAAACCTCAAAACCCAAATTCTAGTGAATTTCTAACGTTGAATTTTAATCTAACATTGAAAGAAAACAATGATCTAGTTGGCTTAAAACAAAAAATTAAAGTAGTAAATGGAGGCTCTAGGCTATTTCAATAAGCATTTAAAAATGCTTTTTTCAGATTCACGTTCAATGCCCAACTTCAACTCCAATCTGATTGTTGTTTGGTTCCCATGCAAGAGAAAAACCACCGTTGTCTCTTGATGTCGCCGTAACCCTATTCCATCATGAAACCATGACAAATAAGATTTATTTTAATAATAACTTAACATGATAAACATAGTTTTTAAGCATAATGAATTTCCAAACTTGTCAAAATAAGAAAACAATCCTTAGAAACAAGTGTTTGAGAGATAAAAAAGAAAATAGTTCAATTAGTTATTGTAAAATAACTTATTAAACAATTCGCCTTCAAAACCCACTTTCAACCTACGACTATAGTTGTTCAAAATAGACTCAAGGCTCCTTTAATAATTATTGTTTTCTTAAAAACAAAAACAAAATATGCATCTGCCCATACCCAAATCCTTTTATTTTTTTATTTTTTTTATGCAAAGTCAAATAAAACATTGAATCTCATAATTTAGACAGCTTGGTACGCACATATCGGAAAAAACAATTTAAACTTTCAAGCAACTGCATTTGGCGTATGAAGGAGATAGTAGGTCACAACTTTCAAGCAAACGCATTTGGCAGGTGTAAAGCTAACAACAATAAATGCTGAGGTAGAAACTTTAAAGCTAACAAATTTATGACATAAAAGAAAGCTTCCACACTCATGCAATTAACAACTCTGAATTCGTGCCCAACCACTTAAAAGGAAATTTCAAATTGATGCAATTGGCTACTCTAAATCCTGCGCCCAACCATTTTTTTAAAAAAACTCTCAAGTTGATGTAATTGGTAGGTGTAAAGTCGAATTCCTTCAAACTATTTCCTGCATCCTCTCTGCCTATGTCCGAAGTTCAAGTGATGGGACTTCTCTCAAGATCATTGCATGTGCTCTTTCTAATCATCAAGCCAAGAAGGAGTAAAGCAAAGACAGCAAGCTGAAGAAGAAAAGATTAGAAACAATAATACAAAATCAGTATAAATTAACTCTTTGTAAATCTGTGCTTCTTCCTATTACAAAAGGATTTGATTTAACAGTTATAGACAAATAATAAACCTATTTGCACACTCACCAACTTTACATTGACATGACACCTCCTAGAAGCACGCATAAAGGAAACTATAATAGCGTAGACAATGATCAATAATGGGCGAGTGACAAACTGCAGTAGTTTGAAAGGCTCATAATTTGTTTGACAGGATGCCTCAAAAAGATGTAATGATTGAAGGATCTGCGCAAAATGATTTTTCAACTGCAAAATTTCTCCAATGCCAGTGGTAAAAGCAATGAAATTTTAATAGCCAGTACCTTGAAATGAAAGTTTAATAGCCATTACCTTGAAATGAAAGCGATATTTACTTCAACTGCAAAAATTTTCCAACGCCAGTGGTAAAAGCAATGAAAGTTTAGTTCCAAGCAGAAGAGTCACAAGGCTCCTTTTACAACACCATCTAGTGTGAGGCGTGTTTTGATGAGTGCACCACTTTCCACTGACCTAAGAAACAAGCATAATGTTCATTCGATCACAAGCACTTCCTATTTGACGTAACAGTAGATATGACTTTCTCTTTAGATTCTGCAAGAAAATCTAATTATGTATGATGGATGACATGACATTAATGTGAGAGATTCAAAATAAGTAAGTTGTCACATGACTTGGGAAGGGCGAATTAACTTTCTGGTATACAGTCAACAAAAAACTGTGGGAATACACATGGTGCGCAGGGCACTCAACCTCGTAGCTACAATCCTCAAGTACAGTTTACAAAAAACATGGATATTGCTTTACTTTTCTAGATGACGCATTTGGCTAGGATTGCTAGACCGCTGCAGAACTTCCAAAGAAAGATGGTGTCTCCTCTTAAATGTTGCGTCCAAAGATTATGCTTTGCGTGTAGCACTTCAGTTGTACTGCACTTCTCATTCAATGTAAAACGGCATATAAAAGCACTTCAGTCAACAATATAATGAATGACAGACCGCATAATGAAAATGTACCAGTGACACAAATATCAGAAGGAATTCGAACAAAAAATCTTTCATCTTCTTGTTCTTATCAATTTTTTGCTTAAAGACTCTTTAAATGACAATAGAAGTGTCGCAGCTAGACAGATTACAGTTCATTCTGATATCTCGATGTCTGAGGCAAGAAACCAGAAGTCAGAAAGAGACAGGGTAAAATGTTTGTGTGAAATGTAATCTCATGGAACGCGATGAAAGTTGAATCTGTAAAAAAGATTCATCGAATAGAAATTCTCAATGAGATGCTAATAGAAAATACCAGACATCACAAAAGTACTATTACACAAAAGACACCGAACGTCACAAAGACCAAGTCCATAAAGTCACTATTACACAGACATCACACTTTTAGAGAAATGCGTAATGACTCATATTCTCTTAATGCCATTATATTTCCAGAGCCCAAAATTTTATAGCTTTTCTATTGTAATCGGCTATAAAAAAGTCTGGTCATGGACAACAATTAACGTTCTATCTTTAAATGGAAGGAGGAGAATTTATATGGAATTTAATGAGACCTCCTCCCCGTCTTTCTCTACTGTCTACATGGGTATTAGAGATTCATCAATAAGATAATCATAAACAAGGTTAAAGTAATGTGGAGACCACTTCACTTTAGTCGTATTTGCTACCCTGCTTCACAAGCCACAGACGTTAGATCATAAGGGAAATGAAGAGTAATTGCTCAGTCCTTATCTAAATGACATTTGATTTCATCCCCATGCATGATTAACAGATGCATACAAGTGTAGAGAGGTTAACTATGTATCGAAACACAAAGATAAACCAGCAAAATCAGTGTGCATTCATTAAATCAAAGATAATAACTTATGAATAGCCCTCCTTCTAGCGCCATTATGTGGATGCCAAATCTGCAAATGGTTAAACCTTAACCTAATATCATCATGCTAGTCATTTGAAACACATTAGATTAAACATCCTTCTGAAATACTTAACCATGCTAAAATATGAAAAACTAAATAGAACCAAATAACTAATTGCAAGCATATAAGAACATGATCAAAACTTTATCTCATATTGGATTGGTGCTATTGTGGAAAATAGCCCTTTCCCAACCCTTGATAATGCTAATGATGATGATGCAATGGACAAAATTAGTTCTCAAATGAAGAGAGTGACTTTGCATAAGATTTGTAGATATGAAATGCTAAGATTGTGGAGTGGACAAAATCAGTTCTCCAATGAAGAGAGTGACTTTGCATAGGATTTGTGGATCAAGTTGTGGAGGATTTCTTGAAGGATGAAGCCTCTATTTAAAGATTCTCAAGTTGAAAGAATGCTTATGAGAGAGCAATGTGGGATAAATATTTGGCCAATGAGATGAGGCCACTTGTCATCTTGTGATAGGATGAGGAATGAGCACATTTTGGTCAATGTGCCAAAGAGAGGGAGATTTCAAATTTAAATTTGAGAGTAAATGTTGAGTTTGACCTTTGCAAAGGGACATGTAAGAGCCATGTAAGAACTCATAAATGCTTTGTTGGATGTACATGTCCACTTGTTTTTGAATTCAAACTTGAGGGAATATTCCTCAAAGATGCCATGTTGATGGAAAATGCTGATTTTAATAAATCAATAAATTGATTTATTGGTGCAAGTGGGAAAAGCTAGAGGATGTGATGGGTGGTTAGGTTAGGTTAATCAGGATTAGATTAACATAATGATGATTAGATGCTTTGACCCCTTTGACTTGAATATTTTGATTTATTTAAATCAAAAAGGGATGAAAGGTGACTTTAGACTTAATTAAATAAAGGATTGATTTATTTAATCAAGGAGGGTGATGTTAGGATCAAGTTGATTTATTTAATTTAAACTGATGACTTTAGGAGATTGATAAATAAACTTGATTTATTTGTTGAATGGATGAATATGACCTAATTGAATGCATTATGCCAATTTTGTGTGTCTACAGCTCCAACCCTCAAAAGAGAAATCTCCTCAAAATTTAATTTCCCGAAACGAAAAGTTTCCAATAATGCAAAATTTCTAAAAATGGAAAGTTTTTTGAAAATGAAATTTTCTTGATGGATTATAAATTGATAGATTTTAATATTTTAAATGAGGGAAATTTATCATTTTTGGAGATTTAAATCATGATATTTTATAACACAGGTGCTTTGAAGGATGCTTGGAGGGATAATGGATCAATTCATTAAAAGAACCAACATATGAAGACGTGCCAAGAAGGAAGAATATTTCAAATTTCCAAGGAGGGAGGATTTGCTTACCTATGGATGCATGCTAGGAGGATGCTACCTGAACATCTAATTGCCAAAGGTCGCTTAAAAATCTATGTCAGACAATATAATAGCTGGAAAAGTGCTCTCAAATAGAGCAACAAGGGGGGCTATTTTATTTTCCACCAATAAAGAGTTGTCCATCAGGACTAAGGATGATATTTTTGCTCCTTAGTTATGCAAATGTATAACAAGATACACTTGATTGGATGAAAGGATGTTGGAAATCTATCAACAAAAGATAAATTTTAATAGTTTCTAGCTACAAGACAAAAGTAGCTAAAAGACAAAATAAGCTACAAGATAAAATTGGCTAGAAGACAAAATAGACTAGAGACAAAATAGTTGCCAATTTTATATTGAGAAATATTGTATTTGTATTGGACACTGTGTAAACCCTAAGCTATAGTAAATTTGGGCCATTCATTGTAAATTAATCCTAGCCATTCATTTGGGTTTTAGAAAACTATGAATAGGGGCTTCCATCTCATTTGCAAAGAGAGATGAATTGTTGTGTAAAGACATTCTACAACAATATATAAGAAAATATTGAATTTTGACATTTCTTTGAGTATGCTCATTGTATGTGCATGATTCAGCCTCCTTATGTTTATTTCAGCTTGTTTATTTACTATTTAAGTTCATTTTCAATTTGTTAGTTCATGTTCAGCTTTAATGGTGACTAAATGTTACACTATTTGATGCACTTCCGGCTCATAATTTTAGTAATTTATTGATGATAATTTTTAGTGTAAAGTTAGGAGGAGCTCTTTTACTTGTTGCACTTAAGTTCAACTATATGTTCATGCTAAATAGATGAATATCACAATCTAAAAATATACAAAGAACCTTCGAAGATTACACTAGTTTTGTGACATTATAGACTGCTCTTGGTTAAGAAAAACTCATTTTGGGAAGTCTGTCTACTGTGATATCTGCCATTGTTATTGTTGTCCATAGTTTTAGAGTTAAAACAACTTCTAAACCCTTCAACCTTTTGATCTTTCTTTTAAGTTTCAATTCAAACATACAATCACAACATCACAGTAAGGCTAAAACCAATGAACAAGATGAGTTTCAGATTGTTGTTATAATATTGCTACTATTATACATCATTTTCAGAACTTTGAAACTCAATTACAGACCCAATAATTTCCATGCTTCATGAACCATAAAGGCCCCTTGTGATTACCAGTAAATCACACATCAACAACTAAGTTGTTTTTGCATAGTCATGACCTAACATCTGAGAGACTTTGAGATATTTTCTACAACTTCTTTGTAGGGAATTATCTTTCAAGAGAGGCATTACACTTGTGTTTTGTCTATGTTAAGAAGTGCAAAAACACCCATCAACAGAAATGGCACTAGAAGGAGGGCAGATCACAAAGCTACAAAGCTGGAAGTTGGATGAGCCTTCATGTGAAATCTAAGATCTAATAGATCTCATTATATGCAAAAAAAAAATTAAAAAAAATAGAAAATACAAACAAAATTTGAGTTGAGATGGAGCAGCAATTTCATATCAATATCACTCAACTTAAAGAATATTTAAGTAAAATATTGAAGAAACCATTGCATTAGCTTACATTATCAGATAGGTGCATAATTCATAATACTCGCAGACACAATGAATTGGAATGTTTGACCTTTTTGGACAGAACTAAAATGGCTTTGCAAGGAGAAATCTTCCTTTGGGACATACATCAACCATTAGCTCCTTTAGATTTAGACAAACTTGTTGATGTTGTAGCCAAGGCCTTCAAGGAGCTGATCAAAGAACAACTAAGCACTGAGGATGGACTAAACAAGTAGAGGAAGTACTATTGTCCAGTTGGTGCAGGGTGCACAATGCACCTCATTCAAAATTTACTTTCTCTTTATGTGCATACATTATTAATCAAGTTAAGAGTTGTTTGGACCAAATAGAGTAGCAGACCAACAATGAAGAGCAATCATCTACTGAAGTAGAGGAGCAATTGGCAACTGAAAGACAACATACAAATGTTGAATTAGAAAAATCTACAGCTATACATGCTGAAATGGGTGACATACATACTGAAGATCAAAGGGAAGAAGTTGAAATCCTTGGGACAATAGAGGAAAACGATGAATGTTCAAACGAAATGGGATCCTAGGATGTTGTCTCTATGGATGAAGGTAATCAAGAACCTAAAGAGGAAGATCCAGATGACCTGGATCAACCCCAAGATGAAGCAGTTCACAGTCGAACTTCCTCCACGAGCAGTGATCAAGGTTCCATGTTAGAGAAATAAGGTGAACTCATTTCAAGGCTCATGAAGAACTAGACAGAATTACAATACCAGATTGATTTGGAGGAGTTGTTGCTACCAAGTTGGTGTAGGATACATGATTCAACACATTCAGAGCTCACATGTGGGTGGTGTCAAGTGGAAATCAAGCAAATGAAGGAACAAGTAGAGCAACCCAATGTGAACCCTCCTGTTGTTACTTTAGAGGGTGTACCAGAAGTAAAAAAACCAAGTCAAGGGACCATTTAGCTGGGTGCAGTTCACAGATAGATTTTGGGACAACAATGGAGGAGGTACAGTGCAATTCAAATAATAATAAAACAAATCGAATGATTGAGCCACTCGGCCATCAAGAGTCCTCCCCTTTTGCAAATGATTTACATGTGGTTGATGATCAACTTCATGAGGAATCCTCAGAGGGAAATCACAAACCAACTTTCAGTCCTCTTGACATAGTAGATTCATTCTCTGATTTCTTCCCACTTGGAGCTAGGCTGTAGAGTTACAATGACACTGAACAAGGGTATGTTTCAGAAAATGGTGGTGACGAGGATATATTTCTTGAACCTCCAAATGTTGAAGCAGTCGAATTCCCAGATGAAGAAGAGGATGCCTCAAAATATAGTAGCATTGAATACGAGGAAATCTTGGAGGTTACCATCAAGAGTGATGTACCATGCCAACTACAGGCTACAACAGGCAACTTTTTTTCCTTATCTGACCCTAATCTCCTTTCACATTCCAACACTTTTAGCAGAATAGATTCATCCATATCATGTTTTTATGACATGGAGCATGATCATCAAATTGAAATCAACAAGGAAATTAAGGAGGACAACGTGTTGCCTTTCAGGGATAGCAATCAAGTGGACATAATGAGTGCAGATGATCAACATGATAGTGTGAATCTTCTGGAAGGGTAGCTAATGGTGGTTTCTGATCATGAGGATGGTCTTGAAGAAACTTCAACTAATTCATTCCCTCATCCTTATTCGACTACATAATCAGGTGAAACATTCCATGAATTTGATGCTTTGACCCTTTACATGGTACACTACCTGATAAATCTGATTATGATCTATTGATCTACAATGCAAGAGGAATATTGCACCACCAATTGCGTCCCCTTGAGGAAAATGATGCATGGTCTAATGATGCCACATACATTATGAACAATCAAGAATTGTTTCCCATGCGCGAGGACATACAGGTTGTGTCTTTCCTTGTTCCTACTCATAGCTATGTTTATTTTTTTTCTTATGATGATGTAAGAAATAGAACTTTTTTATGGATTTACCATGAGCTTCACGAATCACCTCAATTGTTGGTTTTTCTATATTTTATCATTGAATTTGAATGTTGCAACATTATGTTTTACCTTGTTGAATATAAGAATGAATTTGAATTGCTTAGGACTATAACAATCACCCTGCTGCTTGTGCATGCATTACAAAATCTTACAAGGGTGGGTGCTAGTTTTCCTAGTCTGAATGTGGTTCATTTTGAATCCTTTGTACATAGCTTGGTTTGAATAGGTGCAGTTCTCTTTTTTTTTTTTCCTATTTTGGTTAGTGTAGGTGGTTTTCTATAAGGTAGGTTGTCGTAGGTTAGATTTCTTTAGTTTAGTTTGATTTTGATCTAGTCTTTGATTTGCTTCTCCAGTTCAGGTCCCTTTGTTTTCTTTTGGGGCTATTTGCAAGCACAACAATCATTTTATTATTTGGGTATATGTTCTGAAGTATTTCTTCAAGAAACTCTAATCATGTTTTCAGACTGGATGGTGAAGTTCTTCTATTAGTGTCAAGTGAACTGGATGTTTGATTCAAAGAGGATAAGTCATTGGTTTGATTTGATTATAAAGTATTCTGAAATATTATACCTCTCACATATTTTAAGAATCTTGAGGTCGTTGTAGGTTCCTTTATGAAGTTGAGTTAAGTGAAAAATGTAAAATTCTACTTCAACACCACTGTGATTCTCAGCCCTAAGAGCAAGCTTCACTACTTGTAGGTTAAAATGAAAATAAAGAAAAGATTAAACGAAAAGAAGAGAAAAGTAAAGATCAAAAGAAACAAAATGAAAGAAAGAAAGGAAAACAATGAAAATCAAAAGAAAGAAAATTCAACTTTCAGGAGGATCCGAATAACTCTATTGGGGCTATGGAAGCCCAATTGGAAATAGAGCTATGTTTGGGAGAATCACAACAACATTCTCGTCAGGGCTATGGACACCTAACTGGCAGCAAGGAAATTTCCAGGATCCTTTTGAAGTAGAATCATTCACGTAGGTTAACTTGGCGTAGCATAGGTTCCTATAGCGACTTAAGGAGGGAAATTAATACATTTGCACACACTTGGATTTTCAACGTATAGAAGGTTGGATTAACTAGTGCTTTTGGGTTACGGGACATAATAACCCAGCCAAAATAACCCTGGACAAAATAACCCGGTCACAATAACCCAGGGACAAAATAACCCAGGGTCATAATAACCCAATCCAAAATAACCCATGGTCAGAATAACCCATGGACAAAATATCCCCATAAGAATATAGAGAAATGAAAACAAAATTTATAAATTACATGTATGTTGCTAAAAAAACTTTATTATTCAAATTTTCAATTAAAATGTCAAATTATGAGCGATGCCTCTTATATAATCTAAAATGTTATGGTTGTCATAACAATCAACTAATTTTTTTAGTATTTCTTTGAGTTCACGGTATTTTTTCCTGCTTGGTTGCCCAGTGTATCCAACCATATATTTCTCTATTCTATTCTCTTGGAGACTCTGTTCTTTTTCACTGCTTTGATGAATTTCTAGACTAAGTTGTGCGATGCTTGAAGCAATTCAATAAATCCTCTTTGCCATCCCTCAATAGTATTATTGGTTGTGGGAAGATCATCTTGAGTAGCTGAATAGCAATTCCACATTGTGATTGGAAACTTGGATGATTTTCTGTTGCCTCTTCCGGTTAGTCTACCAATCCATGTGTCTTCAAAATAATCAATTATGGGTTGCAGGGTCTCCTCATGTTCTATATAATAAGGAGATTGTTGAAGTGTTTCAAATGCATCAATTACATCTATCTGAGGCACAAAAGCTAATGCAACAAGTTTCTTGATCTCATATGCAAATACTTCATCGACACTATAACGTGTTTGCCCCTTCTTCCTTTCTTTACTTCTCTTAATTCTACCACTTTATATATCTTCTTAATTCCTTTTCATTTATATCTTTTCATAATAACCCTTTATCAACTTATTCCCACGAAATTTCCTTTATTTTTATAATTATTTACCATTTTATAGGTGATTTAAGCATATTAAAGGTGTTTTAAGACTATTTTAGGGGTATATAATGGATATATGGTCTAAAAATGACCTAAATAGCCTCGATGGTGCCTCAGAATCATATTTATAATTTATTTTATGTCATTTCTAGTTTACTAGCTTGATCTAAAATGACCATGGGTTATTCTGTCCATGGGTTATTTTGACCACGGGTTATTTTGTCCATAGGTTATTATGACCCTGGGTTATTTTGTCCTTGGGTTATTTTGGCCGAGTTATTCTGTCCAGGGTTATTTTGGCCAGGTTATTATGTCCTGATACCGTGCTTTTGATCCTTTGGTCAAGTGTTTCAGTTTGTTTAGGCCTAACATGAAGGTCAGAACCAGAGATTATGGGTTCGTGATTCTAGTTTGTCATCAAAATACTCTAGAGCTTTTCCCCAGCAGAATCGTCATTTGTTGTGCATGTTTTTTACACACACCCCTTTGAAGGCAGGGACCCCCTTTAATCTTTTTCTTTGCTTCTATCGGCTTGGCCTCCTCTCTTTTTCTTCGCTTTCACCTTCATTTTTAACTTTGGGAATATTTTTCCTTTGGATTTAGGATGTTTCCATGATGCCTAAATGAACTACCAAGGTTTCACTGAGTTTTAAGAAGTTGTAGAAATTTCACTGAGGGAAGTCGTTCGTAGGTTTTTTTCCACAGGTTTCCGTATGTGGGTTGTCGTCTGTGAGTTTTCGTCTGTGGTTTTCCATCCACAAGTTTCCTTCCACAAGTTTGCATCTAAAAATTGCTATCTGTGGGATGTCATGTGCGAAATGCCATTACAACAGTGTCGGTCCCTATGACTTCTACATTTCAAAATGGGTTACAAACTTTAAGTTTTTAACATTTAGTGCCCATAAAGTGAATGTTTCCACATGCCCAAAGAGGTTTGAGTCAAATTTTATAAGTGTTTATACTTTATGTAAATTTCATTGCGGGTTGCCATTCGCGAGTTGTTGTCCACTGGATGTCATTGCGAACAATGCAGACCCTCTGGCTTTCACATTCCAAATTTCCACATTTTTCAAAAAGGGCCAAATCATCATGAAATAGGTCTACGCACTCTTTCTACCCCTTTTCCCACATGCTAAAATTGAAAAATATAAAATTTACTAAGTTTTAAGATGTTGCAGAAATTTCACTGTGGGTTTTCATCCATAGGTTTTTGTCCACAAGTTTTCGTCCATGGGTTTCCATTTGTTGGTTTTTGTTTGTGGGACGTCGTATGTGGAATGTCGTTGCAAAGGCGTTAGTCCCTCTAGCTTCCACATGCCAATTTTTTGCATTTTTCAAAAGGGGCCAAATTATTGTGAAATGGGTTTAGGCAATCTTCTAATGCATCTTTCCATGTGCTTAAATTGATAAAACCCAAAATTGCTAAGAGTTTTGGCTTTGCGAAACTTTTCATGCAGGAAGTCATCATGCGAATGTCGGGGCCTCTACTACCGGTTTTACAGCATAGACTTGTTCGGCTTCCCACCTTGCGACTTCCACATTGCTCTAGCCCTCAAAAGAGAAATCTCCTCAAAATTCAATTTCCTAAAATAGAAAGATTCCAATAATGGAAAATTTCCAAAAATGGAAAGTTTTTCGAAAATGAAATTTTCTTGATGGACTATAAATTGATAGATTTTAATATTTTAAATGAGGGAAATTTTATCATTTTTGGAGATTTAAATCATGATATTTTATGAAACAAGTGCTTTTAAGGATGTGCTTGGAGGGATAATGGAACAATTCATTAAAAGAACCAACATATGAAGATGTGTTAAGAAGGAAGAATATTTTAAATTGCCAAGGAGGGAAGATTTGCTTACCTATGGATGTACGCTAGGAGGATGCTTGCCAAAGATCACTTAAGAATCTATGTCAAACAATATAATAGATGGAAAAGTGCTTTCAAACAGAGCAACAATGGGGGCTATTTTATTTCTCACCAATAAAGAGTTATCCATCAGGACCAAGGAGGATATTTATGCTCCTCAGTGATGCAAATTTGTAACAAGATTCAATTGATTTGATGAAAGGATGCTAGAAATATATCAAAAAAAGACAGATTTTAATAGTTTCCAACTACAAGACAAAATAAGCTATAGGAAAAAATTGGCTAGAAGACAAAATAGTTGGCAATTTTATATTGAAAAATATTGTATTTGTATTGGACATTGTGTAAACCCTAAACTGTAGTAAATCTAAGCCATTCATTGTAAATCAATCATGGCCATTCATTTGGGTTTTGGAAAACTATAAATGGGGGCTTCCCTCTCTTTTGCAAAGAGAGATGAATTGTTGTGTAAAGACACTCTATAGCAATATATAAGAAAATATTGAAGTTTGATATTTCTTTGAGTTTTCTCATTGTGTGTGCATGATTCAACCTCCATATGTTTATTTCAGCTTTTTTATTTACTGTTTAAGTTCATTTTCAGTTTGTTAGTTCATGTTTAGCTTTAATGGCGATTGAATGTTACAATATTTGATGCACTTCTAGCTCAAAATTTTAGTAATTTATTGATGATAGATTACTGTGTAAAGTTAGTATGAGCTCTTTTACTTGTTGCACTTAAGTTCAACTATATGTTCATGCTAGATAGGTGAATATCATAGTCTGAAATCTACAAAGAACCTTAGAATATTGCACTAGTTTTGTGAAACTGCAAACTGCTCTTGGTTAAGCAAAACTCAGTTTGGGAAGTCTTTCTACTACGATATCTACGATTGTTATTTTTGTCCATAGTTTTAGATTTACAACAACTTCTAAACCCTTCAACCTTTTTCTCTTTCTTTTAATTTTGAATTCAAACATACAATCACAACATCACAGTAAGGTTAAAATTGATGAACAAGATGAGTTTCAAACTACTATTATAAGATTGTTGCTAGTATACATCATTTCTAGAACTTTGAAACTTAGTTATAGACCCAAGAATTTTCATGCTTCATGAACCATAAAGGCCCCTTGTGATTATAACCAGCAAATCACACATCAACAATTGAGTTATTTTTGCATAGTCATGACCTAACATCCAAGAGACCTTGGGATATTTTCTACAACTTATTTGCAGGGAATTGTCTTTCAAGAGAGACATTACACTTGTGTTTTGTCTATGTTGAGGAGTGCAAAAACACCCATCAACATGCCTTTTTAAAATAGGCTGTATTTTGAAAATTGGCCAAGGGAAGTGAAAGATATGACCATTTAAATTTTTTCCTATTTTTACAAACTACAAATTGGAAGTTATGAAATGATTTATATGGCTTAAGTTTATAAACTTAACAATTATTAACAATAATTATGGATATACTATTGTATTATAGGTGAATTTATTAAATATCATGTCATTGGATCTTAGGGAAGGATTCTATATTTAATAAAATAGAAAATGAGGAAGCAAGACCTCTTGTTCCTAAATTGCATAGTATTGAATGTAGTTAGTGTGTTTTTGCTGTAGATTGGGTTCCTCGGTGGTACTCATTATACATTTTTACTATGAAAATATACTATTCAAGTTGAATTTTAAAGGATTAAATGTTAGATATAAAAAATTTATTTTGGAAATTTTTAATCTATCCTATTGAATGTCTAGATATCATTGGAAGATATGGAGACATGTTAATGCTATAAATATTGATAATCATTGGTTACATTCATAAGTGTATTGTTTTCGGTTTATTATATTATTTTACATGATATTTTTATCAATAAATGAGTACATTAGATATATGTTTCATGGGCATATAGGCATGTTAACTCGATAAGTGATTCACTTAGTATCTTAGATTCCATCATACATGTTGATCCATGCAGCTAAACCCTTTGTGATGGGTTGGGCTCCTCTAATGGAGTAGCACAAGGAAGCTTGATGTTGGATATTACCTCTATGATGTTGTCTCATTTTTGCTTCTAATTACGAAGGATGGTAATGGAAGAGGTTTGGTAATGCAGGTGTTAATATATTATCTATCTTGTGACCTATTGATTGAGGAGACTAGATGACTCTTAATTGCTTATACTTATCATGGCAATAATATGGATTTCTATTTTTTATAGAATATATTGAATGCTAAAATTAGATCTATTGCACATGTTATCAATCTAGTTTTTAAATGTGTAAACCCATATAATTAATATAAATAACATCAACTTTTATACTTTGTGCCAAAATATTATAAATGATTTTTACATGAGTTGAGATAATTGTAGAATCAATAAATGTTTTGACTTATTGGATTTTAGTAATTACTATGTTTAATTATCCATTTATTTCATATTTTATAAAGTGATTATGATTAGATGTTACATTGAGTAGGTGGGTATGGAACCATCATATAATGCACTTGGCAGTTAGAGTCTTGACATAATATTTGCTAAGTTACATTGTAACACATTTCAAAATTTTAAATATATAATTTAATATTTTTTATTATATGCTTACTTTTCTCATTTGATTCTATTATTATTTGTTGAGTTGATGACTTTAGTTTTTACATCTCTCAACATATGAAAAAAATTAGATGATATTGCTTTTATAATTTTATCCTTTATGTCTTTTCCACAAGAATTCATATACATTATATATATGTGCACGATCATTTTTCCTCAATTGACATAATTAATTATTTAAAAATAATTGACATTTATTTTATTTTATTTTTTGTTTTGTTATAAATCGATCTAAGCAATTCAATTTGAGGGCATATCTCTCTTGATGGTGTTGAGTATTAGAGACAAATTGAGATATACTGGACCAACGTGCTATAAGTGAGTTTATTATGTTTATGTCATTTTTAATTATTATCTTTTAGTCACAAAACATTGTATACTATCTAATTTTATAATTTTTATACACATGTTAAGGTGTAGTCTACCCTTGAGCATGGAATATCAAATAGATGCAACCGATGGTTGGTTTTAAGGTTCAAAAGTCACTTTCTAGTTGGGAAAAGAGAGGTTGAATGTTTTAAGATTATTTTTAGTATATACGAAGCCTTTTGTATGCCTATATAATAATTTATTGTACGCCTATATGGCACATTGAAGATATTTTGTATGTTCATATATTAATTTTTTTTGTATTCTAAGAAGAATTGTGTGATATTTTGATAGTATTATGTATACCTTCATGGCCTTATTGAGATTAAAAAAAAATCATGTATTTATGACTTAAATTATTCATATACTTTGAACAATAAGACTTAATATTACTCATTATTGAGAGTGAACATAAATAATTTATTTTTTTATACATGTATTATGCATATTGATAATGAAACAATTAAATTTTATTAATTTTTATGTCAACTCTTATGTGAAATATTTATTTATCCTAATATTGTCAATTAATGCTCTAAAATATTTGTGTTGAATGTTATATCCCCTCCTCTCTTGGTCTCTCACTCTTTGTATCTCTTTATCTCTACATCCCTCCCTCTTTCTCCCTCTATATTTGTTTATGTAAGACCTTATAAATTATTTTTTATGATTTGTGTACATGTTTTTAATTTATCAACAATATGTTGACTTTTATAGCAGGGTGAATTTTGAGTTCCTTTATTGAGCCAATGTACCTAGAAGGACTAAGATTCTTGGACAATGAAATAATACCTCCAATAGCATTAACTATCCCACCTAGATGTTTTGGCACCATCAAATTAGTGCCACAATATCTAGAAGAAAAATGGTTTCTCTTATCATCATTAGACTAGAAACAAAATTGAAGCACTAAGTTACAATATTGCATTCATAACCACTATGAACAATTGACTTAGAGTTGAGAAAATTCGAGATGGATTTTTTAGGTAAACCCAAAATTTAGTTGTAGGTTTAAATCAAACATTCCTAGGTGCCACAATTTCACATCAAAGATGGATATACTTTTTTGGTCATAAGGATCTTTAGATACTTCACTTAAATGATGTATCCTAGATGGATTTAGATGCTTTGGTAGTGAAATTTTTTCTGACAACATTAACCAACCCACTTGAATGTGTTAGTATCAATTTGGTGCTATGAAATATGGAAAGAAAAATATAAAGTTCTTAGCACCCTTATATTGAACAAAATCGAAACATTATGTATTGTGTTCATTACCACCACAAAAAATAGATTGGTGAAACTAAAAATTAATGCCCATAGAACCCTAACATTGAATGACAATGAAGAATTTTACAATACTGTTTTCTTCGCCACTCCAAACAAATAATTTAGATTTGATAAATTTATCAGGTCAAGATTTTGAAGATGGACCTAACATTCAAATATAGGTCGAAATAAAAAATTCTAAGTTTCATGGATTTAGAGAATATCCATGCCAACATTTGACACTTTTTTATCTAAAGACCTTTTAAATATAAAAAGATGCTTTGTTCAACTAATATAGTATGAAAGAATCAAGATTCCTAGGTAGTGAAATGATGCCTCCAACAACAATCACTATCCTACCTAGATGGATTGACACTTTTATTTTGGTTCCACACGGTGTAAAAATGTTTACTATCACTCTTTACACCCTTACATTGAAAAAAATAGTCATTTATAACATTGTATTTATTGCTACCATGAGAAAATGATTTAAAGTTAAAAAAGTGAGATAGGTTTTTATAAGTAGACTTAACATCTAATTGTAGTCTTAAAAAAAGCTTCTTAAGTGCTACAATTTGTGAGTGCAGTCCCATTAAAGCTTAGTTGATTTTTGGTCTCAAGTATCTTAAGAGATTTGACCAACCCAAAGTAGCCCCAAAATGATTGAGATTCTTGGATAATAAAATGAAACCTCTACTTGAATTAACTAGCCTACCCAAATATCAATTTAGTGTCATGAGGCTTGAAATGCATTAACTAGCCAACTTTCATTAATTTGAGTCATAAAGCAATGACCATCAACACCCTTAACATGATAAACATTTCCATTTTTCCTTCTAGTAGTAATCACAGTTTTATATATTTTTCTAATATCACAACCATTATCTTGAAACACAATATTATGTCCTTTTCTACACATTTATCCAACACTCAAGAGGTTAAGTTGCAGACCCTTAACATAAATAACATCATCTATATTATGCTTACCATCAAAACTGATTGATCCTTTTTACATATCTTAGCATATGTATCATCACCAAACTTAACAAGACCTCTTTCATATTTCTCAAGTTTACGGTATGTGCAGGATCATGATGGGCCAAAAAGTGGCAATATGATGGGTATGTGTAGGGTATGTGGCTGACAACATTTTTTTTACCCAAAATTGATGAAACAAAAAGGGTTTTTTAAGGAGATTCTCAACTTTCCACCAATATAAATTATTCTTTACTTTTAATTTAATAATAATTATTATTCATTTTCTATTTGAATTACGAATAAAGTCATGATTGATAGGTTGATTGAAAAACATCTATAACTTTCAAACAATATCACATTTTTTGAATCTGCAACATGTGTCACATTCTATGCTTCGCATACTATAGAATTAAAAAAAAATGAATTTCGTGAAGTTTTGACCAAGTTAAGGTGGTTAGACATACGAGTTTTTATATTTTTTAAAAGTTGTAATAAAAAATTCATAATTAATTATTTACTTGGAAAAAAATTACAAAAAAATATGCATCACATTGGGACATGAGTTCTCTACTTATATCTAAAATATTATAGAAAAATATTATTATTTTATTGTGGTTAGGGTGGTCAGACAAACACCTACTTATTTTTTCCCTGAATTTAAGTACTACAACATTGAAATTTCAAATTTTCACCAAATAGATTTTGTGTTTTCAAATAAACCTAGTAGTTTAGAAACTACATTCAATTTGCTACAGATTCTATTCTTACATTTTTTTGAAATAATATAGATAACTTATTCAAATTTTTACGTCAAGTTGCCTAACTCTGATTTTTCTGAATTTTTCACCACTTAAGAGCTTGTTTTTTCCATGATGAACCTGCACATACCCTTTAAAAAACTTACTTTTGTCACCAGTCATATGATTTGAGCATCCACTATCAATGATCCAATAGTTCTTCTCTTCTCTAGCATGAAAGGCAGTCACCATAGTTCTTTTAGCATTATCACCTGCTTTCAGAGCACTTTCCTTCATACATCGAGTTAGTAGAATTACTTCTAACATTTAGAGCCATGAACAAGAATTCACTATCTTCATCATTTGGATAATTAGATTCATCATCAAATATACTAGCATCTTCTCTTTAAACATAATAACTTCTCTTAAATGACTTATCTTTGTTCTCCTTCATTCTGTTATTTGAAGCTTTTCTTAGACATCTTGAAGCATAATGACCTATCTTTTCATAATTGAAACATTTGAAAGGTAAATTACCTCTATATTTTCTAGTGCCCTTTTTCAATCTTCTCACAAATTTTGTTGAGAAAATAATGTCTCAAACTTACTAGCATAAAAGGCATCGACTTTAGCTTCATTGAGTTGATAGGCTCATGTCGGCGGGAAAAGATGGTTAGTCTGCTCGAAATCCCAATAAACACTTCATTGGTGAGACATTACAATGTCGAAGGGAGTTGTTTGGAAGTCCCTTCGACATTCCAGTGAATGGCGAGTTGGTGGTAAAGCTTCATTGGGGAGATAGGCACATATTGGTGGGACATAATAAGCAGTCCCTTCAACATTTTGATGGACTATTAGAAGGAACATTGGAGGGAGCTATTATAGAGTCCCTTAGACATTCCAATGAACAACAAGAAGGAATTATTGAGGAGACAAAGGGTTATTGACGGGACTTAAAATGTGGTCCCTTCGATATTCAGATGGAGCTGTATCATGGAGACAATATGGTATCAGCGGGACCTTGAGGCTTGTCCATTTGAAATTCTAATAGGATGTTCACAAAGATGGTGTGTTGGTATTAGAGAGACATATCGTTATCGATAGGACAGTGTTGGAAGTCCCTTTGATATTCTAATGATACTTCATCAACGAGACTTCGCCATATCGGGAGGATTTGCTACATGGTCCCTTCTACATCTCGATAGGATGGAATGATAGGCATGTCGGGGTGACAGTGAGAATTTAGAGAGACATGGTTTCATGTCCCTTTGACATTCTTACGGGATTTCGATGGTGACAAAAGGTGACGGTTAAGTTTGTTTGTGGTCATTTTTTTGGTATAGAAGTTGGAGTGACTATTCTCCTGTTACACTTGTGAATTTTATATGTAATGCGGTAGTGCATTGAGCATAGTGATGATCGAAGCAATTGTAACGTAATGTTGTTAGATTCATTCTACGAATCACCTGAAAGAGCATAGCTTTATGAATTGTATGTAATTTTTGTTTTACTGTAATATAAGAGGTCTATACTTTGGTGTGTGGGTTTTTTCTCGAGAGGGTTTTCCCACATAAATCCTATGTTCATTCTTTATTGTCTATTTTTTTATTCATTTATGTGCATCTATATGTTATGTATTTGCAATTTTTGAAATATTTTTGTGTCTCTCTTGAAGATTAGTATTAGGAAGGCATTTTTTACACACTACTTTCCTTTCAGTTCTTATCAAAGCTTGGACAACTTAGTTGTCCTTGTGAGTAAAATGGTTTTTTTGTGATGATCTTGTTCAATGGGGGTTTTGTAGAGAAATTTATTTTATAACTCAAGTTAAATATTTAAGATGGCGAGCACATCTAGAAGAATAGAGATTGAGAAGTTCAACGGTATCAATTTTGAGTTGTGGAAACTCAAAATAGAAGATTTTCTCATGGATCAAGAGTTATGGGATGTAATTTCCTCTAAAAAACCATCAACAACCTCATAGGATGATTGGGATGCAATGGACTAGAAAGCCAAGGGTTTGATCAGACTGTGCTTGGTCAATTCAATTATGTTGAATGTCCATGAAGAGAAGATAGTGAAACTTTTATGGAAGAAACTTGGTGACATTTATCAGGGGAAATCTCTAGTAAATAATTTATTCCTAAGAAAGAAGTTATACTCTTTGAAGATGGAGGAAGGAGTTGATGAGTGTCATTCACACTCCATTTTATACCATATTTTATCCTTTTTCCTATACCATTTAACCTGTTTCTATATTCCATTTTTGTACATTATCATACCATTTTACCACCTTTTGTTGCTTATGGTTAAATATAAATAAGTAATATTTAATTAAGTTTTTAGATAAAATAAGTGAATAATAATTATTAAATTTATTTACTAGTATTTGCTTCTATTATGTTAAGAAAATATATCTTTCATCATGTTGATTGGAGGAGAAGAATGTAGAATTCCTATCGCCTGTGGGTACACATATTAGCATATTAATTCCACCTATGTATAATTAGTTTCTCATAAAATAATTTTTTCATTTAGTTATAACCAATTATTATTCAGTTTTGATGAGAATTTCTTCATGAACTAAAAATAATATTCTATTTTAATGACTATAACCATGAGCTAAATAAGCTCCTACGTTTTAGGGTGAGTTGTTTCAACATATCAAATAGATGGATATGAGCCAAAAAATAATAGAAAGGTGGCATAAAAATAGGGAATGAATTGCACTCATATTTCTTATAAATATGAGCTACGTGAAAAGAAAAGAGACATAAAACTTTGTATTATTTTTGATAAATAAAACATATTCATGGACTCAACCAATGTAAAGGAAATTCATTTCAGCCCCAGGCAGACTAAAGAGGAAGGGTGCCCCCTTCTTGAAATGCTTGGTGATTTTGTAGTTTATTCTTTACCCCAATATTGGCCTATCATTTTGGTGGTGTTGCCAAGGAAAGGTGTCAAGGCCTGTTAAGTGAGATGAGTTAGGACCAATGCGTTAGGATGAAACCTCGTGCACTTGTTGGCCGTTCCTAGGTGATTACACCTAATTTGCATTTTTTAAATCATATAGATGCATGATTAAAATTTGTAGGTAAATCTTAGAGGTTAAATTTTTTTTTATATCAACACCACATGTTGTGTGTCAATTGATAAGTAAAGAAGTAATTCTAAAGAAAAAAGATAAAAACATAAAAAAATTGCAAGGTTAGATCATACCTTTATTTATCTCTATGTGATATAGCACTAATCAGGCAAAAATATGAAAAAATTACAAACCACAAAAGAGATAAAAAAAGAACTAACCCTGTGTAGATCAAACATTGGCTAAATTACAAGAATTTAAGGGAGTTTCAATTCATAATTATGTGAATGAATACAAGAAGGGATATCTTCAAGGTGAGCATTTTACTTTTGAATTTCCTATTAACATCCCCATGGGTATTGCACCTATGAAGAATATTCACCAAATTTACTGCAGAGAAGATGGCATCTTTTGGATATCATAGAAAAATGATGAGTTGTTGGAAGACTATATGGAACGTTTCTTGTTTAGCCTACAAAAATCTAAGTACAATAGGCTAAACCAAGATTCCATCAAAATGATCTTTTTGAAAGGGATAATTGAAGAAATCCTAGAAGCTTTAGATCTCATGTGCACTGGAGATGTTTCAAAAATGTCATTTGCTCACATTTCCATTTTGTGCAGGAATTACTCTCGGTCTATGATGCAGAGGACTTGCAACAAAAGGAAAGAAGAAAAGGAAGAATAAGTTTTGGCTATGTGTTGCCCAACTTGTTTTAGGAAGAAATAATTTTATAGATACCATGCTCGTCAAGGAAGGGAGACTAATTTATAACAATTTCAAAACTATCCATAGCAACCATATGATATGAATCATCAATGGTTCCCACCTCAACACCCATGGGTAGGAAATCAACCATGGCTTGAACAGAATAGTGATTTTCAACACCTATAGAAAAATATTCAACACCAATTAATCCTTCTCCTAGGTTTTTGGAAAATACAGAGTTAATTGTTGCACAAAAAGAGATAGCATCTCTTAAAGCAATAATAAGAGATCTACAAATGCATACCAAATATGTGGATGATGGAAGATTGCAATTTTTTGTTGTAAAAAGCTCTGGATCTGTATATGAGGAAGGGACAGTGTCTTCTATCAAAATTCCTACAATAAGTGGAAAGGACATTAAGGAAAACCAAGCTACCTCTTATGTATTTAATGTTGAGAATCATCCTGCAATAGCCCCAAGTACAAGAATGCATGCTTTTGTTGGTAAAAATTAGTTCAAAGAAATTGAAAGGTATGCATCTTCTTGCCTAGACCAGTATGTAGATGTCTCTCCATCCCTTGTTCATAGCAAGAGAATGCTACCTATAGCATCTAATTTGTTTGAAGAGTTACCAACAACAAGAGAGGAATGCAGATTTTTAAAAGGAGACACATTTGTAACAATATTTTCTACCTTTGAAGAGTTACCAACAACAAGAGAGGAATGCAGATTTTTAAAAGGAGACACATTTGTAACAATATTTTCTACCTTTGTTGATGAGAAAGAACATATGATTGTTGATAAGGAGAAGAAACAAATAATAGTTTCCCCTATAGTTGTTAATGGGAATAGATTTGCAGTAGTCACTCCAACATTTGTGGAGGAAAAAGATCGATTTGTAGAGGTAGCTGGTAAAGAAGAGCAGCAATTTGTAGCAATTTCTCATGCATTTGTTAAAATGGCCATACAAGTTTGGAGATCAATCTGCAGTCACTAATATTGGTGAGAAGAAACTTCAAACATCATATGGATTTGCACTTGAAGAAACTGCCATAATACCTTATGTGCCTATGACTGCAAATATTCATACAGTTTTTGATGACAAGTCTATGGTCAGGTATGCATCTGCTGATAAACTTGCAGCAATGAGAATGACATCTCCTTCTAAAGATTTATATATATGCATACGATTATAAGAGAAAATTTTGTAGAAATCAAATGTGCACTAGGAAAAATTACAAATATTGACTACACGAAAGTCTGGGAATGGGTACATGCTATCAATGGAGGAAATTAATATGAAACAAATCATTTTGCACATATTGACAGAAATAATCAAGCTGTAATTAAACGCATTGATAATCATGAACTGCAAATATTGATATATCTTTCTCACATTCCCGTGCCTATTAAAAATGAATATCTAATTGGAAAACGCATGCATAAAGGAGGAAATCATGCAGCTATTAAAGGAGATCCGCCATCCATGATAATTGCCTCATTTGGTGTGTCATAAAAGAATTCTTTTTAAAAATCCATTGTATTTTTACAAGAATCATTATTATCATTTTTGTTAGAGATAAATCTAATGTATTAAGTTGTAACGCATTGTGTGAAAGTAATAATTTTCATGTATAAAATTCTCTTTCGTGTGAAAAAACAAGAGGAAAATGCTTTAAAAAGGGAGAAAACAACATTTTGAGAATGGGCAGAAAGTAGGAAAAAATACAGAAATCTTCTTCAACAATGAAGAATCTGAAGGTCGTGGAAGAAGGAAAATGTGCTTGGTGGCAAGGACTTCACCCCTCAACCCTGCCCTGTATTGTGATAGGGAGCACGCCCAAGGCACTGCCCTGAGACCCCACAAGGGGTACTACCCCTTGACCCCACTTGGGGCTGCCGCCCCCAGACCCCCGCTTTCAAATTTTTTAAAAAAAAAAAGAAATTAGTGGGGGAATCGCATTAAAAAAAAGTGATGTTTTTATACCCCCTCTATTTAAAGAATGCAACGTAGCTTATCATGATCTTCCATTGTCATTGTCACATGCATTTCTTATAACTGAGCAAGAACAAATAATTGAGGAATTTTTAGGACAATGGAATTTTAAAAATGAAAGTTTGACCATTTGTTGTCCTGATTGTTGCAAGGAAGAAGCTAAGTGCACATGCGAAGTTGTTCAAGAGGACATGGTGATAAGACACAAGTCGTAAGTGAGCCTCAACACAACAAGGGTGGAAGTGAACAAGTCTCCTTTGTAACTCAAGGGAAACTTCATACATTAAAGTTGGAAGATCGAGGTATGATTAATTATTTTAACTTGTCTTGTAATTCTATTGGATTAAGGAGAAAACATGTTTCTTCATAAAATGCTTCTCAATATAGTATGTATGGTGAATGGAAACAATCCCCATACTACTAAGAATGAAAAAAGTAAATGATCACAACAACCATAATACCCATAATTACCATGTTCATTACCATCCTACTTAATTGCACCCACTCTATATCCATAACAACATTTTACCATTTTCATTATCCCATTCATATCACCTAACATCCACTTCAACATATCCACCAAGGGAAACTATATTGCCTAGTAAAATATTCCATAATAAGGTGGTCCAAACTGCATATATTAATGAGATTTCAAGGATCCCTTTGCATTCTATTAATGTGGTTCAAATTGATGAATCATACACATAAGAAAATACTTCAATTTGAGTTTAATTTTATCATTTGAAATCATAAATACGTATGTTGAAATCTATTATGCACTACGAGGTGATCTACTTTATACATTAATCATTCAAGAATTATGTGAGATATAAAGAATGAACAACTACACAAAACATGTTACAAATAGATGCTCATTCATTAAACACGGTCCAAGTTAGTATTTAAATTATCATTATTAATGATCTCATGATCTTGCAGTATAAAGTGAAGTTGGGGGGAAATCCATTGAATTTTGGAGATCTTTGGTTGAATATTAATAAAACCTTCATTAAGTGTTGACCTTTAATGCTTCTCATAAAAACCATGTGATTAAGATTTGGACCAAATCAAGGTATGCATTCTTGTGTTAGCCAGAATTGAATCATATTGTTCCTACACAAGCATTCCTTTTAATAAACTATGACATTTGAATCCATTTTTTTATCAAGTATTTGTTCATATTAATAACTTAACCATGCATAAAGTAGTTATTAATGGTGGAGTTATTAAATGGATAATTTTAAATTTAACATTGCTATACTTGATATGCTTGGTTAGAGAATATGATTGCAGGTTTCTTATCTTGGTGACCCAACACTTTTGCACTAAGTACCAATTGGTGATGCACATCCAAAGACTCATTTTTTTTCCTTGTTAGCTATATGGTGAACAAAAAAATTCCTTTGTGCTTCACTTTTGAAGATCACATGGGAATTATTACACATGTTCACCATTTATGGGTAGAACTTCTCTTCTACACCATCCTTGATGCCAAATCATGTGGAGGACAACATGCAAATTAGTATATGAGAACCATAATTATTGGTTGAATCTTTACAATCCATACATCCAGAGGGAGCTTGGAGACATTAACAACTTGGACACATTCTTTCACTTCATCGCAAGGATTGATTCCTCCACCTGGGTGGGTGCAAAAAGATGGGTAGCCAATTTCTGGATAAAATTTTAAAAAAAATTCAAAGCTCATGGTGTGACAAGCCTGAGGCTTGGCCACAACGATCCCATAACGCAAGTGCGTTATAAAGCGCTCACGTTATGAGCTATTAAAAGCAAAAAAAAAAGAAATCAAAATCATTCTAACTTGTGACTGTGTTTTTTTCCTACCCGTAGCCAAAACCCCAAATTTTCATGCTCGCATTCTGGGAGGAGCTATTTTGCAAAATTCTTCATCAAACTAAATTTTTTTCATCGCCAGGATGCCACCACATTGACGATGAGGTCTGAGAGGTAAGGATTGTTTGTTTTTTGTTTTGAATTTGTTAGTTTTAGGTTGTTTTTTATATTTATTTTTTTAATTTGTAGGAGATGTTAATAAACCTAAAAACCCTCCTCAAAATCCTCAACAAGCACATCAAAAACAAGAGGAACAAAATCCTCAACAAGAACAGCAAGAACAACAACAACAAAATCCTCAAGTTAATCAACCACAACAACAATCTCCTCCTCCAATCCCTCAACATCCTCCTGGCACTCAGCAAAAATTAATGAGTGAAATTGAGAACAATAAAAAACAAATTGAGGATTTAATCAGGAGGTTGAATGATCCAAACGATTCAACCGTGGAAAGAATGACCCTGGCAACTTCACTCAAAGAAATGTTAAAACATGTACATTCAATCAACAAAAAATTAACTGGTTGGCAAGATAGGAGGCAGGCGGATAGGGCTTATTACTAGGATAAATTATCATATAAAGATGTAAAAGATTTAAAAAATACAAAAGGTGATTTGTGCTCATTATTCACTAACCCATGCTCAAATGCAAATCTTACCCTCAATTCGAAAAGGTTTCTTATTCATTGGTACCACCACCAACAGATTAGGAACTTTTTTTGGGATAGGTGGTACATGTTTTTTTATTACCCACAATGCAACAATTGTGAAGTCTTGCAGTATTTCCTTAGGAAACTATATTGTGAGTTCATCTTGAACAAAATCACAAATTATTTCGATATGAGGGACTTCCAAGAGAGAGGTGGGGGGTCAGCTCAAGATAGACCCGGTGCACAGCAGGATCCTACACGGAAAGGGAGACATCCTCTTGCTAGGCCGCCTCATGAGCACATCATTATCCCTTTCGTCGTAAAGGAGAGTGTCGATGTAGAGACTAATGAGCCTAGTTTTTGGTCTAGTTTTGGGTAGAATCTATAGTCTATTTACTCATAGATGTCATGGAATTTAATGCTTAAGAGTTGGTATTGGCATAATGTTTCCCTCAAACCATTGACATTTGATCTCTGCAAGCTTTAATGATATTTGGCATAATATGTGAACTATCTATATTCATTTTGCATGTGGTTATTGAATGTTTCTTAAGGTGGTTATAGATGTGTAGTTATTATGTGTACTAAACTTTTCATGCAGATTTAATGTGCCAAGTTGAGGAAGACACCGCCAGTTGGGCATGCACCATAATGTCTAGCAAGGGAGTCACTCCAAGTCAAGAAGACCGATGGTGGAAGATTCTCCATGTAGCCGAGTGTAACCACCTTGTTGTAGTGGACTTTAATGATCGAGCATGCACAGGTGTTACTGTTGTGTTGAGTCTATGTATGACTTGCATGTCTAACCGGCTTTCATGCATGTGTAACCACCATCACTCCACTTTCCCTATTTTCCCTAATTGGCGTCCTCCCAGTCGTGGAGTTGACTGCCTTGTTTAGCTGATAGCATAAATAATAATCTAATTCCCCTTCCTCCTAGTTAGTTAGTTATTCAGTCAGTTGATTAGTGAGAATAGAGGAAGAGGTTGCACGATTTGATATTGTACTCCAGTTTTGATACATTACTCTTTGTATCCATGATTTATAGTGAATGAAATAAAGTTCTGAGTTTGAGCATCTGAGTTCTTGTTAGTTTAGAGGATACTTATCCAAGGGGGCCCACTTGGTGAGTAATCTGTTTTATTAGTTTAGCATTAGTTTAGTATTATTTGTTGTTTAGTACTTAGTTAGAAATCTAGCATCGATTGTTCCTGTAGCCACTAGAAGTCCATTCTATGTCTTTTCCTGCAGCCAAAATAGACAGATTAGTTCCCTATTTGTTGCTCAGATCTTTTATTCTTGTTATGCATTTCAGTTCAGCATAGTTGTTGGTTGATGTTCAGCATTTGCTTTATTTCCTTTTCAATCAATTTACTTCCAATATTGTGTGTTTCTTAGCTGTAGATTAGGAATGGCTACTTAAGAGTTCCTAGTGCAGATATTGTGTTGGCCCATTTCAAGTTCACGTCCCTGGGTTGACAATTTAAATGCACCTTCATGATGATTAAAGTAGTTGTTCAGGTCAGATGTTCAATCTCTAAATTATGGCTGTAAAAGCTTAGTTATGAAATCATTGTAGGAGGCCAACATTTTTGGCGCCATTGTCGGGGATGGTGTCAAGCTAGGAAGTTTTTGGAGTCATTGTTAGTTTCTTGTTGTAGTATTTCTGAAGTTGTTCTTAGCATATCCTCATTTAGGAAGTAATGGCCCCTTTATTCGTTACCAATTTTTTTTGTGAGTTGACTGATAGTGAGTAATACCGCATGCATAGAGGAAGGGGAAGGGACACTTACGGGAGATTCCTTCCTAGCAATCCTAATCCATTCCATCTAGTTGAATATCAGAATTTACCAGAAGAAGAAGAAGATCCACACCCCTTTGCAAATGCATATCCTGATCTAACTAGTTCTGAAGTCTCCTCTAAAGATCAAAATCTGCTTGAGGACCCCCTTGCTTTAGAACCACATCAAGCAAGCATGGGTGATGTAAATGGGAACAGACCTAACCCACCAACTTTTCCTTTTCCCATTTCCCATCAAAATGAAGTTGACAACAACAAGAACATTCTTGCCTCAACACTCCCCAAGTTTTATGGACTTGTGACAAAAGATCCTGATACCTTCTTATTTGAGTTTGACATACTCTACATAAGTTATGATTATACTACTAATTCCCATCAGCTTAAGTTATTTCCTACCACTCTGAAGGTAGTTGCATTAAGATGGTTCATGAGCCTAGGCAGAGATACTGTGGAAACTTGGAAAGACTTGAAGAAAAAGTTCCTTGAGAAATACAAGGAATACTGCAGGGTTAGTGACATGAGAGGAGGTGACATTTTTCAAGATGCAACAGAAGGAAGATGAGAGCCTAGAAGACTACATTGCAAGATTTATGTTTTTCCTACAAAAATCTCCACACCATGCACTTAATGAGGGTTCAAAAAAGTTGTTTTTCTTAAGAGGAATTGATGGCAGCTGCATTGATTCCTTGGACTTCATGGAGGGAGGTGATATCTCCTAAGTTCCTTGGGAAGATATCAAGAAAATATGTCAAAATTACTCTAGGGCAGCTTCAAAGAAAGGGAGAGCTTATTAGTCTTCCTTGGGTAAGTCAACTACCGGTGGATTTTCAAGAATGGAGATCACTTATTTGCTGGAAGACTTCAAGCAAGACATTATCAACAATCTAGCTACCTAGCTAGATACACTTCAGGCCAAAAAGAAGCAAGAGGAGGCAGAGATGATGTTGATAGAGTATTGTCCCCACTGCAGAAAAAAGGACTGTAGATGTAAGATGGTAGCTCACCTGGAAAGCAAGTAGATTTCACCTAAGTTCAAGTCAATTCAGATTGAAGAAGACCAAGTTTACTATGTTGCACAAAGGAAGCCTTGGGCTCCAAGATAAGGTATGCCACCGGATCCACTATCCTATGTTGGGCCATATTTTAATTCTTATTCATCTGGTAACCAATGGAAGCCCCAATATCCACCTAGTTATGGAGGATATCCACCACATCCTTGGAGTAACCCTCCAAATGCTTGGCCCAGTCATTAGAGTTCTCCACCTTAGTGGCAGCAACCTTTGGGGAATTGGTAGCAATTCCAAGGGAACTAGAAACCACCTCCAAGAAATTGGAAGCAAACAAATCAATGGAGAGGAGGACAAAAATGGCCTACTCAAACAACCGGTTACATGCAACCACCTTCTCATTCCCAACAGCCTACTCTAATGCCTCCACTTGCTAATCCAAGCTCAGATACACCTAAACCAACTCAACTACCAACTCAACCCACACCCAATCCTAATAACAAACCACAACAGCAGCCTACATACTCTATTGATACAAATCAATTCCCTGCATATGCTTTGAGTACAAGTGATATCCATATGTGTTCAAGAACCACTCTACTAGACCCTTCCAGTCCCATCATCACTAAGCTTCATGTGGAAGAGGAGGAGGAGCGTCTGAATGACCCCATTCAGCCAAATGCATCTAAAAATCCTGAACCAGTCCAAGTCAAACAAACAGACCGAGCAAGAACCACCATTTCCTCAAAGATTGGAAGTTTCCAAGAAGAAATAAGGAAAGGAGGATACCACCTTTGATATCCTGGATCAGCTAGAGTATATATGTGTTCAGATACCCCTATTTCAGGCCATAAAGGATGTTCCAATCTACAGTAAAGCTATCAAGGAAGCTTGTCTTAAGAAGCTAGGTAGGAAGAAGAAAGACCCAACTACAGTTCATGTGGTGGGTCAGCTAGTTGATAGCATGCTAGGAAAAGTGACTATTCCCAAATATAATGACCCAGGTAGTCTTGTGGTAGCAATTGTCATAAACGAAATCAAAGTGAAGAATGCTCTGATTGATTTAGGGGTAGAAATCAATGTAATGACTAAAGACATCTTGCAACAACTAAATACTGCAAGTATGAGATCTACTCCTATTGTCTTGTAGCTTGTTGATAGCTCTACTATCAAGCCTAATGGTGTAGTGGAGTATCTTGTAGTAGTTCTAGACTCCTGGGAATATCCAGCAAACTTTATGATTCTTTCTCCTAAGGCTACACTAGGCGGGTATCCCATCATTCTTAGAAGGCCTTGGTTGGTAACTGTAGATGCATACATTGGATGTCATTCTAGTGACATGACCATTTCAGATGGAAGGAGTACTAAAAATTTTATTCTCTATCCACCTACTCAGCCATCTCATGCTGAAGAAGATTATGTATGGCCACAAGTTGGTGAAGAGGCCGAGGAAGTTAATTATATGGCACAACTTATGATGCTAGGAAGAAGCTCTTTCATGCATCTCCAAGACAAGGATGCAGTGTTAGCTAATCTCATTCAGAACCATTATGAAGTGGAGGAAGCATCGTCTTCTACTTTGGTTAGGACACTTTTGCTTGCTCTTCCTACAGATGTTTTTCCTGTAGCCACTCTTCCTGCAACAATTGTTCCTGCACACATTCTTCCTGCAACAAGAGGTATGTTCCATACATTGCTGCCATGTGAACTAAAGATACCATGTATTAATGAAGCAACCATGATAGAACTAACTGCACGAATCCAAGTGTCTAAAGGAAAATACCTGAATGTCAATAGTAAATTAGATGAAGGGAAGCAACTGTTATTGGAAAACCTATTAAGGGCCCATCAGCATGCATTTGCATGGGATTATCATGATATGAAAGGTCTAGATCCTAAACTTTGTACACATGGAATTTATATCAGAGATTGTTGCACTCTGGTAAGAAAACCACAAAGAAGAATCAACCCTACACTAAGAGAGATTATGAAATAAGTGTTGCAAAAATTACTAGATGCAGGATTTATATACCCCATTTCAGATAGTCAGTGGGTGTCTCCATTAGTGATTGTGCCAAAGAAAGGATGGAAATGGTGAGTTTTCATTGATTATAGATAAATTAATGTTGCCACCAAGAAGGATCACTTTCCTTTACCCTTCATTGATCAAGTTTTGGACACACTTGCAAGAAAGCAATATTTCTTTTTTTTTAGATGGATTCAGTGACTACAGCCAAATCCAAATTGCACCAAAAGACCAAGAGAAGACAACATTTACTTGTCCATGGGGGACCTATTCCTATTTGGTTCTCCCATTTGGCTTGTGCAATACACCTGCAACTTTCCAAAGGGCAGTCACTAGCATCTTCTTAGACATTTCTCATGATTGCATGGAGATTTATATGGACGACTTCACCACTTATGGTGCTGATTTTAATCAAGCATTAGAGAATCTCAAGAGATTTCTACAAATATGTGAGGATCAAAATTTGTCCTTGAATAGTGAAAAGTGTTTCATGATGATGCAAGAAGGTGTAGTTCTTGGCCACTACATCTCCCACAAAGGAATTCAAGTAGACCCTACAAAAATTGAGGTAATCACAAATTTGTCTACACTTGCAAAACAGAAGGATGTTAGGAGTTTCTTGGGCCATGCAGGATATTACAGGAGATTTATCAAATATTTTAGCAAGGTAGCAACACCATTGTATACTCTTCTCACTAAAGATGTTGAATTTTAGTGGACTAAAGCTTGTGACAAGGCATTTTCTGACTTGAAGGAAGCTTTGACTCATGCTCCTGTACTCAAAGGACCAAATTGGGAGCTTCCCTTCCACATCCACACTGATGCATAAAACTATTCCATAGGAGCAATATTAGGGGAAAAAAGAGGGAGTTGTTGAAAATGCTATTTACTTTGTCAGCAAAAATTTGCAAGGAGTTGGATTCAATTATATAGTGACAGAGAAAAGGATGTTGGCAGTAATTTATGCACTAAACAAATTCAGACATTACATAATGGACTACCAAATCTTTGTACACACTGATCATGTAGCCATTAGGTATCTCATGAATAAACCTTTGATCATAGGAAGATTGGCAAGATGGTTATTGTTGATGCAGGAGTTTGATATAACCATTATAGACAAGCCAAGGAAGGCTAATGTTGTTGCAGATTTTCTTTGAAGGCTAACTACATCAGAAGATAATCAGCCCATAGATGACTCTTTCCTTGATGAGCATTTATTCTCTCTCAGTGTACAAATACCATGGTATATTGACATAGCCAATTACTTGGTTACAGGTAGAATTCCTTTTCACTTCTCTCCAAAATAAAAAATGGCATTCATTGAAAAATATTTCCCTTTCTCTTGGATTGTTGGATGTTTGTTTTATACTAGACCTGACCATGTCATGAGATGATGTGTGAGAGAAGATGAGACATATGACATTTTGCATGCATGTCACAACAAACCATGTGGAGGAAACTTTTCATCCAAGAGGACAACAATGAAGATTGTGAACACAGGATATTACTGGCCAACACTCCATAAGGATGTAGGAAGGTATACTAGAAAATGTGATAGATGCCAAAGAATGGGTAGACCAACCAGATCTGATGAGATGCCACTTTTCCCTCAGATAGTAATCACTCCCTTTGACAAGTGGGGATTGGATTTTGTGGGACCAATTTACCCTCCATCAAATGGTAAGTCTTACATACTGGTATGCACTAATTACGTAAGTAAATGGGTAGAAGTTAAGGCCATGAAACATGCAAGAGATAATAAGGTTGCAGAATTTCTTTACGAGGAGATTTTCACAAGATATGGAGTCCCAAGAGAAATAGTGATTGATCAAGGGCCACAATTCACATCAACTCTTGTTGAAGCACTAGTGAATGAGTACAATATAAGACACAAAAATTCTACTCCTTATCACCCCCAGGCTAATGGCCAAGTTGAGGTGACCAACAGAGAAATTGAAGTCATTCTGACTAAAATAGTAGTTGTTCATACAAAAGATTGGGCAAACAAATTACCAGAAGTTGTTTGGGCCTATAGGAGAACATGGAAAATAACTACAGGCTTCACCCCATTTGAGTTGTTGTATGGAAAAACAACTATGATGCCAGTCGAATTTGAACATAAGACTCTTAGGAATGCAGTAAATTTAGGGATGGATATTTCTAAAGCATAGAGAGAAAGAATCATACAGCTAAGTGCTTTGGATGAGATAAGAAGAGCAGCCCTACAACATATAGTAGTACAAAATCAGAGAATCAAGTGGCATGACAAATTTATTAAGGACAAGAAGTTCAAACCAAGAGATTGAGCCTTGCTCTATGATTCAAGATACCAAGACAATGCAGGAAAATTGCAGACAAGGTGGATAGGACCGTACAAAGTTGTTGAGGTCTTTCCTAATGGAGTTGTTCAGCTCACCACCATTGACCCTGTCAAGTTTAAATTACTTTTCAATGGTCATCGTCTCAAATTATACCACAAGCCAGCTTCTAAAGAAGATTTCTTGCAACAATTCACCCAACACTCAGAGCTTCCTACAACCAAAGGAGGTGGACCTAGTGTCCCTCCTTTAGCCTAATTGAGGTATGTATTTTCCATAATAAAGACTTTCACTTGCGTGGAAGTTCATTTCTTCGTCATCCGCCCATCCACCCATCCATCAGCACCTTTCTCTCTCTTTCACCTCACTTCATTCCATCACATCATTCCACCTCGTCTTCGTTTATTGCTCAATTCATTTTTCAACAAGGCAAGTGTTACTTTATTTGTGATCTTTGCGGAAAATATTCCACACTCAGGTATGTGCGCATTAATTGCTATCTTTAATCATCTTTTAGGTACGTTCATTTAATCACTATATGTTAGTATAAACGTTTGCATAAAATGCCATCATTCCCCGTCACATCACCACTCCCATCTTGCATGTGTGGACACATGTCCAAATTTAGGTTGGGGGGAGGGGAATGAAAAAGATGCAAATATTTTAATGTCCATGTTTCAAATCATATTAGGCTATGTCAGAAATTTAAAAATGAGCCAATTTGAAATCCAAGGACGGATTGCATGTGTGAATTGACAATAGCTACAGCCGCCATTTCTTCCTATCATAATTTCCCCTTATCACTCCTTTTTTTGTCATTATTTCCCTGTCATAATCTTGAGTTGCAAGAAAAAAGAAAGGAAATTCAATCGACGCTAGCACTAGAAATTTAGCAGGTTGGTCCTGAGATTTAGCAAATACTGCAGGGAAGTGCATTTGATTTTTAGAAGGGGAATTGCAGGAAAATAGTTGTAGAGCATTTATTTGATTGTAAACAATTGGAGGTGGGTTAATTCGAAACGAACCCAAGGTGCATGATATTTTACTGCAGGATGCACAATGCTTGGCCGAATTTCAAAATTGTGGATGGATAGATTACTTTTTGAAGTTGGATGGTTTTTATGAAGACATTTCCCTTGAATTTTCCTAGACATTTTTAGAAGGAAAAGCCACAGTAAGAGGGTTGGAAGTTGTGGCAACAGAGGAAAGAATTGCAGAAGTTACAGGATTGCTTGGTGATGGTGAAAATTACCCTATTTCCAAAGACGCCAGGTCAGCTAGGGTCGAATTCACAAAGCCAAATGACCCCCCATTGAGCATAGATAAACAAGGTGCAAAGAGAATGTCTCTGCCCGATCCATGGAAGTAGATAGCATACATCACTTGTGAGGGTCACCAGTCAAATTTGCATTTTGTGCACTTCAAGATTTTAAATCACATAAGGCACAAAAGGAGGATGAATGTTCCCAATGTGTTGTAAAATCTTCTCTCAATCATGGCGGTTGAGGCCCAAAAAGGTAGGGATAATTCTATTTCCCACCACTGCTTGATTAAAATGTTAGTTGAAAGGTCTCTGCATGATGTATTTGGAATTACCTGGGAAGAGTTTATTAATGTTGATCAAATTAGACCTAAGCACTTGCAATCTAGGACTTTTCCTCAATCCCATAGGTCTAACAGGAGGGTAAGTATGGCTAAAGCCATTCCTAGTGCTTCAACCTCTGGTATAAATCCTCTTGCAGCAGAAGCAACTATAGAAATTAGTTCTTATGAAACTGAGCACTCAAAAAAAGAAAGCTCTTCTTCCTTAGATTATGATGATGAAGTTCCACTTGAAACCCTCATGAAAACTAGGGCACAACAGAGAGGTGTAGAAATGAGAAAAGGGAAGACTAAAACACAGCCTGTAGAAAGAAAAGTGTCAAGTTATAATAAGAGGAAAGTTGATACTGTTCACCCTGCAACCAAAGGAAAATGTGAGAGACCTCCCAGGAAATCAAGACCATCTAAGTTTGCAATTGGTACACCTTTGCAGGAAATCCCTAAACCTGATGAGACCTCACATGAGCAGGAGAATGTTGAAGAAGGAGAAGATACATTTAAGAGAGAACAAATATAACACTAGCCGATCTTACTGACATTGCAGAAGAATTGGAGGAAAATCAGGACTTCCTGTAGCATGAGCAAGAGGTCCTACAGCAAGAAGTCCTGCAGCAACAACCAAAACCAGAGCAGGAGCTCTTGCATCCACCACAAGAACAAGAGTCCCTACAACAAAAGGAAGAAGAAACAACACCCTTACAACTAGAGATAACTGGACAGCCTGAGTCTATGCAAATAGTGCCATATGAAGATTCATCATCAACAAAAAGACTGGTAGGAATTCATAATCCTCCTAATTTTATAGTACATGCAGCAATTCTAAATTTATGGAGAGAAATGCAAAGAAGGGAGGAAGAATGGAAAAAGGAAAAATGAAAACTGAAGGAGGAAATTCAAAGGAAGGATGAGAAAATTGAGGATAGAGATAAATAAATTGCCACCTTGAAGTAGAGGGTAGATGATATGGCAGCCTTGATGCCAAAGATTCTGGAATGTAGAGATCCTCCAAGGGTCTATGCTCTACTCCTAAAAGAGAAATATCTCTCTTCTAAGAAGTCAAGACTTGCCTCAGGTTTGAGTTCATCTATTGATACCCCTATGGAATTTTTCAATGCCTATAGGATTGCCTCCTCTGAAATGAAAAATTTGCTATGTGAATTTTATTTGCATAATTATGTTGTCACAAAAGACCATGATTGGAACCTACTGTTGTATGTTGGGGATGTTCAATTAAGAGCATTCATGTCTTGGGTGCAAAATGAGATTAGTTGGGGACAGCAACATGGTACTTATAAAAAAGTGGAGTTTGATACCCCTTTGTTTGCTAGAGTTGAATCAAGCATCCCAAGGGATATTTGTAGAGAATGGCATAGAATGTTGCTTAGACCTAGTTATGGCAATAGGATTATTCCTTGCATTGAGGTAGTTTACATTGAGTATGAGGTAAAGACAATAGCAAAAGAGGAAACTGTGAGGAGATACCTATCACAAAGATGGAATAGTTTGACTGATGAGCTGAAACGGGTTGAGCCCCATTCCATCCACAATTATGCTTCAGCATTAAAAAGAATTAAGAGGCATATTCAGATTGGAAGAACTCAGGGATGGTCCTGGCTTCCCTTGACTTTTCAGGCACCCATGCTCATGTGGCCTGTGCCAAATTTTAGATTCTACCAGTATGACACTATTGCGTAGAGGCAGAGATGGGACAAATTTGACAGATTGGGAGGATTCTATTGGGATCATGATTCACGTATTGCAGCCATTGATGTCAGACAACTCTTAGTTGCAAATTTCAGAGCTTTGACCAAGCAGAAGAACAACTCTTCCCCTACTGGAGGACCATAAAAATGTTAGGTTGGGGGGAGTGATGAGCCTAGTTTTTGGTATAGTTTTGGGGAGAATCTATAGTCTATTTTCTAATAGATGTCATGGACTTTAATGCTTAAGAGTTGGTAATGGCATAATGTTTCCCTCAAACCATTGACATTTGATCTCTGCAAGATTTAATGATATTTGGCATAATATTTGAACTATCTATATTGATTTTGCATGTGGTTATTGAATGTTTTTTAAGGTGGTTATAGATGTGTAGTTATTATGTGTACTGACCTTGTCATGCAGATTTAATGTGCCAAGTTGAGGAAGACACCGCCAACTGAGCATGCACCATAACGTCCAGCAAGGGAGTCACTCCAAGTCAAGAAGACCAGCGGCGGAAGATTCTCCATGTAGTTGAGTGTAACCGCCTTGTTATAGTGGACTTTAATGATTGAGCATGCATGGGCATTACTGTTGTGTTGAGTCTGTGTCTGACTTGCATGTTTGACCGACTTCCATGCATGTGTAACTGCCATCACTCCACTTTCCTTGTTTTCCCTAATTGGTGTCCTCCCAGTCATGGAGTTGACTACCTTGTTTAGCTGATAGCATAAATAATAATTTAATTCTCCTTCCTCCTAGTTAGTTAGTTAGTCAGTCAGTTGATTAGTGAGAATAGAGGAAGAGGTTGCACGATTTGATATTGTACTCCAGTTTTGATACATTACTCTTTGTATCCATGATTTACAGTGAATGAAATAAAGTTCTGAGTTCGAGCATTTGAGTTCTTGTTAGTTTAGAGGATACTTATCCAAGGGGGCCCACTTAGTGATTAATCCATTTTATTATTTTAGCATTAGTTTAGTATTATTTGTTGTTTAGTACATAGTTAGAAATCTGGCATCAACTGTTCCTGCAGCCACTAGAAGTCCATTTTGTGTCTGTTCTTGCAGCCAAAGCAGACAAAGTAGTTCCCTATTTGTTGCTCAGATCTTTTATTTTTGTTATTCATTCCAGTTCAACATAGTTGTTGGTTGATGTTCAACATTTTCTTTATTTCCTTTTCGAGCAATTTACTTCCAGTATTGTGTGTTTCTTAGCTATAGATTAGGAATGGCTATTTAAGAGTTCCTAGTGCACATACAATGTTGGCCCATTTCAAGTTCACATCCCTGGGTTGACAATTTAAATGCACCTTCATGATGATTAAAGTAGTTGTTCAGGTCAGATGTCCAATCTCTGAATTATGGCTATAAAATCTTAGTTATAAAATCATTGTAGGAGGCCAACAGAGAATTTGCAAGCCATCAACTCTTTGACTCAAAGTGTCACCTAGCATTCTAGCCCTATTCTACAACACCATCTAGGGGAGTCTTTGAGTGATGGGAGTCGATCCCATTTGTGTCAATCTTGCACGACGACTTGTTCATATGACCCCACCGACACTCAGGAGGCTACTACGCAGGATCCGTCTGCACCTATGGAGATGGTGAGGGCAACTAACATTTTGCATGAGGCCTATGGAATTGATACTTAGGTAAAATTTAGCATGTTCACTGAATTTAATTTATTAAATTTCAATTTTGAAATGCAAGATTAACTAATTTAGTTTTATGATTTTAATAAAATTGCAAGGTCACAGTGTTGATACTAGATACACCAACCCTAAACTTACTTATTTCTCCACTGCATCTACTATTGAGGTATGTAAATAGTAAAAAATTATAAATTTATTACATTTTAATAGCATTGTTTTATGAATGGTATTTTAATATGTGATTTTGGATGTTGAATAGGCTAATATTGGAGGTTTTGAGGGAACACCTCCCAGTGCCTGGATTTAGTCAAACCTACAGTAATAGAATAAAGTTTAACTAATGAATTGTACTTAATAGATTTTGTAGTTTATATTCATATTGTTGATTATGTTGCATTGCACATCTTTCAAACTCAAAGCATTACTTCACATTCCATAATAGCTAATAACTAGATGTTGATAGATGACAAAATTTCAACTACAATATAGTTGTTTAGAAAGTCAACATAAGCAGTGATGCAATTACTTCACATAGCATAAGTAATAAGTAGGAGCAACTTCCAATTGCATTTTCTTGTCATGGCATTCCATGAGACCACTTTTTACTAAGGCATCTTTTCAAACAGTTCATTGCCTTCTCTATGCTATGGATGCTTGGAAGGAATATATGAAAGAATAATAGTAAGAAATAGCATAGACAAGGCAATGAGTTGTTTGAAAAAATGCCTCAAAGAAATGTGGTTTCATGGTGATGTCCATCACCATGAGACCCAATTTCTTTGAGGCACTTTTTCAAACAGCTCACTACCTTTCTATACTACCACATTTTCCATACATGTCTACCAAAGCATTTTATCAAATAGTTCATTTCCTCACTGCTATGGCTAAAAGATTAAAAAAGGTGTTTTCCAACAAACTATGGATGCTTGGAAAAAATCTATCAAATCATAATAGTAAGCAATAGCATAGACAAGGTAGTTAGTAGTTTGAAAAAATTCCTCAAAGAAATGCGGTCTCATGGTGATGGAATGGCATTCCATCACCATGAGACCACATTTCTTCGAGGCATTTCTTCAAACAACTCACCACCTTTACTATGATACCACATTTTCCATACATGTGTACCAAAGCATTTTATCAAACTACTCACTTCCTTGCTGCTATGGCTAAAAGCCTAAAATAGGTGCTTTCCAACAAACTATGGATGCTTGGAAAAAATTCTATCAAAGCATAATAGTAAGCAATAACACCATAGAGAAGGAAATGAACTGTTTGAAAAAATTCTTGAAAGAAATGCAGTCTTATGGTGATGGAATGCCATGATGTGCATTTGTTTGTAATGGTGTTCCATCACCATGAGACCCCATTTCTTTGAGGCATTTTTTCAAATAGTTCACTGCCTTCTCTATGCCACCATAGTTATTGTACATGTCTATGAAAGCATTTTATCAAATGGTTCACTGACTTGCTGCTATGGGTAAAAGCCTAAAAACACATGCTTTTGAACAAGATATGGATAGGGAAAATAGTAAGCATGATAGTTAGAAATATATAGTTTAATAAGTACTCAAAATTTTGTTCATTATCTCATACATTATAAGTCATGATGTGGATCGCTATTGTAGTTTTCGTGATTGAATAATTTGTTGTTTTATTTTCAGATGTTGCAAGCAGAAATGCTTCCAAATGTTCAAAGGGAAATGGAGATTGGTGTTTCTTTTTCTATAGAATCCTCGATGACTCTGACAGGGGAGGTATGAGGCAAATTACTAAATTTCAATTTATATAATTCGTTCTTATAAATGTTAGTTAGTGAAAAATCAAACCATAATTGATTCATAGTTTAATTTCTATTTGGATAGTTTATACAGGGCTTCATCACGCCTCAACATGGGCATTTGAATATTTCCCTCATGGAGAGTGATCATCAGATGGAGGTAATTGATTATTTTGTTAAATATATCATTTTTTTTAATGTAATTTCTATATATTAATGTCTTTACTTCTTATTGTAATAGATAAGACTTGACCAAGAATTAAACCCTAGGAGGAGCACCAGGATCACTCCTCGACCACAGCATAAACGAGTGACAGACATATCACCATCTGATCGACAACCAAAGGGCAAGAGTTTATTTTGATAGGATGGAGAGCGATGACTTTTGATTCCAGAGCCCTTTGTTGTCTGCCTATATGGTATTTTTGTACATATTTTGTATTGGATATATTTGACATTGTATGCCTATATGGCATTCTTGTAAGCCTATATGGCTATTTTGTACCTATATTTTATACTTATATCGACATATATTGATGTATCCCTACATGGATATTTGGTTAATACAAATCTTTTTTATCGATGGTGTCCATATTTGCATTATAAATCCATAGTTCAATAGATATGAGTTATGTGTATTCAAGTGTATACTTTACAACTTATGTGTATACTTTGTGACTTACATGTATTCCAATGTATACTTTGTAACTTACGTTTTTTCATGTGTATACCTTGTATTCATGCATATACTTTGTATTAAGTTGTGTATACTATTTATTCAGGTGTATACTTCAAGGCTTACGTGTTTTTGAGTACTTGTGCTTCCCTTATTCACATGTACATACTTGAATTATTCACATGTATACTTATTAATTAGTTAGCCCTAGCATTGATCATTGTTGTCCTTCATGGTTTGTCTTGAATATTAATTGATTGATGTTAAACAACTTTATTAGTCGATGCTAAACAACTTCAATATTTCTAGGAATACTAGTAGAGTTACAAATTCCAAAATTGCACAAATTGAAAAGAAAAGATTAACTATAAATAAATGCATTAATTATTAACTTGATAATTTATTAAGAATGAGTATAAAATATATCAAGAGATGAGTCTTCTAGAATGGCAACTGCCAACTAGAAAATAGGCAAAGCATTCCCAATACTTTGAAAGTAATAATCCACCCAAAATTGCAATGGGAGAGAAGTGATGCAGAGTAGGGAGGCCTTCAATTACCAATCACAAATTCAATGGATTTCAACAAGCCTTCAATCTCCAAAACCCCAACTAGGGTGATTCCCTTCACAACTTCACTATTTGTCTTGTAGGTATGCAAACCTAGTCTCTTGGACCTATCTCACAACTCCACTCTCAAAACCATTAACCAATTATATTTTTAGACACCCTTTAAGGTATTCCAAAATATATCTCAAAATATCATATAACTCTTTTGGAACAAATCCCTTAAACTGATGCTTCTACATTGTCCCCTTAAGCCAAATAGGCCTAATTTACAAAGCAACTCTCCTCTAAAAAATATTCCAACCTAAAATACCTTTGGATAGTCATTTACCAATCTATAAAACCACAAAATCTACAACTTTTAGCCAATGAACCGCTCACTAAGTCCTCTTTATACAAAACCCTCATTTTTAGCAAGTTACAAAGGGGTTTACTGAAAATCCCACTTCCCAACTTCTTTACACTTCACCAATGCATCAAAAATGCTTCAAATTGAATTTTCATGCTTAATCTATCACCAAAAAAAATTTCCCCAAGATTTTTCCTCACCTACCCATCTTTAACCATCAAATTTCACTCAAAACATTCAAATTTGACAATTAGGGCATCATGCCCAAACCCCCAAATGACCTCTCCTGCTCCCAAAACCATTCAATAAACTAAATCCTACCATATTGGGCCCATTCCACTCAGCTACAAGAGTTATAGTTATTGGAATGGGCCATAATCACATTTTTATGTCTTCAAAACCTTAAAATTGGAGTTTCAGACCCGCCTACAGGGAAAACTCAATAAGATTCTACAACCCCAATGGGAAAACCTCAAACTCAGTAAGAATGATAGATAGGACACTGAAACAACAATTCAAATCAATTTGGAGTCACCATCAAGCCATATAGGCCATGCAACTACTTTGCAACAATAATATTCAATAGAAAAAATATAGATTTTCAATGAAAATAGGAGCTTTATTATTCAATCTTTCAGAAAAACCTCCAACAACCTTCATCCATTGAGTATCCAACATATTTTAAAGATTAACCAACCTATTACAACTGTTCTAACTGCCCTTTCAATTCCCATGACCGTTGGACTTCCTCAATTTTACATTTTTTTGCACTTTTATAACTTTTCAATATTGCACTTTTGACAATTTTGCAAAAATGTGACAATATAAACTCAATGAATCCTAATTACCTATTAGATGGTCTATTAGGACATTATTGAATTAAAAAAAACTCAAACACACCTAAAACTATCAAAATACCTCATTTGACAATATTAACACAAAATGCATTTGGTGCCCCTGCACCAAGAAGGCTTATTTAAGATCCTTGAGCAATGTATTTCCTAGTGCTCCCTTGTTCTTACATATCTCAATTCAGTTTAATCCAAAGAGTTCCATGAAATGATTTATCTAAAAGCAAAAAATATGTTTTCAATTGGTATTCCATGAAATGATTCATAAAAAAATTCTAATATATTTAATCCTTTGATTGGAACAATTCAATTAAGCAAAGGATACATAATCTTCACAACACTTGCAAAACATAAAATTCATAGTAGATGAAGTAGTTAACTTCTTGACACATTATCATACAAACATTTATCTTGAATAGTCTTTAAACATTTTCACAGCATAATCCTCATAATGCAAAATGAATTGTTATGTTCTTGATTCATCACCATATAAACATGTTGAAAGATTTATATGTCAAATTTTTGAAATATTATTTCTTGTATAGGAAATGGACTCGGGAGAAAGCAAGTTATAATTTATAATACAAATAAGAAATGGACTCAATGGTGGAAACTTTATTTATCACACCAAATAATAAATGTATGTGAGAGCATCACTTATTTCTCTTAGACTCCAATTTTCAAGCATAGAAAATCATTTCAAATGAAAATGACAAAATGCTTCACAACCAAAGTTGTTAATTGAGGAAAAATAAAATGTTTCAAAGTTTCACCATTGTACACATTTACAATTGATTGTATATTGTTGTAAGGGCAAGGAGGATAATTGAAAAATGTCTTGCACTTGCTAGACTTGAGGATGATCATATGTTTTTTGTGTGGAAAACTCGTACTTCTCAACCGTCGTGTGTATGTTTCTCTTTTCAGTTGTTTTGCATGCCATCATAAGGGATCAAGCCGATTGAAAGTAGCTAGGAGTGATTTCATGTGTTTGGGTGCAAAAGATGACCATACCTAGCGTAAACGTACCTATCGGGATACGTTGGAGAAGTTTTTTTGGTCACATGAATTGCAAAATGAAAGTTGCACCACTTTGCAACTTTACACTACTTGCATTTGACACTTTTTCCATCAAGTGAAAACTGGACACCACAGGAAAATGACTTTGAGATAACAAAAACTGAGAGAGGTTATTGTAGAGGGGCCCAAGCGATCCCATAGGCGCAGACGAAGAGTTCGTAAGCATCACGATTTCGAGTAATATCCCATCAAAGATTGTTTCCCTTTTGCACTTTGGACCTTTAAGGGATCGATGGTTGAACGTAGTCGGACCCATTTTGTGTGTTTGGGTGCAAAAGAATACCATTCCTAACATAAACATACCCATCTAGATGCATTGGAATGGTTTTTTTGGTCACATGAGTTGCAGAACGAAAGTTGCACCACTTTACAACTTTCAACTACTTGCATTTGACAACTTTTTCCCCAAGTGAAAATTCGCCACCATGGGAAAATTCCTCGAAATAGAAAAAATTGAGAGAAGTTATTATAGAGGGGCACAATGCAATCCCATAGGATCAGACAAGAAGTTTCTAAGCATCACGGTATCCGAGTAACATGTTGAAGTTTGTAGCTATTTTGCACTTTGGACTCTTAAGGGATCGATCGGTTGAATGTAGCTCGGAGTGATTATGCGTATTTGGGTGCAAAAGAGGACCATGTCTAGCATAAAAATACGTATTCAAACGCGTTGGAATAGTTTTTTTGGTCACACGAGTTGTAGAATGAAAGTTGCACCACTTTGCAACTTTCAACTACTTCTATTTGACAACTTTTTTCCCAAGTGAAAATTTGCCACCATGGGAAAATTCCCTCGAGATAGTGAAAACTGAGAGAGGTTATTGTAGAGGGGTCCAACGCGATCCCATAGGATTAGACGAGAAGTTTCTAAGCATCATGGTAACTAAGTAACAACATGCTAAAGTTTGCAGTCATTTTGCACTTTAGACTCTTAAGGGATCGATCGGTTGATGGCTCTGAGCGATCTGGGTGTGAAAGAGGACCATTCCTAGCATAAAAATACCTATTCAGATGTGTTGGAATAGCCCGTTTGGTCACACGAGTTGAAAAATGAAAGTTGCACCACTTTGCAACTTTCAACTACTTGGATTTGACAATTTTTTCCCCAAGTGAAAATTTACCACCATGGGAAAATGCCTCTGAGATAGTAGAAACTGAGAGAGGTTATTGTAGAGAGGCCCAATGTGATCCCATAGGCTTAGAAGAGAAGTTTCTAAGCATCACGATATCCAAATAACATGTTGAAGTTTGCAGCCATTTTGCACTTTGGACTCTTAAGGGATCGATCTAGTTGAACATAGCTCGGAGTGATTTCACGTGTTTGGGTGTGAAAGAGGACCATTCCTAGCGTAAAAATACCTATTTAGACGCGTTGGAACAGTCTGTTTGGTCACACGAGTTTCAAAATGAAAGTTGCACCACTTTGCAACTTTCAACTACTTGGATTTGACAACTTTTTCCCTAAGTGAAAATTTGACACCACGAGAAAATTCCTCTGAGATAGCCAAAACCAAGAAAGGTTATTGTAAAGGGGCTCAACATGATCCCAAAGGATCAAACAAGAATTTTCTAAGCATCACAGTATCCAAGTAACAACATGCTGAATTTTGTAGCCATTTTGCACTTTGGACTCTTAAGGGATCAATCTGATTGAACGTAGCTTGGAGCGGTTCCGCATGTTTGGGTGTGAAAAAGAACCATGCCTAGCATAAAAATACATATTTGGATGTGTTGGAATAGTTTTTTTGGCCACATGAGTTGCAGAACAAAAGTTGTACCACTTTGCAACTTTACATTGCTTGCAATTGACACTTTTTCAATCAAGTCAAAATTAGACACCACGGAAAAATGACTCTAAGATAACAAAAACCGAGAGAGATTATTGTAGAGGTTCCCTACATGATCCCAAAACCTTAGAAAAAATTTATGTAACCAATTTGGTATCTGGGTAACAGACCGTCAAATATTGTTTCCCTTTTACAATTTGGACTATTAAGGGATTACATTCCTCGAATTACAAATGTTTGAGGGAAACAATAAATTTCAATATTTGAGTAAATCTCATTACAAGTGTTTATTTCAATAGATTGTATGTTATATTGATATTGATATATAATCATTAGGTTGATTTGTTTTAATAAATGAAGTTTTATAATAAGTTAGAATGTTTGCTAGTTATATTGATGGAGAGCAGGGTATCAAAACACTATAACTCACTCAAATCCTAATGAAATCAAATGAGACAAGATGAAAATGAAAGGTAGTTCACTCCTCCATCAATTCCAATGCACAAATGAGCACTTCCAGGCCATACCAAAATGTACAAGTTGTTGTAGCAGCAAAATTCAATGTAGGAAAACGCAGAAAATAGTGAATCTTTGTTATTCAATCCTCCAAATGTACATTTTTTGCAAATTTACCAAATTGACTCAAAATGACTCCTAACCAAAACCAACCCAAAAAATTGCAACATGGTCTTAAAGACCTTATTCAAAACAAAAACATGACCTTAAACATAAAGACACTACATACTAAATCCCTTTTACAAAATGAAGGCCCAAGTGCCCTGCACCATAGGCACAATGCCTTAGGTACTCCATTCTCACAGATCTTTTACAATGTCACTCATGCATTCAAGATTATCTTATAATGTCTACATCATAGGTGCTCATGATGAGGTTAACTTCAAATGAGTAACTTGAGATTCCCTCGCTAAGCTTCACATGCTCTTTTATAATGGCTTCAAATCATAATTGAGATTTGTCAAGATCATCAAAATAAGGATGTTGCATTGCCTTTTTGGCTGAAATTCTCTTTGATGGCTCATAAACCAGTATTTTCTATAAGGAGATGCCAATCAATTTTTAGTAGTTTACTTACAAATACGTAAAGTAAAAGAAGAAAAAGAAAGAGCATCCAAAATGGAAATGAAATGTAAATAGATGGAAGGCACTTACAGACAACAAATCCACACCATTTGGTTCCAACTCGAGAACAACAAGGCATAAATCTTGATGCTGCCATTGAGGATAGGCATGCCAGTCTCTCAACTTAGTCACTCCTAGTCATACATCTTCACTGGGAGTTCCAAGATACCTATTGCACACAACACCTCTCATGAATAGAATAACTTGAAATTTGGGATGCTCTTATAATGTCTACATCATAGGTGTTCATGATAAGGCTAACTTCAAATGAATAACTTGAAATTCCCTCACCAAGATTCGTACGAACTTTTGTAATGGCCTAAAATCATAATTGAGATTTGTCAAGATCATCAAAATAAGGATGTTGCTTTCTTTTTTAGCTATGATTCTCTTGGATGGCTCATAAATTTGCATTTTCTGCAAGGGGAAACCAATCAATTTTTAGCAGGTTACTTACAAATATGCAAAGTAAAAAAATATGATAGCATTGGCATCAAACAAATTAATGTGCATACAAGTATAAATTAATAAGAACCAATATGCATACTTACAAATTAATCCAATGAACCATCTAGTTCTTCTCTACTCTTTATTGTGTCAAGTATTGCCTCAAGGTTAGGCTCACAGACCTTCCACAAGGTCTTGTTCAAAGGTCTACCCCCATATCTGGTAAAATGAACATTGGATTCCATGACAAGGTTCGAGTAATGAAGAATCTTACAATGCGTGTCAAATTCCTAAAACAGCCAATGTTTAACACTCTTATGTGGATACCTTCTAAGCCACATTCCAGTAAAAACAACTGAGCCTATATGGTATTTAATGTTTTCTCCATCTATAACTAGGGCCTCCAATTTATTTTTGGCCTCAACACAATGACACAAGTAATAGTATGTTCCCTCTTCATTGTCTTCATCTGCAATAACTGCATAAACATGCCTTGCATTGATATGTGCAACAAATCTTTTGAAATTAGTCAATATTATGAATACACTAAAAAGTAAGATCATCAAAATGGAATTTCAAAAACTAAGCAAGTAGATATATTACCTGGTTGAACTGGATCTGATACGTGGTCAAAGTCAACTGATGATTTCATATGTGTTTGTTCTAATGCCGTCGGAGGGTGATATGTGTGAAGTGGGCTAATATAACTTGTCAACCATTTTTCAACCCACTCCCCTAACTCACAATGATCATTCTAGGCTTGTGTTGTACATGAAGAACAAAACCATGCCATATTTCATGTATTGATACTCCATGAACTTTCATCTGAGCTAAGGAAAGAGTGTAGCTCACTCAATCCTATTAGTGTACAACAATCCTCATATGGTGTAATGTTAGTATCATACATCAACCAAAAAAATATACGAACTGAAGACGTACCTTCATTACCTAAACCCATCGAAGCATTACACCACTCGATGATTGATTTTTCATCTATCAACTTTGCACTATCTTTATACTTTATCTCTTCTCATGCTAATGCTATTTTCATGCATGCTCTTTCACCACCATACTCCCCCTTTCAATGTCCAGCCTGACAAAGAACATATGTTCAACACTTGTAATGACATGCATCCTACTCAACCAGTAGAACATGCGCGAGTTCTTGAACTGTGTTGCACAGTTATTCCGACCATATTATATGTCAAATGTATGCTATGCCCCTCTAAGCCAAATCATTGTAGAACATCTGGAAGCAACCTTGCACGAACTCTAGAGAAAGTGTGTGATCATCACTAATATAAAAGTGATACTCCCTCAATACCTTCCTTTGGTCCTCTGTACTATCAGCTGCATGAATGAATGCTATGTGCACAAATATCGAAACCTGTGTGGAGTTGTAATACTGTGACTGCACCTCATGTTGTGGTTGTAGAGTGTAGTTCTCTACAAATTCAACCACTAATACTATGCTTCCAACTAGAAAGGTGTCCTTACGTAGCTTGAACTGTGTGTCCAACCATCGGGCTCTATGGGTATGCCTTGCATACTCACACTATATTGTCATGAAACATGGACATAAACTGATACACTGGAATCTTCTAAATAATCAAATCACACATTTTTTCTTGAGACCCATCTTTTGTAACATATTCCATTGTTTTATACTTCCCGAACTCTACTAGTTTTTGTCCCACCTCATTTGTTCTTTCCATATGTTGGCATATTGGCATACGCTGCAAGCCACTGCAACACTTGCATGAACCATCCAAGCATGTTGTCCTATAGAATATTTGTCCATCCTCTATTTCACATAATTTTTTTGATAAGAAATCTCTTGAAGATGTTGGTGGGGCTTCTATGCCACAATCCTACAAAACATCGTAGCATGCAAATCTAAACATATGAACAATAAACATCATAATGGTTAGAGAATTCAATGTGTAGTCTACAACAACAAGTAGTGCATGTGTGATTTATCTTGACATAAAAAGGTTTAAGAATTTCAAAATATCTTTGACAAATACTAATTTGAGGATAATCCTATTGAAATTTATGAAAAATTGGGTTTGAGTTGTATCCAAAAACTGCTTTGGATGTGGCTCACGGTTCCGACATCCAATTCTCCTTCTTACCACATCCCTTTGATTCAGAGATGGTCTTGTGTTATTCTTCCAATGCTCTTCAATTAGTGTTCTCAATGCTTCAACAACTTTTTTATCTTTTTGTGGCAGTCTCCCCAAGAATTCCCATAATTCATTTGAATCAGTGCCCTCAATTATTTGTCGCCTTTGAATGGCTCTTGATAATTTTTTCTACTAATTCTCATTTGTTCACTCGTCTTTCTAATGAGACAAGCTCTCTTTGTTTGACTACTTACCAAAGTCGATGTAATGACACGTCGGGTGACATTACTATCCTTTGAGCATGAGGTCTTACCCACACTCTCATAAGCATCCATTAGATTCTTCACAATAGTGTTTTCACTCGATGCATTCAATGTTCTCAACCCAAGAGTCTTCATGATGTTTCTATACTTTATACCCCGCATCATTTCAACAAATAGTAGACATCTTGTGGTCTCATTTAGCCTTTCAAAGAACAATTTCCAAATGTTATCAGCATATCTTCTACAAGTGCATGTTGTAATTTTACCTTTCATGTGCTACAAAATATCTTCATCAATATTAATCAAATACTTTGGCTTTCTATGCAAAATTCAAAGTGGTGTTGAACATACATCTCAACATTAGGAATTTCATCAATATTTAATTAAGGTGGGCTAGATTGCGTACCTTCGATTGAGGGTGGAACATAAGACATACCTTGAGGTTCACGTGGGGATGATGGCATACCTTCTTCGTCAAATCCGAGTGATGATGTACTCTCAACTTGAGATGCACTGGATGGTGTCCAACCATATTCACTTGTGATAGATGGTGTCCCTCCATATTCACTTGCGGTAGATGGTGTCCCTCCATATTCACTTGTGCTTAATGGTGTCCCTTTGTATTCACATGTGGTAGAGGGTGTGTCTCCAACTACAATATTTGAATCTATCTTACCATGATTCTTTCACATTTGTTCCCTTTGTGCTGCCAATGCATGTTCTCTTTTTGATGGTTGAGGTTCCTCTTCAGTTGGTTTGTTTTTCGTCAATCTTATCCAATTTCTTCTTTTCATGATATTTCACCACATGTTCTCTCTCCTTTGCTTTTTTGGTTTCATACTCTTCGTCTGCTAGTTTATTCCTTGTTCATTTCTTCGGCATGGTAGATAATTTTACCTGTAGCATGGTAATGAGACAAATATTAGTTCCTAAAATATGTATCCATTCAAATAAATGAAATATATGTCATTCAAGGCTTCATAAAAAATACTTACAATCATCCTATAGAAGATTATTTCTAGCATAGACAAAGGTCACATGAATTTTTTTGATGGAATGTCTTAAAGAAATGTGGTAATGTGGCATGTCATGATTGCAAGATAGGCTGAAAATGGAATCATGGACAAGGCATGTGAATTATATGAGGCATACGCTACCCCTGCCTTCTCAACCCTACCGTATTGGCAGGCTAGTGAGCTCGCTCACTAGCCCACCAATGTGGTAGGGCCTCAAAGAAATGGGGTCTCACGGTGATATACATCACCATGATACCCCATTTCTATGAGGCATACACTACCCATACCTTATCAACCCTACTGCATTGGCAAGCTAGTGGAGCATTGGAAAGCCAGGTCACTCACTAGCCTGCCAATGTGATAGGGTTGAGAAGGTAGGGGCAGTATATGCCTCATAGAAATGGGGTCTCACGGTAATGCGGTAGGGTTGAGAAGGTAGGGGCAACGTATGCCTCATAGAAATGGGATCCCATTTCTATGAGGCATACGTTGCCCCTACCTTCTCAACCCTACTGCATTACCGTGAGACCCCATTTCTATGAGGCATATGCTGCCCCTACCTTCTCAACCCTATCGCATTGGCCTTCCCATGCTCACTAGCTTGTCAATGCTACCACATTTTGCATACATTTATATGAAAACATTATTGTCAAAAATTTCAAATGATTTGTCCATACTTCCATTTTGAGCCATTATTGCAAGATAGGCTGCACCTTTCCCCATATTGCTAACTTAGCCTTGAATAAAGAATCTTGAAACAGTTGAGAGAAGGGTTAGAATCCCTTGTAGGTAGACTAATCAAGGAAACATTTAAAATATATCACAACATAAGTGATGAGGTAGATTTAGTGATGAGGTAAATTTAGAAATAGAGATGAAAACCAAAATAGTTTTAAAGATCTATCAATGTGGGAGGAGTATATTCCAATTTTTTAGAGACATGTATGGAAAATTTGGTAGCATAGAAAAGGCAATCAGCTGCTTGGTATAACTGTTTCACAAAATACCTCATTAAAAGCTTTGGAGAGTGGTATGCACATCCATAATAAAGGATTGAGAAATGATGCTTGATTTTACTTCCTTAAAACTTATGTCATATATATGTGTATACAAAATGTGGAAGCATACACAAAGTAAGTCAATTGTTAAATAACAAAATGCCTCAAAGAGATGTGGTTTAAATATGTAATTGGAAAGTGTATCGAATTGTGTAATTTAAAATTTGCATTGACAACCTAAGGTTATAATGACAAACAAACAATGATCAACATGGACTATGCAAAATAACAAAAATGAAAGCAAGCCATAATAGAATGAAAGAAAATGTGTAAAGACTTCACATACCTAAAAAACTAGAGTTTCATATGGAGAAGTTCTACCCAATTATGTATCCTTTGCTTCTTCTTTCTTCAAATTTCTCAATAATTTGACTTTTTCAAAAGCTTGTTCCCCTCCAAACTTCAATTGTATATCACTTTTGAATGGAATTCAGACTTGAATTGATATTATATGCCTTTCAACATGAAAACTCTGCTATTTCATGCAAAGGTGGTGGAAAGATCATGAAAAAGGTGGTGGAATGTGAAAAACATGCATGCACACTTCACAACATCATCAAAATGCTACTTTTTGTCGAAGCACGCGCAAAACCAAGAGAATATGCAGAATGTGGGCCTTGAGATCACGGGTATATTGATTTTTTAACTATTTTTAGAGCAAGCCAAAACATGCTCGCGTTATAACATGAGTGTGTTATTTCTTGCTAAAAACAATCATATCTCTACTTCTTCAAAACGTGCTCGCGTTATGAGAAAGTTGGTTTTTTAATAGATTTATTTTCTCTCTCTTTGTTTATACCCTCTATAACCTAATTCTATCTCTTTCCCCTCTACCCTTATACCCTAATTCTATCTCTCTCCCCTCTACCATCTACCCTTAACCCTTATACCCTCAACCCTTATACCCTAATTCTATCTCTCTCCCCTCTATCCTCTACCCTCTATCTCTCTTCCACTCCCTTTGTCTCTCTCTCTCTCAAGTCTCTCCCTCCTACCCCCTCTCCCTCTCTCAACTCTCTCTCACTCACTCACTCCTTCTATCTCTCTCCCCTCTACCCTCTACCCTTAACCCTTATACCCTCTATCCTCTACCCTGTATCTCTCTCCCACTCCTATGTCTCTCTCTCAAGTCTCTCCCTCCTTCCCCTCTCCCTCTCTCAGCTCTCTCTCACACTCACTCCTCCTATCTCTCTCCCTCTACCCTCTACCCTTAACCCTTATACCCTCAACCCTTATACCCTAATTATATCTCTCTCCCCTCTACCCTCTACCCCTAACCCTTATACCCTATATCATCTACCCATTATCTCTCTCCCACTCCCTCCCTCTCTCTCTCTCAAGTCTCTCCCTCCTACTCCCTCTCTCAAATATCTCTCACTCACTCACTCACTCCTATCTCTCTCCCCTCTACGCTCTACCCTTAACCCTTACCCCCTCTCCCTCTCTCAAGTATCTCTCACTCACTCCTTCTATCCCTCTCAAGTTAGGTTGCCAATTTCACCCACTAGCTTGCAATTGGTGAAATTGGTAGTGGCCAATTTCAGGGCCCTATTTGAAAATTGGGTCCAAGAAATGGGGTCTCCCTGTGAGGGAGACCCCATTTCTTGGACCCATTTTTCAAATAGGCCACTACATTGTCAATTTCACCTAATTGGCAAGCTAGTGGGTGAAATTGGCATCCTAACTTGGCCTGTCCCATTTTTCAAATAGGCCACTAAATTTCCAATTTCACCGAATTGGCAAGCTAGTGGGTGGAATTGGCATCCTAACTTGGCCTGTTTGAAAAAATGGGTCCAAGAAATGAGATCTCCCAGTGATTCTCCTTTCTTGGACCCATTTTTTCAAATAGGCCAATTGGTAATGTAGTGGCCTGTTTGAAAAAATGGGTCCAAGAAATGGGGTCTCCTGGTGATGCGAATCTCCAGGAGACCCCATATCTTGGACCCATTTTTTCAAACAGGCCACTACATTTCCAATTTCACCAAATTGGCAAGCTAGTGGGTGAAATTGGCAACCTAACTTGGCCTGTTTGAGAAAATGGGTCCAAGAAATGGTGTCTCCCGGTGATTTTATGGAGAACCCATTTCTTGAACCCATTTTCTACAATAGGCCAAGTTAGGTTTCCAATTCTACCCTGAACCCTATACCTCAACCCTCAACCCTTAAACCCTCAACCCTCAACTCTTCAACCCTGAACCCTTAAACCCTTTACCCTCTACCCTATACATTAAACCCTCAACCCCTATACCCTCTACCCTATACATTGGACCCTCAACCCTAAACCCTCTACCCTCAACCCTAAACCATCAACCCTATACCCTCAATTCTCTCTCTCACTCACTCACCTTATACATAGGACTCTCAACCCCAATCCTTCAACCATATGTACTTTCAACCCTAATCCCTCAACCCTATACCCTCAACCCAATACCCTAATCCCTCAACCCTATAGGTCGTCAACCCTCTACCTTATACATTGGATCATCAACCCTCATATATCTTTTTTCCTCCGTCCTCTTCTCTCCTTCTCTCTATCTCAATTCTCCCTCCATATCTCTATCCATCCATCCCTCCCTCTCTACCCTAAACCCCCAACCCTAATCCCTCAACCGTAAACCCTCAACCCTTTTTAAACCCTTAAACACTCAACCCTAAACCCTAAACCCTCTACCCTCAACCCTAAACCATCAACCCTATAGGTCCTCAACCCTATACCTCAATCTTCTCTCTCTCACTCACTCACTCACTCACTCACTCCTATCTCTCTCCCCTCTACCATTAACCCTACCCCACCCTTAACACTTAAATCCTCTACCCTCTACCCTTAAACCCTCTACCCTCTACCCTCTACCCTAAACCCTAAACCCTCTACCCTGAACCCACAACCCTTAATCCCTCTACCCTTAAACCCTCTACCCTCTACCTAATCCTTCAACCATATACCCTCAAGCCTATACCCTCAAACCTAATCCTTAAACTGTATACCCTCAAACCTGTACCCTAAACCCTCTAACCTCAACCCTTAACCCTCAACCCTAAACCTTTTAACCCTAAACCCTTAAACCTTCTACCTTATACCATCAACCCAATACCCTATACCCTCAACCCTCAACCCTTAAACCTTAATACCCTCAACCCTAATCCCTCAACCCTCAACCCTTAAACCCTTAAACACTCAACCCTAAACCATAAAACCTTAAACCATCTATCGTCTACCCTCAACCCAATACATTCTACCCTCAACCCTTAAACCCACTTATTAAACTCTCTACCCTAATCCCTCAACCCTCTTGACCCTTAATCCCTCAACCCTTAACCCTCAGCCATCAACACTTAAACCCTAATCCCCCAACCCTATACCCTTAAACCCTAAACCCTCAACCCTTAAACCCTAAACCCTTAAACCATCTACCCTCTACCCTCAACCCAATACCCTCTACCCTCAACCCTAATCCCTCAACCCTTAAACCCACTTAGTAAACTCTCTACCCTAATCCTCAACCCTCTTGACCTCCTTAATCCCTCAACCCTCAACCCTTAAACCCTAATCCCTCAACCCCTATACTCCTCTACTCCTCTACCCTAATCCCTCAACCCTTAAACCCACTTTCTTAGTAAACTCTCTACCCTAATCCTCAACCCCCTATAATTCTACCCTATACATTGGACCTCAACCCTAATCCCCCAACCCTATACTCCTCAATCTCAACCCTCAACCCTCAAACCTTTTAAACTCCTTAAACCTCTTTTAATTCTACCTCTACTCCTATACATTAAACCTCAACCTCAATTTCAACCTCAACCTCAACCCTTAACTTCAACCCTCAATCCTTAAACCCTAAAAACCCCTATACCCTCTACCATTTACATTGGACCCTCAACCTAATCCTTCAACCATATACCCTCAAACCTATACCCTAAACCCTCTACCCTCAACCCTAAACCCTTAACCATAAACCCTTAAACCTTCTACCCTATACCCTCTACCCAATACCCTCTACCATCAACCCTAATCCCTCAACCCTCAACCCTTAAACCCTAATACCCTAGAAACCATCAACCCTATAGGTCCTCCACCCTAATCCCTCAACCCTATACTCTCAACCCCTATCGCTTTCTCTCTATCTATACATCTCACCTCTCCCTCCCTCCCTCTCTCCTACCATCTCTAATTGTCTCTATCTTCCCTCTCCATCTTTCTACGTACCTCTTGTTCAATCAATCCCTACCACCCTTTCTCGTTCTATCTATCTCTCTCTATCTCCCTCCCACTCTCTCCCACTCCCTCTCTCTCATGTTTCTCCCTTCCATCCCCTCTCTCTCTCAGGTCTCTCCCTTTGGAAACCTACCTAGGTAATTCTCTCACTCTCTTTTCTTCCCTTCTCTCTATCTATCCCTCCCACCCTACCTAGATAAGTCCCTCTCACTCCACCCCCCTCTTTCTCTCCCTCTCTCGGTCACTCTCTCTCTCTCTCTCTCTCTCTCTCTCTCTCTCTCTCTCTCTCTCTCTCTCTCTCTCTCTCTCTCTCTCTCTCTCTCTCTCTCTCTCTCTCTCTCTCTCTCTCTCCCTCTCCCCCTCCCACCCTACCTAGACAACTCTAGATCTCTCTCTCTTAAAATTATCCCTCCCTCTAAAGACATACATAAATACATACATACTTGTACATACATACAAGCATACATGTACATGTGTAAATAAAATTTTGCATACATATAGGCATACATACAATATGCATGCATTGATACATACAAGCATACATACATACATACATGACATACAAGCATACATACATACATACATGCATACATGACATACAAGCATACATGTACATACAAACATACAAATATATAAACATACATTCAATAGAGTAGCATTTAACATAAGCAAGAGATAACGCAAGCGCATTATACCACGCCCGCGTTATGTCTTGCTAGACATGTTCCCCACAAACGCAAAAAACCATGTCAAAACAGAGATATAATGTGTGCGCATTATAACACGAGCGCGTTAAAGTGATTTGGGGATCCCCAAGCCTTGGGATTGGTATTTGCATTGAAATACCAACCCAAAGGCTTGGAGGGAATTCCCAATGACCAGAGACGTGTTTTTGCAAATTCTACAATATTTCACATAACCGGGTGCGTGCTCACCGTCAGGATTGTACGTGGTTCAATATCGAACAAATCAAACATCTAGGTAATGTTAGGTTCTCTCTTAGCTATCCAACAATGTTTTTTTTTCACTTTCTGACAATGTTAAGCCTCTCATCCATAATTTATTTTGTTTGTGTATCTCTTTTTTGGAAAAAAGAAGTGTTTGGTCATTTTTTTTCGAAATTTCAAATAAATTACATTATTTTTTTTTTTAAAAAAAATTAATTAGTTTCCAAATTTTGTAGGGGTAGCATGGCCAAAATTTTGTTTTTCAGGAAGTGTCCACTTAGAAAATTAGTAAAAAATCAAATATTCATTAAAAATTACTAGAAAAATAGTGCATCAACTACATACTGTTAGCTAACTTCTGACCGTAGTGATTTTAAAAATACTCAAAAAAAATTCATTGTGCTAGGGTTGTACAAGAGTTGCTATGTTATGTTTTTTTCTGACAAAAATAGCACCAATTTGTGTGCGTCCATCTTTTGAACCCCTTAATCTCAACCATTTTCAAAATAAATTAGTAGTTTAGAAAGTAGAGTCATAGCCCTTTGATCCTTGTTTTTGCTCCATCTCAAAATTTTGAGTGTAAATATCCTCAATTTCACGTCCAAGGTCAGTATTTCCTGATTTCAAAAAAAAGTGGCCACTTAAGCCCCCTTTTTGGGAACCATATTTTTGCACTTACCCACCTATCTAAAGCTACATGGACATTTTAAATAAGTTGGGAGAATACCAATGATCTTCCAATATGCCACCTTATCTTTAGAAGATTGCTTCTATTGTAAGTGATTATTTCAAGTGATTGGGCATGCATTATAATGTTCTATAGGAAGATTTTTGTTATAGTGGAATGAGCTAAATGAGATCTAGATCATTCTTAGAAGTAGTTCTATGTGCTTGATTTTGATTCAATTATTATTGGTCATCATTTCAAGTACTACAAACAACTGATTTCAACAATGATTTTTATTGCAAGGGATTCAGATGGAACTCTAGGATTTGGATGATAACATTTCATCATCCATATGAGAGTTTCCTTCTCTTTGGTCATTATATGCATATTTTGAAAAGAAAAAAAAAAGTGAAAAAAGAAAAAAGAGAATAAAGGAAAAAAGGAAAAAAAAAACAATAAATTCTAACAATTTGAAAACCTTCAGGCATTGTTAGACAACTAAAATTTGAAAACTAGTTTTTGGTGGATTGTTGTTGAATAAAAATTTTAATGGTGGAAATTGTTTTCATAGTGCCACTAAGCAGTAAGTGATTGAAAACTAGCTTGCCAACAATCACTTGTCATTATCAAAATTGAAAAAAAAAGAAGAAAAAAATGAGGAAAAAAATGAAAAACGAAAAAAAATATATTTATGTTCTTTCTATGGGCTAATCCTTTTTAGGTACACTCAGATGCTTTCATGGTTGTTTCACTCTCTCTAAGTGCCTCTAGCACCTCTTGTTTTTCATTGGTGTAGATGTACTCTACTTTGTCATGGTCAGCATACCTTTGCTCACCTATAGCACGGGTTGCACATTCAGTTGAGGTGTTAGAAAAAGTGAAGATAGAACCTGCTACCATTAGTATGATCCATAGTGCTTCATTGTGAGGGTTATCTTTCATGTATGGAAGTGCTTGTCAGGGAGATTCAGAGTTGTTGAGTTATTTTGGCTATCAGACCTTGGCATACATGGACATGTAAGTTGGTAAATCAATATATTTTTATTTTCATTATTTTATCTTTTAACTTGATTATTATTTCTTATTATATTAATCATATAACACAGCATTCACCCAACCCTCTCTTGTTTCTCGAGGATGATCAACCCTTTAAGTTGGGGGGGGAGGGGAGGTTTGTCATCCTTATTATTGATCATTTTTCCCATTATCTTCTTCCACCTTAATTATCTCATCATAGTATCCATTATTTTCATCCTTCATAATTGTTCATATTATCTATCATTTCACCCATTTAACATAGCTCATGAATATGGAGATAGTTTTTTTATATGATACCCCCTATATATATCATTTCCAACAAATAATGCTATGAAAAACTAAAAAACGAGCGAAAATTTTGAAAAATGAAAAATGAAAAAATATAAATTTGGAGGAGGAATGAATATTGAAAAAAAGACAATGAAAAGAAAAATTGAAAATTAGCAAATCCATGAAGCCTGCTAAGAAGAGTGATAGAAAAATTGAAAGAAAATATGATTAACCATGAGTTGTAATAGTCAAGGGTGAAGAATGCACAAATCCAAAGGCTACTAGTACAAATCAACACCTCTCAAAAATTAAATATTGCATGAGAACATGCAATATGCTAAGTTGGGGGAATGATGAGTGTCATTCACGCTCCATTTTATACCATATTTTATCCTTTGTCCTATACCATTTAACCCATTTCCATATTCCATTTATGTACATTATCATACCATTTTACCACCTTTTACTGCTTATGGTTAAATATAAATAAGTAATATTTAATTTAGTTTTAGATAAAATAAGTGAATAATAATTATTAGATTGTATTTACTAGTATTTACTTCTATTATGTTAAGAAGATATATCTTGCAGCATGTTGATTGGAGGAGAAGAATGTAGACTTCTTGTCGCCTGTGGATACACATATTAGCAAATTAATTCCACCCATATAATTATTTTCTCATAAAATAATTTGGTTATTTAGTTATATAACCAATTACTATTTAGTTCTGATGAGAATGTCTTCATGTTAAAAATAATATTATATTTTGATGATTGTAACCATGAGCTAAATAAGATCCTATATTTTAGGGTGAGTTGTTTCAACAAATCAAATAGCTAGATATGAGCCACAAAATAATAGAAAGGTGGTATAAAAATAGGGAACGACTTGCACTCATATTTCTTATAAATATGAGCTACATGAAAAGAAAAGAGACAAACTTTTTATTATTTTTGATAAATACAACATATTCACGTGACTCAACCATTGTAAAGAAATTTCATTTCAGCACCAGGAAGACTAAGGAGGAAGGGCGCCCCCTTCTTGGAATGCTTGGTGATTTTGTATCTTTTGTAGTAAGTGTGTTTATTTTCAATAGAGTGTTTATTTCTGTTATTATGTGAATCTATTTAATGTTTATTATTTATTGCTTATAATTTAATTATGGGATCTAATGATTATCTTTGTTAATGCTTGTTCATTTAATTGTAGTTGTGAGTTCAATTCCTAAAATCATTATTGTTATTATTTCTATTATAGTAACAAAAGAAAAACATAAACATTAAATTGACTTTCAATTTAGGTATTTCATTGAGTTTAGGAGTGCATTTTCATCCCCACTCACCTCACAAATTGCAACCCTTTTGCATATATCCACAATACCTTTCACGATCTTACGATCCCTAGATTGACACTTAGATCGAGTTGAATCTAGTTTATTCTTTACCCTAGTTTTGGCCTATTAGGAGTGTATGTTGCAAATCATTTGAATGTGTTTAACATGATTGTTGCTCAGTTGGGGTCTTTTGGTGTGAAGATAGATGGCGAGGATCATTGCATGCTCCTATTGTGTTCTTTTCTTATCACATGGTATCACCTAGTAATGGCGATTGGGAGTACAACAACCACTTTCAAGATGGAAGATGTGGTTTCTTCGCTACTGTTAAAAGAAATGTGGAGGAAATCTTCTAAGATGGTCAAGGAGGCCCTTGTTTTTTGAGGAAAATCAAAGGAGAAAGGCAAGAAGAAAGACAAGAAGTCTAAATTCAAGTCAGAGGGGAGATCAAAGTCTCCTAGTAAAAAGTCCAAGGTGAAATGTTGGAACTGTGGGAAGACTGGACACATCTGGAAAGATTGTAAAGAGGAGAAGAAGAAGAAAAATAAAAATAGTTCAAGATTCTAAAAATGAATCTTCTCATAGTGATGTAGATGCCTTCATAGTAGCCTTGGTGATTCATGCATCAAAATATTTTTGGTTGGTTGACTTAGGTGTGTCCTTTCACATGACCTCTCATAGAGGTTGGTTCTCAAACTATGAGAATTATGCTGGTGAAAGGGTGTATCTAGGTGATGATTCTCACCTGGAGATTTTTGGTCGTGGAAGAGTCAGAATTTAGTTTCCTGATGGAATAATTTAAAGGGAATTGATGATGTGATGCATATACCAAGTTTGGCTCAAAATTTATTTTCAGTAAGTAGGCTTAATGATGTTGGTGTGCAAATCTCTTTCTCGAATGGTGTTTTTAGAATGACTAGAGGCTTTATGGTGTTGGCTAAGGGTGCACAAATTGGCACTCTGTATAAGCTAGATGCATGTGTATTACAATGTAATAGTGCTTTTGTAAAGTCAAGTAAATTTGATCATGTAGAGAAAGGAGGTGTTGTTCCTAAGGGCGCAAAATCTTTGGAGATTAAGCTCCCATCAGAGAAAACAATTTTGTGGCATCAAAGGATCAACCATATTGGTGAAAAAGGCTTAAAATCCTTGAAAAATAAAAGCCTGGTTGAAGGGTTTGATGATTGTAATCTTGAGTTCAATTTTTGTGAACATTACATATATGGAAAGCAACATTGTGTATCATTTTATTCTAGTCCTCATAAATCTTTTGGAATTCTGGATTATATTCATGTTGATGTGTTTGGTCCAGTTAATGTTCCTTTGTTATCGAAATATATTTATTTTGTTTCGTTCATAGATGATTATTCGAGGACATTTATTTATTTTTTGAGAAGAAAAACTGAAGTTTTCAGTTAGTTTAAGGAATTTAAAATCTTGGTACAAAATCAAACTAGTAGGAAAATAAATTGTTTGGGGACAGATAATGGTGGTGAGCTTTGTTCAACATATTTTGATAATTTTTGCAAGGACCACAAAATTAAAAGGCATAAAACAACTCCTTACACTCCACAACAAAATAGAGTTGCAGAAAGGATGAATAGAATGCTAATGGAAAGGGCAAGAAGTATGTTGAGTAGTGTTGGTCTGCAACAAAATTTATGGGTTGAGGTTGTAGCTACATTGTGTTATTTGATTAACAGGTATCCCACTTCGACACTCATGGACAAGACACCTATGGAAACCCAGTCTAGTAAGGAGCCCTCGTTGAGACATATTAGAGTCTTTGGTTGTGATGTGTATGCATATGTGCCCAGTGAAAAAAGATCTAAACAGGATAACTAGGTTGTAAAGTGTATCTTCATCGATTATGGAATTGGTGCGAAAGGGTACAAGCTTTGGATCCCAGTTATAGAGAAGGTGTTGTATAGAATAAGTGTGATCTTTCGTGAGATAAAACCTTCTACAATTGATCTATAGCCAAAGGTGAAAGAAGCAGAAAAGAAGGAGGTAGTTGAAGTTCCTCTTACTCTAGATAAGGATGAACTATGTACTCTTGGTGGACCTGTTAATGAGGAGAGATCAAGTAGCTCTAAAAGTTCTGAACAAGATGAAGAATCTTGGCCTTAGCTTGTGAGGAGGTCTACACGTGTGAAGCGGCAACCTGAAAGGTTTGGTTATCCTATGTTGGATCCTATTTGTGCCTATGCTTTGATTGCTAACGCTAATGAGCCTAGGACCGTTAGAAAGGTGATGGGTATGTATGATTCAGATTCCTGGTTGGATTCCATGAATGAACAAATGGCATCATTGAAGAAGAATGAAAAGTGGGATCTTACCTTTTCCTGAAGGTCGAAATCCTGTTGGATGTAAATGGGTGTTCAAGAAGAAGATAGTTCTTTATGGTAGTGTTGAGAAACATAAAGCAAGGTTGGTTGCAAAAGGATATTCCCAAGTGGAGGGAATTGATTATGGAGAAATATTTTCTCTTGTAGCTAAGCTGACGTCTATCAGATTTATGTTGTCACTTGGAGTTGCATATGACTTAGAAATCGAGCAGATGGATGTGAAGATAGTGTTTCTTCATGGTGATTTGAAGGAAGATATTTGCATGTCCCAACCAGAGCACTTCATTGAAAAAGGTAAGGAAAACCTAGTTTACAAATTATAAAAATCTATGTATGGTTTGAAGTAGTCACCTAGAATGTGGTACTAGAAGTTTGATACCTATGTGTTGTCTTTGGGGTTTGTTAGATCAAATTTGGATCATTGTGTTTACTTTAAATTTGAAAATGGTCATCTTCTTAGTATTTCCCTGTATGTGGATGATATGTTGTTCATTGGGAATAGTAAAGGTATGATTTCTAAATTAAAATCTTAATTTTAAACATAGTTTGAGATGAAATCTTCTAGGTTCAGCTAGGTATATTCTGGGGATGGAAATTAGAAGGGATAGGGAAAATAGAAAACTTTGGCTTAGCCAGAGAAAGTATATAAATTCTATCCTAGAGAGGTTTAATATGGTGGATTGCAAGCAGTTAGTTGTTCCAATGTTGCAAGGAATGAAATTTTTTGTTGAATATTGTCCAAAATCTCCTACTAAGATGGAGGACATGACTAGGGTGCCTTATGCAAGTGTAGTTGGCAATTTAATGTATGTAATGGTCTATACTAGGCCAAACATTTCCCAAGCAATGGGAGTGCTTAGTTGATTTATGGCTAATCCAGGAAGGTTGCATTGGGATGTTGTGAAGAGAGATTTCAAGTATTTAAAGGGTACTTCTGAGTACGCCTTATGTTATCATGGTTACTCTATTGGATCTCATAGTTTAATTAACATTCACGAATGTGGATTCTGATTGGGCGGGGGACATTGACAGTAGAATTTCCACCAGTGGATATGTATTCACATTGTTTGGTGGTGTAGTTAGCTAGATGAGCAAGCGACAGGCTGTAGTCACTTTATCCACTACTAAGGCTGAGTACATGGCAGCAACTCACACCTACAAGGAAGCCATTTGTCTTAGAAGATTGTGCTCTAATGTTGGTTTTGATGCAGGGCAGATTGTTATTTACTTTGACATTCCTGGAGTTCCATTTCTTTAGCAAAAAATCAAACCTTCCATGCTAGGACGAAACATATTGATGTGCAGTACCACTTTGTTCATGATATGGTGGAGGACGAAAAGGTTAGTTTAGAAAAGGTTGATACTCTGGAAAATGTTGCTGATACATTAACAAATATTGTGAGCATGGATAAGCTCAAATGGTGCACCAGTTTAATGGGCCTTAAGACCTAGAATATTCAATGAATTCAAGCATTGGAAGGAGCCAGTAAGTTCTTTGTCAAGTGGGAGAATGTTGAGAAAAGATGTCTCAAACTTACTAGCATAAAAGGAATAGAATTCGGCTTCATCAAGTTGATAGGCTCATGTCGGCGGGACAAAATGGTTAGTCTCCCCAACATCCCGATAAACACTTCGTCGGTGAGACATTACAGTGTTGCAGGGAGTTGTTTGGCAGTCCCTTCAACATTCTGATGAATGGAAAGTTGGCAGTAAAGCTTCATTGGGGAGACAGACACATATCAATGGGATGTATAATAAGTAGTCCCTTTGACATTCTGATGTACTATCAAAAGGAACATCAAAGGGATAGGTCAATGTCAGAGGGAGCTATTATATAGTCCCCTCAACATTCTAATGAATGATGGGAAGGAATTATCAAGGAGACAAGAGGATATCGATGGGACCTAAAATGCAGTCCCTTTGATATTTTGATGGAGTTGTATCATGGAGAAAATATGGTATTGGCGGGACCTTGAGACTTGTCCCTTCAACATTCCGATAGGATGTTCACAAAGTTGGTGTGCTAGTATTGGAGAGCCATATCATTATCAATAGGACAGTGTTGGAAGTCCCTTTAACATTCTGATGAGACTTCATCGGTGAGACTTCGCCATATCGGGAGGAGTTGCTACATGGTCCCTTTGACATCCTGATAGGATGGAATGATAGGTGTGTCAGGCTGACAGTGAGAATTTGGAGAGACATGGTTTCATGTCCCTTCGACATTCCAATGAGATTTTGACAATGGAAGAAGGTGATGGTTAAGTTTTTTTGTGACTGTTTGTTTGGTATGGAAGTTGGATCGTTTGTTCTCCTATTACGCTTGTGAAGTAACTTATATGTAATGCAGTAGTGCATTGAGCATAGTGATGATTGATGCAATTGTAATGTAATTTTTTTAGATTCGTTTGTGAATCAACACCTGAAAGAGCATAGCTCTATGACTTGTAGGTAATTTACGTTTTACTATAATACAAGAGGTCTCTACTTTGGTGTGTGGGTTTTTCCCCGAGAGGGTTTTCCCACGTAAATAATGTGTCCATTCTTTATTGTCTATTATGTTATTCATGTATGTGCATCTATATGTTCTATAATTACAAGTTTTGAAAGATTTTATGTATCTCTCTCCTAAAGATTAGTATTAGGAAGGAATTTTTGCACTCTACTTTCCTTTCAAAAATTTCTTCTAACAAGATCCTCCTAATTTATTTCCTCATTCTTCTCTAATTTTCCAACTTTTGAAGCAGTCTCATTCTTTGCATCACTTTGACCAAATTATCTCAATTCAAAAGTAGTTAAAGTACCAAAAAACTAATCCCTAGTATATTTTCTTAAATCCTGAGCTTCCTCAATAGAAAAAATCTATGACTAGGTTTTAGGAAGAGTTCTCAATACCTTCTTTACCACTTCATCTTCATCAAGTTTTCCACCAAGAACTTTCATGAAATTGATAGTTTCATTCACCTTATGCATGTATCTTGTGATATTCTTATCCCCTGACATTTGCATGTTCTCAAATGTGATCTTTAGATTTTGCATCTTTTCTTTCTTGAATTTATCATCTCCTTCATGGATACTTTCCAACTTTTTCCAGATCTTATTAGTTGTTTTTAGATTCATAAACTTCACAAGTTCAGTATAAGAAAGACCACTCAAAAGAGAATACCTTACTTTACCATTTTTCTCATAAGCCTTGATCTCATCATCAGTACTTAGACCATTTGCAGGCATAGTATATCCATCTTCAATAGACTTCCAAATTCCAAATCCAAGGGATACCAGGAAACCTTCCATCCTTGTCTTCCAAAATGCATAATATTATCCATCAAATAGAAGAGCCTCCTTCTTGTACACCATACCAGATCTACCTCAAGTGGTTAATATTTCTTCAAAGGAACCTTGCTCTAATACTAATTGTTGAATACATAATATAACTGAGAGGGGGGTGAATCAGTTGTCTATTAAAACATCAAAACCCTCAGTAGCTTTTAGATCTACATTAACTTTATTAACCTTTAATCTGTTAAATTGATTTAGCATGAAAAAAAATAATATAAACTGAAACATAACAACATCATACACAACAAAACACCAAATTTATGTGGATAAACCAAGAAGGGAAAAACCACAGTGAGGATTAGCTCACAATATAAAGTAATTGCAATACTGAATATAATAGGCTCACTACCCAAAAGAAAGAAGAGCTCACTGCCAAATTATAGAAAATAAGAAAGAAGATTGTTACAATTAGAAATTCATCTCAAAGAAACATAAAGATCCACCATAGCATCACCAACACATTCATAGTCTCTAAAAAATTTAGACACCTTCTGCTCACTACTTCAATAGTCTAACGCATTAAAGTTTGCACTACACTTCTCAATTTCTCACTTCACAACTCTAAAATTCACATCACCTGCCTCATACTTCTTTATACACACATCTTCCATCAACTCAATACTTATTTATACCATCCAAAACCTTGAAAACAATCTCCAAGGTCGGCTATGCACCACAAACATGCAAATTCAAATTATGTCAGCACCAAAACATTCTCATAGTGGAAAGAATGAAGGCGAACCACATCACACCTTAACTCAAACCTAAATCCACACATACATTCTATGCCACACTTCCACAAACACCAAAGAAAATATGCAATTAGTGTAAACACCCAAGGTCAATCAAACTTGTGTAAACACCATTAAACTTTAAAGCACACACTAAACCTATGTAAACTTTTAAGCACGCACTTCCTTTGATTCAAAGACAACTCACAAACAACATACATCACTTGAACATAATTTGGAATATTCCACAAACACCCCAAAATCTAACAAATTCCTTCACAACATCTTTCACCAAGTAAGAATATACTCAACTTGTATAACTAGATAACCTTCTACACACTGTAGCTCAAGAAACCAACTTGTAGGACACCAAATATCAAGAAACTCAAACTAAAATAGATATGAGCAATATCAGCACACTTCCAGAACCACAAGACCATAAACCAAACTATGGAGAAATATAGAGCAAAACTATTTCTCCCAAACAACACTACAATACATAGTTCACACACTGGTGAACACAATTTTCTCTGCACAACAATCCAAAACAATAAAATTTAGATATAACACCTTGGAACGCCTCTGATCAACACATTTGAACTGCACAAGTAGATATTCAACACAAAATAAATACAAAGCAAAACCAGAACACTACAATGTTGTATAGAACACCTCTCAACCACACGATTTTCTCTTTTATTCAAATTTTCTCAAAATCACTTAGAAACCAAGCACCACAAACACATTTTGAATACCTACAACACTTCCTCATCACAACCAAACCAATTGTAATACAACTCAACCATACACATGTTTATCAAAGAAACACTAGAGGTTGATACTAGTGACACTACTAATGACAACATAATGCAACTAATCAAAGCATCACCATAGATTAATCATCAATACAATAACATATATCTATTGACATCAATTACAACACAAACAACTCATACTTACAACATTCTTGAATTTATTTCACCTAAATTAGTACATGTTTTGTGGTTGAATTATTCACCATTTAGAAAAAATTATTTTTCTCTGTTCTAGCTATCTAGTTTATGATAATAATTAATTTTCAGTATTTTTGAAAGATGGAGAAAACTTATTTTATGAGAAACTTAAGGAATTCATTATATGCATCTTGACTAGTTCAAGTGAAAAGGAGTTTTTGGTAATAATTTGTGCAAAAAGTTAATTTTCAAGCTTCATTGGCATCTTGTAGTCTCATGAATTCATCCTATGCATGATTGATATGAAATTCTAGATCATGATATTAAATAAAATACATAAATAAAAAGAGGGAAGCATTATAATATGCTCCCTTTTTTTCTCAAAAAAATAGTTAATACATGAATGTAAAGAGACGTAGAGTAAAAGATGTTGCCATGTTTGAGAGAAAAGAAAAGAAAATTAGTATATTTCATTTAAAATGGAGGCAATGTGGGAATTGAGGAGGATTCATGGATGACTTAACATGCACCCTCAATTTTGACAAATTCACAAAAAAATAATTTAAAAGAAGAGAGGCATGGGAAAAAGAGGAAGTAAGGGGTGGCATAGAAAAGGAGTTTAGCACCCATTTTTCTAGTTAAAAAAGGTAAATGAAAAAATATAAATCTACAAAATGGAAGATAAATTAGGGGAGAATGGGAGGCAATAACGAGAGTAAAGAGGTGGAGAAATAAAGGGGGGAAGAGAAGGGGGAAAAACCACATACTTTGGGGTTTTTAAAACAACAACAATGGATATTTAGAACTAACAATAAGAATCTTAAAAAGGTTGCATTCAAGATAATGAGGGATTGTAAGATGTTTAATAGAAAATAGAGAAAGATAGATGAAGAAATGAGAGGTCATTTTCGTGATTTGTATTGCATATTTTGTTATTAATAAAATATGGTGAGTATTTGTAATTTTTCATTATGTTGTGAGTTATGTGTTGTTGTTGTACAGTCTCTACATTAGTTTAATAGTCAAAGTATTTTTTTCCAATAAAAATAGGGCAATTATGTATCACTATTATATCTCGATGAAGTGTAAATTTTCTATCCACTATTTGACCATTGAACATTTCATGTTTGAGTAGAGTGTTTCTACATAGATCCATAATATAAATTAACTTGGAAGTCTATTTGAAGGTTGAATGACTCTTTGAAACCAATAGGTAGCTTAATTTTCTTTGTCCTTAACACATATTAGAAAGAAATATTAAGATTATAATCCATATTGAATGTGTTTCAATTTATTGAAAGTTGTAAAATAAGGGGGCAACAATAATGGGTAGGTCTCATATTTAATGATCTACATTACTTGTCAAACATTTTTTGTTATATTAAAGCATTTTTTAAATATATAAATTAGATATATACATCTGCAACCATTCGATTTTTTTGACACTATGTAAGAAATTCTCCTTCATTTGATATAATCTTTCTATAATTTAGTATATTAAAAATGTGTAAATAGAATCATATGATCATAAAATTTAGAATCCCTAAGACAACTTGGGACCCCAAATTTGAATGATGATTGATTTACGTGAACCCACGGATATTAAATAGTTGATTATTTTATAATCATAATTATATAACCAATGATAGGTACACTCTATGAGAATTGAACAAATAACCTCATTCATTTAATTATATCAAGTTTCCACAATCCATAGTGATTATTTGTGAAATGGTTTCTAGATTCAATTGTGTAAGATATTTGCACATCAACATTTCATATCACAATCTGTGATCCATCATCAGGATGATAACAAAGAGCTCAAGGAGAAAAATAGTTCTAGTTGCAGACCAAGAACTACCTAGAAATACAAGGGTGAGGGACAGGAGAGAGATACAGTACATGTAAATCAAGGATGCTACCACTTCGACCACAAGGTTTGAAAGAAAATATATATATATAGAAAAGTTAATTAAAATAATAAATTATATATAAATATAATCAAAATGAAATTATAAATCAATCTATATGTATATGCATATATGTATCTATATTTAAATATATACATGTGTGTGTGTAAATTAAAAGAATATATACATAATTCAAAAAAAAAAAATTATATATATATATATAATTCAAAAAATTAAATAAGAGGAATCGAAAAGAAAAAACTAATAAAAACTAAAAGAGTAAAAAATTATTAAAAAAGGATATTTAAATATAAATTTATATATATGACAACTGTTTAAAAGAATAAATTATATATAAAAATATAAATCAAAATGAGATTATATATATAAGTTAAATTAAAAGAATATACACATGTCTGTAATAAAAAAATATAAAACTAGTAAAAGCAAAAGAGTAAAAATTGATTAAAAAAAGACAATTAAATATATAGAAAATGACCTAGTGGTTTGAGGTGTCATGCTCCAATGCCCACACAGGTAGACACATATACATACATATATATAAAAATTAAAAGAATATATATATATATATATAATACAAAAAATTAAATAAGAGGAATCAAAAAAATAATAATAATAAAAATGAAGAGTAAAAAATGATTAAAAAAGACAACTAAATATAAATTTATATATATGACAATTGTTCAAAAGAATAAATTATTTATATATAAATATAAATCAAACTAAGATTGTAAAATCAATCTATACATATATAAATAAGTTAAATTAAAAGAATATACATGTGTTTTCTGTAATTTAAACTAGTAAAAGCAAAAGAGTAGGCAACATTTGCATTGTCGAATTTTTTTGGCATGCCTGAACATTTATTGTTCTTTGATCTAGGCATGATGAAGGTTTCATTTATATTTCAATGGCAGTGGCTTTTTTCTGCATGCTCTCTATATCAAGTTCTTTGTTCATTTGAATTTGGTGGCTTTTTACTATGTTCTTCATCAATGGATAATATTTTCAGAGTTTTGGTTCCTCCCTGGGTTCATGTTCAAATTAGGATTGATTCTTCGTTTACTGAAGAGAAACTTCAAAGGGTTTTTTCTTTTGAGTGTAAACAGGTAATGGATTCAATTCAAATTGTCTTGGGATATGATTGGATGGATTTGCAAACAATGGCCTTACCCTATGAAATGGCTTCACAATTTGTCTCAAACTTAATGGATATACTGGGTTCGGTTGAAATGGTAAGATTTTTGGCGAGCACCTACCTATTACCACATGTGTGCCCTCTTTCTACTCTCCAACCAGCTCTAAGGAGATATGACATTCTGCAAGGGTCAAATTTAGTTGCTAGAGTTATAAGCAAACATCTTCTCTTAGACTACCGTCTCTCCAAATTGCTTAGTGCAATAGCTTATGGGCTCTTGAATGATTTCCATAGTGAGTTCAAATTTCGTTTAAATCTCCTCAAGCATCAATATGGGTGTTTGGTAAGTGATCCAATTCTCATGTTATTCAAGGCAATTCGGCTCCTGATTCAACATGTCATTATAGAACCTCATGAAGAGCCTCACTTCCCTTCGCCTGCAGACATCACCTCTTCTGAGGGAAGTACCTCTTAAGGGATGCTCTTATTTTCCTTCTTTTAACTCTCATTTCTTTGGTCTGTGTCAAGTTGAAATCTCTTCTTAAATTTTCCCTCTTCTCCAATTTTCTTTTCAAATGTAATGAGCACTATACTTGTCTTCGGGCAGATGCTTCAAGTTCAGGATATCTTTGGCTTCTTATGGTCTCTTTGGTTCCTCTAGCTAGCATTTTTAGAGATCTCGGTTTTCTCTCTTTCTTTGGCATTAGTGGCTTTTGTCCACTTTTCTAGCTTTTGTTCACTATTCAAGCTTTTGTTTCTCTTGCCTAAGTTTCCTTATCTGACTTATGTTATCTTGATACTCTATTGGCTTTAAAGCTCTGCAGATTTTGTTTCTCATCTGCATTTTTCAAACTTATGTAATTCTTTTAATTCAATAAATTTGTGGCTTGGCCACCTTTTCTTTAAAAAAAAATTGATTTAAAACAAGACAATTATATATATATAAAATGATGTGGTGGTTTACAAGTGTCATGCTCCAATACGTGCGCATGTAGATACATATACATACATATATATGTGTGTGTATATATATATTTATATATTAAAAGAATATATATATATATGTATATATATATAAGAGGGAACTAATAAAAATAAAAAATGATTAAAAAAAGACAATTAAATATAAATTTGTATATATGACAATTGATTAAAACAATAAATTATATATAAAAATATAAATCAAAATGAGATTATAAATCAATCTATATAGAAATAAGTTAAATTAAAAGAATATACACTTGTATGTAATAAAAAAGATACGAAACTAGTTAAAGGAAAAGAGTAAAAATTGATTTAAAACAAAGACAATTATATATAGAAAATGACATGGTGGTTTACACATGTCATGCTCCAATGAGCATGTGGAGAGACTATAAATAGGGTTATTGGCTCCTCCCATGCACAACTTGACATTGGGTTTTATAACTGCATGGTCCCATGGGGGGGCTTGGGCTTCTATTTCTATGGAGCAAGAGGTCCCATGGGAAAAAAAAAATTGTGCTACGGATTAATTGGAATCTTTTCCAGAAAAATAGGAGCCCCTACAGTATAGGAATGAATATTTTAGCTGGTGAAATTGGGGTGGGGCTAGAAATTGCCCCTACAGCTTAGGAGTTTTTTATGTCACTTGTCTCACATCTAAAATTTTCAATTCTTATTAGAAAATAAAAATGAGAGAATTTTTATTTATTTTTTATTTTTTATGAAAGCACTATAGTTCATTCCTTAAATTTTGGAGTTTAAAATTTTAAGCAGAATTGCAAGATTAAATCCATGGGACCAACAGCTTTAAAATATTCCAAAAAAATTTAAGCAGCATATGCTGAGATTTTTAAGGAATCCCCCCTCCATGGGACCGTACCCTAAAACAAGGTTTCAAAAGAGGGCACTTATTTCTCTAATCCATCTGTGTGAAAGCTTCGACTTGCAGTTTTTGTGTTCAAGTAAGAAATACAGCATGTAGATTTTTGTAAAGACATTGACAGGAAAGACCATTACTCTAGAGGTGGAGAGCTCTGACACCATTGACAATGTCAAAGAAAAAATTCAAGACAAGCTGGGAATTCCCCAAGATCAGCAGCACCTCATCTTTGCTGGTAAATAGCTGGAAGATGGCAGAACCCTTGCTGAGTACAACATCCAGAAGGAATCAACCCTTCACCTTGTGCTTTGCCTGCGTGGTGGAATGCAGATCTTTGTGAAAACCCTAACTGGCAGGACCATCACTTTAAAAGTGGAGAGCTTTGACATGATTGACAATTTGAAGGCGAAGATCCAAGAGCAGGAGGCCATTCGTCGCGATCAACAGCGCCTCGTCTTCGCTGGGAAGCAGCTCAAGGGCAGTCGAACTCTGGTTGATTATAACATACAGGAGGAGTCTGCACTTCACCTCATCTTGCTCTCGCTTGGAGGGTTTAACTAAGGTTAGGCTTAATATTTAATTATAATTAGGGTTAAAGTAAGGTCATAGTTAGGGGTTCATTTAGGCTTAAGTTTAGGGTTTAATTAGGGTTACAGTTAGACTTAAGGTTAGGTTAAGATTGATGTTTGCAAAATCAATCTTAACCTAACCCTGATCCTAACTATATCTCTTTACCCTAACTCTATCTATATCTCTAGCCCTAACCCTAACCCTAATCTTAACCCTAACCCTAACTATATCTCTTAATCTTAACCCTAACCCTATTCCTAAGCCATTGCCTAACCCTAAACCTAACCACATAGTGACATTAAACCTAACTATATCTCTAACCCAAAACCTAACCCCAAGCATAACCATAACCATGTTGCAAATCATAACCCTAACCATAATCCTAACCCTAAAATTAATCTTAAATCTAATTGTAACCCTAATCTTGATCCTAACTCTAACCCTAATTTTAAGCTAATCTTCATGCTAACCCTAATCCTAATTTTGATCCTAACCCTAACCCTAATCTTGATGCTAACCCTAACCCTACTCCTAACTATGTCCCTTAACCCTAACCCTAACCCTATTCTTAACTAAATCTCTAATCCTAAACCTGATGATATTTCTAACTCAAAACCTAACCCTAAGCATGACAATAACAATTATGCAACCCCTAACCCTAACCTTATTTGTAACCCTAATCTTGACCAAATCTTGATGCTATCCATAACCCTAAGTTTGATGCTAACTCTAAGCCTCATCCTAATGCTAACTGTAACCCTAATCTTAACTAAATCTCAACCCTAACCCTAACTATATCTCTTAACCCTAAACTTGACCCTAAACATAAATGTAACCCAAATCCTAATGCTAATCCTAACCCTAATCCTAAAATATTCTTCATGCTAACCCTAACCCTACCCTAATGCAAACCCTAACCCTCATCCTAAAGCTTAACTGTATCTCTAGCCCTAATGTTAACCTAAACCCTAAACCTAACTGTATCTCTTAACCTCAACCTAACCATAATCCTAACCCTAAACTTGGTCGAGAACATAACTATAACCCTAATCATGATAACCTTAACCACAATTATTACCCCAACCCTAACTATATTTATTAACCCTAAACTTGGCTGCAAACCTAAGTGTAACCCTAATCCTAATGCTAACCCTAACCCTGATTTTGATGCAAACCCTGACCCTCATCATAATATTAACCGTATTTCTAACCCTAACTATATCTCTTAACCCTAACCCTAACCCTAACTATATCTCTAGCCATAATCCTAACCTGAACCCTAAGCCTAACTATATCTCTTAACCCCAACCTAACCATAATCCTAACCCTAAACTTGATCCAAAACATAACTATATAACCCTAATCCCGATAACCTTAACCCCAATCATTACCCCAACCCTAACTATATCTATTAACCGTAAACTTGACCCTAAACCTAATTCTGACCCTAATCCTCATGCTAACCCTAACCCTAATCCTAAGCTAATCTTGATGATAACCCTAACCCTAACTATATCTCTAGACCTAACCCTAACCTTAACTATATCTCTTAACCTTTAAAATTAAATATATCTCTAGACCTAAGCAAAATTAATATATATTTTAACTTAACATTTAAATATTAAATTATATATATTATTTTTTAAAATTGAATTACAAATATTATACTATCATATTATAATATATTAATTATTATAATAATTTAATATAAAGTATATAAATATAAAAATAATTTATTTAAGATATTACATGTTGCATCGCCACTACTACTAGCATATAATAATATATAATAATATATATATAATATACCAAGAGATATCCTTCTCAAGGCGCTTATTCAATTTTTATGTGAAATTTTGATTAAAAAATAGGCAACAATAATGGGTAGGTCTCATATTTAATGGTCAACATTACTTGTCAAACATTTTTTTGTTATATTAAAGCATTTTTTAAATATATAAATTAGATATATACATCTGCAACCATTCGATTTTTTTGACACTATGTAAGAAGTTCTCCTTCATTTGATATAATCTTTCTATAATTTAGTATATTAAAAATGTGTAAATACAATCATATGATCATAAAATTTAGAATCCCTAAGGCACCTCGAGACCCCAAATTTGAATGATGATTTATTTACATGAACCCATAGATATTAAATAGTTAATTATTTTATAATCATGATTCTATAACCAAGGATAGGTGCACTCTATGAGAATTGAACAAATAACTTCATTCATTTAATTATATCAAGTTTCCACAATCCATAGTGATTATTTGTGAAATGGTTTCTAGATTCAATTGTGTAAGATATTTGCACATCAATATTTTAGATCACACTCGAATATTGATTGGATCCTTTGAATGTTGATTGTGTTCAAAAAGCCTTATTAAGGAACCATGTTCCTGGTAGGACTAGTCTACTAGAGAGCTCCCCTGTGTTAGGACTTAAGGTTCCAGAAATTGTGGGTGATCGGTCGAATGATCTTGTTGTTTTGGGTAATTCTATGATGGAGGATAAGTCGTTAGAGACTAGCGCCATCGAAATGCAGGGGATTGAAGTGGTTAATTGTTCTCAGGTTTTTCTTTCGGATGAGAGGGAAGTGAAGAAGGAGTGCCTAGAAGTGTTAGATGATTTGACTGACTTTTCAGACAAAGAGAGGATCAAGGTAGACATTGTGGAGGTCGAGGATTCCCTTGCCGAAGAAGAGGATGGCCACAATAGGGATTTTTTTGATGCCCCTGATGACTTGAAGCAGAATGATCAGACTCCGGTTAATTGGGATGAAATTGACATGAATATGTTTTGTAGGATGGCTAAAGATGGGACAAGAAACTTGCTTGGTTATTTACTGAGGTAAAGGAGCTCAATCTTCAGATGAAAAATTGGCAAGATGTTTGTGTTGCTATTCTTAGGGGCAACCGAAAGGAGTGGGAAATAAAAGGAAAAGTTAAATCAATGCATGTTAAGCTTGATAAGCTTCTGGTGGATGCTAATCATTTGGGGGTTTCTCATGAGGAAAGGATTTCCTCTTTGGAAGGTATTGTTAATAAATTGATGGAAGATAAAGTTGCAAGTCTAGAGGATAAAATTGGAAAGATGTCGAAGGATTTAAAAACAACTTGGTCAATATCAGTAATAATTCTTTGAAGACCACTGCGATGGGTCTTTCTGTTCTGAATGAGAAAGCGTTGAATTGGATGGGTAAACCTCTTGACATGGGTGATATGGAGAAAATGATTGAAGAGGTTAGTGGCTCTTACCTGGTGGAGAAAGTGGAGGCTTCTACTCCTACATTGGATAAAGACTTGCAGGCTAGTTTGTGCCTTAGGACAAGAAGTAAGAAAAAAGAGGGTTGTTGTTGTTGTGGAAGAGCTTAAGGATGTTATCAATATGCATAAGGAGGTCATTATGGAGAATATGGCCTCGACTGATGTTTTAGATAAGTTACTATAATTGGTGCTTCCTTTTTTGGTTTAGTAGGTTTGCTAATGTTTTTTGTTGTTGGGATAGCTGACGGGTTGCTTTTGTTACATCTTTTGTCATATTTTTGGTTTTTTGGGCTATTGGGTTTAGTGTTTAATTTCTTTTGCAGTTGTTCATCTTTGTAAAGGGTTTCAGGGTCCTTCAAAACCTGTTTTTCCTTATCAAAAACATTTCAGATCACACTCTGTGATCCATCATTAGGATGATAACAAAGAGCTCAAGGAGAAAAATGGTTCTAGTTGCAAACCAAGAACTACCTAGAAATACAAGGGTGAGGGAGGGGAGAGAGATACAGTACATGTAAATCAAGGATGCTACCACTTCAACCACAAGGTTTGAAAGAAAATATATATATAGCAACTAATTAAAATAATAAATTATATATAAATATAATCAAAATAAAATTATAAATCAATCTATATGTATATGTATATGTATATATGTATCTATATTTAAATATATACATGTGTGTGTGTGCGCGCACACCTGTAGAAACATATATATATATATATATATATATATATATATATATATATATATAATTCAAAAAATTAAATAAGAGGAATCAAAAAGACAAAACTAATAAAAGTGAAAAGAGTAAAAAATAATTAAAAAAGGATATTTAAATATAAATTTATATATATGACAATTTTTTAAAAGAATAAATTATATATAAAAATATAAATTAAAATGAGATTATATATATATAAGTTAAATTAAAAGAATATACACATGTTTGTAATAAAAAATATAAAACTAGTAAAAGCAAAAGAGTAAAAATTGATTAAAAAAATACAATTAAATATATAGAAAATGACCTGGTGGTTTGCAGGTGTCATGCTACAATGCCCACACATGTAGACACACACACACACACACACACATATATATATATATATATAAATTAAAAGAATATATATTTATATATATATAATAAAAAAATTAAATAAGAGGAATCAAAAAGAAAAAATTAATAAAAATGAAAAGAGTAAAAAATGATTAAAAAAGACAACTAAATATAAATTTATATATATGACAATTGTTTAAAAGAATAAATTATATATACAAATATAAATCAAACTGAGATTGTAAAATCAATCTATACATATGTAAATAAGTTAAATTAAAAGAATATACATGTGTTGTCTGTAATGTAAATTAGTAAAAGCAAAAGAGTAAAAATTTATTTAAAACAAGACAATTATATATATAGAAAATGATGTGGTGGTTTACAAGTGTCATGCTTCAATACATGTGCATGTGTATATATATATATATATATATAAAATAAAAAATAAAAGAGGAAACTAATAAAAATGAAAAGAGTAAAAAATGATTAAAAAAGACAATTAAATATAAATTTATATATATGACAATTGATTAAAAGAATAAATTATATATAAAAATATAAATCAAAATGAGATTATAAATCAATCTATAAATCTATATATAAATAAGTTAATTAAAAGAATATACACTTGTATGTAATAAAAAAGACACGAAACTAGTTAAAGGAAAAGAGTAAAAATTGATTTAAAACAAAGACAATTATATATAGAAAATGACGTGGTGGTTTACACGTGTCATGCTCCAATGAGCATGTGGAGAGACTATAAATAGGGTTATTGGCTCTCCCATGCACAACTTGACATTGTGTTTTATAAAACAAGGTTTCTAAAGAGGGCGCTTATTTCTCTGAATCCATCTGTGCGAAGGCTTCGACTTGCAGTTTTTGTGTTCAAGTAAGAAATACAGCATGCAGATTTTTGTAAAGACATTGACAGGCAAGACCATTACTCTGGAGGTGGAGAGCTCCGACACCATTGACAATGTCAAGGCCAAAATTCAAGACAAGGTGGGAATTCCCCAAGATCAGCAGCGCCTCATCTTTGCTGGTAAACAGCTGGAAGATGGCAGAACCCTTGCCGAGTACAACATCCAGAAGGAATCCACCCTTCACCTTGTGCTTTGCCTGCGTGGTGGAATGCAGATCTTTGTCAAAACCCTAACCGGCAGGGCCTTCACTTTAAAAGTGGAGAGCTCTGACACGATTGACAATTTGAAGGCGAAGATCCAAGAGCAGGAGGCCATTCGTCGCGATCACCAGCGCCTCGTCTTCGCTGGGAAGCAGCTCAAGGACAGTCGAACTCTGGCTGATTATAACATACAGGAGGAGTCTGCACTTCACCTCATCTTTCTCCCGCTTGAAGGGTTTTAATTTTCTGTTTTATTCGCACCTCTCATATATGTATTCGAGCTTTTCATTTAAATAAATAAATCTGTATCTCTTTTGCCATTTACATCTGCTCTTCTAAATGACAAATCGAATAAGAATTTATTAAATTGGGTTATTCTGGTATCGATAAGCGCGGAAATTTTAAAAATTTGTGAAATGAAACATCTTTAAATTTTTAGTTTTATCTATTTATCGCTTACAAACATGAGAGATTGTAATGAATACAAATATGGCTGCATTTCAACATGTTCAGTTGTTTGTGAATATTCAGCGACAAAATCAAATTGGTTTTTTCTTAAATCTGGTTGCATTTTAAGTTTCACTTATCATTCAATTGAAAATATTTTCTGGAAACAAATGTTCAGAACGAAATCAAGGGTTGTTTGTGACTGTTGGATTGTATAATAAACATAAACAAGAGGAGAGAAAGGGGAAAATCTGAAACTATGGGGTTTTCTTGTTGGGAAGTGATGCATGAGCCTCACTGCCATGCAATTTACTGAGGATGCCATGCAGGGGTTATTAATAAACAATTAATTTTAATTACTGTTTGTAAGTGCATAGTGACTGTAGCTGTCATGTGCAGTCCTATTTTTATACAAGCTATTTTAATTCAATGAATGCATGAACTATATTTAGTATTGTTAATGCAAAACTTCTATAAAAAGAAGTCATATGTAATGAATTCTATTATGAGAGAAATAAAGAAAAATCCTGTATTTGTATAAAAGAATTATTTTTTCTGTTCTTGTGTTACTGTGTTTCTCTTTCTCTCAATTTTTTTCGTGTTAGATGTGCTTCTGTTTCTTCAATTCTTCCAATCTAATTTGTATGCACGCTCATGATGAGATAAAGACTATGGGGGTTTGTTTTGAACGTTGTAGGATAAACTCGTAACATCTACTTCATTTTTTTTCTGACTTTTTTTTTTTAATTATTTATTTAATTTATGATTAATTTGACTTTAATGTTTTTTTTTTTTTTTTTTTTTAAATAATTATGTAGAATTAAGAAAATATATAGAATGAATAATTTATTTTAATCTATTTAAATTATTATGTGTAAAAGGTTTTAAGTTCAGAAATTATAATATCAATATGATTTATAATTCGTCTTTAAATGTGTAGATTTTTGTTTTTAGTAAATAGATTAAACTTCATAAATGAAATAGAAGTTCTTTTTGCTAACTTTTTTAAAGTTGTAGAATTGAGAATAATTTTTAAGTAAAATAAAGGCTATATTAATTTAGTCTAAAGATACTTTAAGTTGGGTTAACCAAATGTTATGTTTTTTAATCTAACTCTTCTTCATAAGATGATAGTTTAGATTTCTTTATATTTTTTTAGAAATTTATATTATATGAATTTTCTAATGGATAAAATTTATTGATTGTGTGATATTCTTAATAATCATCAAGACAACTATGGATATGCATACACTTGATATGCAAGTGCTACTTTCATAAACACCCTTATATAATATGACATGTAAATCTCTCAACCTCATAGTTTAAAGAATACTTATCCAACAAGATTATCTAGTTCTAGTGATGTTGCTACCCACTACTATTATAGGTGGTATCATATCTATATTAGTTTACATGTATTGGGAGCTCAAAGGGTGATTAGTGCATGATTGATTTATTTGATCACAAAGAAGTATTTTCATATGAATTTTTAATATGTAACTAAATCTAAAAATAAATAAATAAATAAATAATATTTTTTATATATTTTAAGACATAGTGACCTATATTTTCAACTAGTCCACCAACAAGTGTTGTTTTTTTTTAGATAAGTGCTACCAAAAGGGGATAGCTCCCGCAAATAATTTGACAAAATGATTACATTAGCCTCATGGCTACAATGAAAGACGACACCTAGTTAACCAAGACAAAATATTTATAGCTAGTTATTTGTGCATGTCAGAGCGAATACATGCACGCAAATCCTCTGGAATAATGTCAGAATCAAAGACCACCTCAGAAGTATCCATCCCCAACGACACCCCCAGATTAGCCAAGAAGTCTGTAGTAGCGTTGGCTTCACAGTAAACGTGCCCAATGGTATATGCTTCAAATTTCCCAACAAATCCCTGAGGTGGAAGAGAGCACCTTCCAATTTCCAGCCTTGAATCATGTTCTTAGATACTACATTAAGACATATTAAAGAGTCTCCCTCAATCTCTAACACCCTATAGCCTTTTTCTATGCACAAGTCTAGACTGTGAACAAGAGCAGTAAACTCTGCCTCGTTGTTAGAGGTTGTTCTGATTCTGCAAGCGAGCACCCATATACACTTGTCATGCCAGTCACGAATTATGCACCCTATTCTAGCTTCACCAGGATTACCTTTCAATGTGCCATCAAAGTTGAGTTTGTAGCAATCCTCCCTTGGTGGTACTACCCAACGCGCATCAGAACGAAGCTTCTTCTTCTCATTCATTCCAATATTTGGTGGTTTGAGATTGATCCACGTTTATTGTAACTGATTATCCCAACAAGTGAATTGTGTATCTTTGGCTTTATTCGTGGTCAAGTTCACCAACTCGCATATTCCCTCTTCAATTCTTCTGATTATAGTTTCCACTGGGAGGCTAGAATCGCTGAAAATTCTGTGATTTTGTTCTTTCCAGAGGTGCCAAACCACCAAAGACGAGGCAACAGTCCACACCTTAGCCCAAACTGACTTAGAATTTCCCTTAGGACAACTGCATAGAAAATCCACTAGATCCAACTGCCTGGGAGTGGGCCAATCTAGAGACAACAATAGGTAATCCCAGCATCGAGTAGAAAAATCACAATTTAAGAGCAGGTGGTTGACAGACTCGGAGGCCTTGTAGCATAGTGGGCAGTGGCTAGGCCCAAATATACCAATAGAGGCCAATCGATCCCCCGTTAGAACCCATTTATGGAGAGCAGTCCATAAAAAAAGCCTCAACCTTTGGCAGAAGGCTCGAGTCCCAACACATCCTAGTTGGCCAGGCAGGAGAAGTATGTCGAGTTGTTTGTATTTGATAACCTGGCTGAACAGAATACTGGCTTGACTTTGCACCAGTCCAAATTACCTCATCCTCTTCCCCAGAAAGCCAAATATTTCGAGGCGAGAGCATCTCCTTTAGAAGCGTTTTATCTTCCTCTGAGATTCCGAAGTCTTCCAAATATATCCATTCAAACATTGAATGCCACCCCAATTTGGTTATGTGTGCATAATTGACCACCTAATGACCTTTTTTAAACATAAACCTTAAAACCCTAATCAAGTAATAAAGAACAAAGAAAGCATAAAAATATGAAATAATGCAACACTATTACCAACATCTTCATGCCTCCATTGATTCACCTCTATTACCCTTCTCCATTTTGTTGTTAAATGATTAATGCTCTTAGTTTCGAGTGTGTAAATATAGCCTGTCTATGTTAGCAAAATATCGAAGCAGATGTCTATCAAGCCTAAACTTTGGGTTTCTAAGGTTTTATCCCCAAAAATAACAAAGGTAGACATCTTTTATAGAAAAGACAAATTATTTGAATGAACAATCAAGATTAAATGAATTAATTTCAACCAACACTTGAAATTAAACAAGACAAAACGGGATAAGAACAAAAAAACTAAACAATTCTAAAAAATCATTTAGTTCGAAAAGGAAAGTAGAGAATTAAATAATGAAAACATTATTTAATTATAGAATAAAAAGGCAAGTTGTCTTTTTGATTAAATAGTAATTTAATTCAAAAAGTAGGAGAAAAAAACAAATTAGAAAGTCAAATTAAATAAAATTATTTAGCTATAGACTTTCCAAGGAAAAATCAAATAAGAGATGAGGATGAAGATGAAGACTTGAGATAATTGAAAAAACAAGGAAAGATGAAACTAAATAATTCTAAAGAATCATTTAGTTCGAGAAGGAAAGTAAATAATTAAATAATGGAAACATTATTTGATTATAGAAGAAAAAGGCAAGTTGACTTTTTTAATTAAATAATGATTTAATTTAAAAGTGGGGAAAAAGACAAATTAGTAAGTCATAAATTAAATAAAATTTATTTAATTTATGGAAGAAGAGGATAATGAATGATTAAATAATTGAAATAATTATTTAATTATAGTAGAAAGTGACAACAGTTAAATAAATAGAAATTTATTTAATTAAGAAGAAAATAAGTCATTAGTGAGGTAATTAAATTTAAAAAAATTATTTAATTAATCAAAGAGAGGAAATAAAAGAAAAGAGATGAATTAATTAAAAAATTAAAATTATTTAATTAATAGAGGAATATGACTTTAGACAATAATCAAATAATTAAAATTATTTAATTATTAAGGAAGAAAGGGAATTGAAAAAGAAAAATAGTGTTTTGTAGGCAAAAGACAATTTTTAGTGTTTACAGAAATAATAAAAGATAAAATTAAAAATATCTCATATATGTGTGCGAAAGAACTACTATAATCTTGTGCTCATGCTTGAGAACAAAAAGATAGGGTAATTTAAGCTCATTTGTGCTACATTTTTTAAACCCGAGAGAAAAACCTTGTGTATATTGTGGAAATTCATTGTAATGCCCACTTTTAAACCATATAATACTTGGTTTAAATCCCAACAATTTATTTCTAATAAAATTATACGAAATGTTAAATATAGCAATGCTCATGTGTCATCATCGTATGCACAACACATGAAGTCAATTGACATAGAGGTTAGGTACAAACAACATACAAGGAACATGAACAAGAATTATTTTCAAGGAAAGTAACTTTATATTTAATTGCTAACTATATAAAATCATTAAGTTTATTTAGGTTGATTCATGGCATTAAAAGTTTGAAACCACCCCTAGGTGAGGTGGATTAGAAGAAAGATAATGTTTTGACAGATAGGAGGCATCATTTAACTAAATTAAGATATTATTAATTTTGGATGATGAAATATTAAATTGTAAAATAAGAAAAATACATTGTGAAAGTACTTATTTCATAGTCAACAATCAAGCATGAGGATAATAAATTAAATGAAACAATAAACAAACTACCACTAAAAGCCTCACATTGCTCCATTGATATTGGATATGGTTCAATGATTTGATATGTGGATTGATCTTTATATTGGCATAACCTTTGATAAAAAATGGATTGGATGATTTAGAAATAAAATGATAGCCTGTATTTTCTCAAAATTATGTATCCTTAATGGCTTGGAAGGTGGTAGTTTTATAGCTTTCTCATGACATCAATCAACAATGAAAAATGATTAGAGGAATCAATAGATGAGGTTAATTACGAGAACATGAGGAATGTGCATGTGACATGTGTCCTTTTGAAAAGCTTAATTGGTGAGTTAATTGATTGCATGGATGAGTGAAGTGAACTTAATTGATGAGTGGGACTAAGAGTGAATTTGAGTGAGCTGATTTGTTTTTTATAAATAGACTTGCATGAAGAATATTGATAAAAATAAATAAATTAACTTATTTAATTCATGTGCATGAGGAGATGAGAAGATATTATTATAATTAAATTAATAAAACTATTTAATTCATGTGCATAATGAGAAGAATAGAAAATAAATAAAATATTAATTTTGTTTATTTAGAAGAAAGATGTAGACACGTAAAATGTACTGATTGACATTGGACATCTGATCCTCACGACTAACATTGTTTCATCCTGAATCATCCTTCGGTCTAACCATTTAATCGAATACCTTTATCTGATTAAATTCATCAATATTCCTCTCTTAATTAAATAAATTGGTTATTTAATTAATTCATTCTTTCTCGATAATTAAATTAACCATTTTGATCTAATTATCCTATTTAATTAAATAATTAATTTTATTTGATTAAATCTCTTAAGTCTATCTATTAAATTAAATAAATTAAAACCTTATTTAGTTTAATTTAACATCATCTCTTTTAATTAAATAAATCAAAAATCCTTGTTTAATTAATCATTTATCACATTCTTCTCATATTTGATTTAAATAAATCCATAAATTTAAGTCAAATAGGTCACATCATCTTTAATCCCTTTATTAAATTAATCAACCTGGATTAATTTAATCTCTCCTCATGTCCCATCCTCCATCTTTTACCACTTGCACATGAAAATAGATTTAATTGATTTATTAAATTTCTATTTTCCTTCAACAAGGCATCTTTTAAGGAATATTCCCCCAAGTTTGAATTTAAAATCAAGTGGGATGAGTCCTTCCAACAAGGAATTTACTCTCTCTTACATGTCCTTTTCCTTGAGCCAAGTGGCATTCAATGCATTCTTCCTTCCCTCTTGCATGTCATTTCAACAATTTCAAAATTCAAATATATGCATTTATTGGCACAATCCTCAAAACTTGCACATCCTCCATCCACTCATAAGTTGACAATTGGCACTTTGCCATTGGCTAATTCTTAGTCCCACATTGCTCTATTTTGGACATTCATCCATCTTCTCATTATATAAATAAGAGGCTAATCTCCTCATTTGATCATCCACAATTTGAGTAAACTTACAATGCTCAAATCATTAGCAATTTTCATCCATTATCATTGAGTTCATGCAAATTTTTCTATTGGAGCACTCATCAAGCATCAACAAAGTGGGTCACTCTTCATCACACATCAATCTTGCATCATAGGAATTGGGAAAGGGCCAATTTTCACAACAAATTGGCACCAATTCCCCCATGGGATCAAGAGTTTGCATTTGTTTTCAATAGGATTTAACTTGCTTTATTGTTCTTTTATCTCATTTTTGCTTTGTTTGCTATTTCAAACCTTGCTAATGGATTTCATGGGGAATCCTTGTTCTTTCTTGTATTTCATCTTCTAATGTGTTTGTTCATGTTGTTTTACAGGTATTAGGATTGGGGGTTCGACATTTTGGTGCTAGAAGGAGGGCAATATCACATTCTAATCACATTTTTTGTCAAAATTTATTTTGTCTACAGGTCTGGACTATCAACTCTTCAGCACCACTGGAACTCCAACGTCGCTTTTTTTTTGCTACATCCAACTATCAGTGTCACTCTTCAGCACCACTGGAACTCCAACGTCGCTATATTCCACCGCTGCAAATTACAAACCACGATGCTCCCGTTTCCCACCTAGGATTTTGAATTTTAAACTGCATTGCTGGACCTGTTTAACCTGTGGGAATTTTTCAAAAAAAATCAAACTGCACCGCTAGACAAAAGTGTGATGCCTTCACGCTCACTAGCCTGAATGCAGAGCAACGCTGACTGGCAAGCAGCACTATACAGCACCACTAGAGAAATTAAACTGTGACGGCTTCGCGGATTGCACCGCTAGAGGGGAGTATGAAGTGAAATTTAATTTACAGCACGTGCTTTTTTTCAAATTTTGCTTCTTCTATCTGTTTTCTATCTTTTTTACCTCTATTTTGTAGAATATAACTAATTTTTCTTGTAGGTTGAATCGTTCAAAGACGAAGAGGAAGAGAGGCATGATGATGTCATTTCACAAAAACAAGTGTTTTTAAGCACTTTAGTGTTTGTTTAACACTATTGGAGGATCCATTACTCCTCTTAAGGAAAATTCGTCATCTTTTATGCTTAGGATCCACTAATTTCGTTTGGGCTTTAAAAATAACTTTTGAATTCTTGTTACAAAAAGGCTTAAAAAGGACATTAGGATTCAAATTTACTAAAGTTTGTTTTGGGATTAAAAATTGAACAAGGTAAATTGTCACACTTACTTTGGTGCTTTTAAAATGAACTCACAATTGCTTTGAAAGGTTAAAATGAACATGTGCAACTTTGATTTTGTGATTGCTTACTTAAAATAACAACATTGAAAAGGACGTATGCACTTCTCTCGCGCTTTATAGCGATCTTGAGAATCAAAAGGCATTTTTATGATCTTAGGTTAAGATAAAGTAGTCACCTCCACACTTCATTTTGGGAAATAAAATTGAACAAAACTTGCGAGTGTGATTTAGGTATATCGTGTGCGCTCTCCCTTTGTTTCTAAATGAAGTTCGATCGAACTACGGATGTGCTTACTCTCTATTGTTTACCTTTAGAGGGGCCTCCCTAAGAGACTCATCCGAAAGGAGAACTCAAAGGTGACTCCAACTGGTTTTTCATTCGGGCTGGTATATAAATGGATAAGACTAAACTGTCAAGTCCTCATGGTATGTAGGCCTTAGCCGTATAGTGTCTTTCAGAATGGGGTACTATCGTAAAAAGTATAAGAGCCCCTAGTAGGATTGATTAAAGCCTTTAGTGGCTTGTTGGACGCTCGCAAGGTGCCATGTCCTCGATGTCCCGTCACTAAGAACCTTGTTTGTAGTAGCCAACCGACCCATCCAATTATTTTATAAAAGTGGTGCATTGGAACTTAGATTCCAAGAAGTTACTTGCCATGTCCGATCTTGGTTAAAATATAGAGCTTAAGACTTCATTCTTAACATACCTTTATATTTTTTCCTTGGTTGCATGTAAAATCATCTCTTCTACTATGAAGGGCATGAGGCAAGCCCACCAAGAAAAACGTACCAATTGAGCTAGGATGTTATATTACGTATGAGTCAAAACGCTTTGCTTGTTCAAAAAAATTGGGAAACAAACACTTAACACCATCATTCAAATTTCAAACCCTTTAGGAGGCAAATACAATTGACCTAATTCATGTGTTATTGCTTTCCCTTGGGATTAGCATCCTTAGAGGTTTCTAAACACTTGAACTTACATCTCAATTTACCTATTAGAGATCAACAATAGGTAACCCTTAACTTGAATTCATCAAATTTCCACATAACATACGTTGTGGGATTCGAAGAAATTAAAGCATTGGACATCTAGTTTGGAAAACCTAATCAAAGAAGTGTTTGTGGTAAAATAAATTCACTAAGCAAAGATAACAAAATTGACTCTCACATGTGTTGAAACCTCATGATTTCCAAGAAATTCAAAATCCCAAAATGAAAGTCCTGGAGTCAAAGTTCAAAATTTAGGAGTCACACTCAAAAGTTCATCAAGAGATGCAATAGAAAGAGCAATCAAAAGCAACACATCAAGATAAGAAAGAAATTCACAAGGTTCTATAGACTTATCCCTTTGAACAATCTGGAAATTTATGCTCAATTTGAACCACTTCTTAGTTATAGAGGTCCATAGAAGCATTGCATGCTCTTCAATACCGAAGTCTAGTAAACAAAAGTGTCTTTTTTAGGTTCATCCTAGGATCAAAATCAAAATATTTTTCATCCATCCTTCCAACATCAAACAAAAAATCATCTCACCATCATCTTTTGAGAAATCTTGAAATTATCCTTCATGCTAGGCTTTTTGGAAAAAAGTCAAAATCATCAAATCCTTGAGACAAAATCCTTGAAATCTTTATCAAATCATCTTTGGCTAGGTATGTGTAGATGCATCCTTTTGCATATGCTTAGTCAAAATTATCAAACCATCTTATTTAGCTAAGTATATGTAGATGCATCCTTCTTCATATGCTTGGTCAAATTATCATCTTGTTTGAATAGGTGTGGGTAGATGCATCCTTCTCCCTACACATATTCAAATTATCATCCTTTGAGAAAATCTACCCCTTAGATAATCATCCAACATCTTAGGGTCTATTTGTTCAATCAAAGCAAACCAAAAAATCAAGTCAAGGACAATCCAAAAAATCAAAATCAAAATCCAAAACATATCCAAAAGTCCTACAAGTCTAGCACTCCCCTCAAGATTTATCAAAAGATCAAACATCCACATCATCCATCTCTTGCATCATCATCATATCACCTTTTGATCCTCAAGATATCCTAAAAAATTCTCTTTTGTGCTCAAAATAAGATCAATCCAAATAATTAGAGATTCATCTCCCATATTCTTGAAAATTGATCCGTGTTTTATGGTTCAAACTATATCTCAATATAAGAAGAACATGGAAGCTGACAAAGAAACACCCGCTTCAAGTGACCTAAGCCAAAAGAACGCAGAAATAAATCTCCTCAAAACAAGCAATCCTTTGACTAACTCATCATCACAAAATCCACAAGAGGAAATTCAAGAAGAAGATCTTACCTTTCGGATGTCACATGAAGAAATAACCGAAATGGTCCAAAATCTGGAGAACCATAAGATCATCAACATCATGATGAGGCTTAACCTTTCACTATACATGCTCGAACTAGCAAAACAAGGGGTCAAATTACCTTCTGATTTTGACATGAGCTCTATAGTGGAACCACCTTTGGAGGTCATGCCTCTAATTTCATCCACACTCCTTATCTCATCTACACCCCCATCCCAAAGCATCACTCAAAGCATTCTGTAAATCACAACATCTTTTGCACCAACTCAACCTAATGTTAATAAGGGAAATGCATTTCTTAATGCTATCCAAACACACCCCCTTATTAACAATCAAGACTTGGATGCAAATACCATTTTGGAACAAAACATACCCCAAAATCCATTACATAAGTATGCCCTTCTCACTGTCCATGATCCTAATGATCCATCATCATCATCCTTCAATGCAACACGCCAAACCTCTCTCCTCATAACTTCGCAAGGAGAAGGTGACATGTTCGAACCTGGGGGCATTTTCGACACCACATTATTTTCTCAAGAGATCACGCCCCTCACATTTTCACCTCTTCCACCATTACCACCATTATCCACACCTCTACTTGGCTTAGGACTCCCACCTTTACCAAATATCAATCAAAATCAAACCAACATTCCAAACACCAATCAAAGCATCATGCCAAACTCTCAAAACTTGTCGTCGATATCACAACAACAGATGACAACTACACAAGCAATCATGACATCATCAACCACCCCCCTAACATCTCAAAGCATGGGCTCCCAAGGACCAACCAAATCGATCGCACCATCCATCACTCAAACCATCAACACGACATCACCGCTCAACAAGCCGCTTATCAAAAGGCATTTCTGCAAGTGCAAAAATAAAAATCTGCACAACTAACTGCTCAACAAGCCGCACAACTAGCTACTCAACAAGCCACTCAACTAGCTGCTCAACAAGCCGCACAACTAGTTGCTCAATAAGCCACGCAACTAGCTGCTCAACAAGCCGCTCAAGCTGCACAAGCAGCCCAAGCAGCATTACAAGCACAACAGGCTACACAAGTCCAAGCATTCTTACAACAACAACAAGTTACACAAACTCAAGCACAAGCTCAAGCTCAGGAACATGCCCAATATCAAGCACAACAAGCACAGGCACAAGCACAAAAATAAGCAGCACAACTACAAGCATATCAGCAAGCAATAAAACAATATCAAGAGCAGCAAGAAGCAGCCCAATTGGCAGCCCAACAACAAGCGTTGTTGGAACAACAACAAGCTCAACAATAGGCAATCATAGCACAGCAATAACAAGACCAACAACAAGTGTTATTTATACAGCAGCAAGTGCAAGCATACCTGGCTCAGAAAAATGTGCAAATACCATCAAACATCACACCAAACAACCCACCCATCCAACCCACAATTGAAACACCCTATAACACCTTCATCCCACCCCCTGATCCGTAAAACGATGTAACATCACAAATCAATTTTCTCTCACAACAAGTGCTCGATCTTCAATCAAGGCGAACCACAAAAACACCAAGTAACTTGTGTCCCTATCCATTTGGCAGGAGCCTTGTGATGAAACCATTCCTGAAGGGATTTGAGATCCCCAAGTTTGAAAAATATCGTGGGATGGGAAACCCTGAAGATCACATCAGGGAATTCTAGGTTCATTGCATGGAAGTCGCATATAACGATACTTATCTGATGCGGCTATTTCCTAGGAGTTTGGCTGGCCACGCTATGGAATGGTTCTCTCACCTACCTACAAGCATCAAAATATTCCAAGAAATTATAGATGCATTCATTAAAAACTACACATGCAATATCGCAATGAATGTCAGTCTAGAAGAACTCTCAACTCTGAAACAAGGTAAGAATGAATCATTCGCTTCATTCCTACAATGATGGTGATCCAAGGCCAATCAGAGCAAATGGGTCATGCCTGAGGAACAACAAGTTTGCACCATCATATCCAACCTTGACAGCCTCTTGGAATTCCATCTCAAGGTATAAGGGATTAGCATGTATGACTAATTGATCTCCAAGGCGCTCAACATCGAACAAGCCCTTATGACACAACCCGCGGGATCAACTTCATACCCCAAACAACAAAACAATTTCCCACCCACCAATTACAACGAAAAACCTCGCACATGGGCAAGGAACAAAAATGTTACCAATGATGGTGTTGTCGATGCCAAAGTGGTCATCAGTACCCCTCACCAAAATACACCCGCACCACAAATCCAAAACCAACACCAAAACAATCATCAAGCAACACAACAACCAAACAACAATCAAGAAATTAACAATGTCAATGATCAAAGGGGACCACACCAACAAAACAAGAATTACCCCAAGTGAAAGTACACCACTCTTGGGGAACCACTTGAAGTCATCATGAAGAAAATGATAAACGAAAAACTCATTAAAGCTCCCACCTATGAGAATTACCAAGAACCAGATGTGAAACCTCCTTGGTATAATGAGAATCAACTCTGTGATTTCCATAAAATCAAAGGGCATACCATGAATAGTTGTATGATGTTAAAAAACATAGTTCAAGATCTCATCAATCAAAGAATTATAAACGTGGAACAACCAACAGGAAACCAAAACCTTAAGATATACATGAATCTGATGCCTAACCATGGCAATAAAGGGAATAATAACATGGATAAGGGGAAAGAAACCTTCAAGAATGTAAATCATGTGTATGACCACATCGTTGCATCTCTGGATGACTACTACGCTACCATCACCATCAAAGGAGCCCATGCTGATTGTGGAGTGACCACAAGAGGCGGCCAAGTTACCATCATAGGATCATCCTAGCCAAACAAAGTCCCTGCACCTAGATTTGTCCCCAATGGCTATAACGTCCTTGATCAGCTCAAAAGAATTCCAGCACAAATCTCCATCATGGAGTTACTAAAAATCTCATCTTCCCATAAGAAAATCCTTAAGGAAGCATTGGCTTCATCCACTGTCCCCACGGATCTTGATACAAAACAATTCCAAGCTATGGTTAGAAATATCATTACACCAAATCTCCTCACATTCTCCAACCAATTTTTTCCTGCCCAACCATCTCATAACCGTGCACTCCACTTAGAAGTCCTAGTACAAAAAATCAAATTCAAAATGGTCTTGGTGGATGGAGGTGCAGGCTTGAATATTTGTTCTCTCAATCTCATCAAACAATTAAAAATCTCAGAGGATTCTATCAACAAAGGAAAGGGTATCACAATAAGAGCATATGATGATCAAGAAAGAGTGTCCCAGGGCACAATCAAAATCCCTATTTAGGTAGGGCCAGCCATCATGGAAACCACTTGTCAGGTCCTAGACCTCAACTTGCCATATAACATCCTCCTAGGACTTCCATGGATTCATGCAATGCAAGCAATAGCGTCAACTTTCCATCAATGTGTCAAACTCACATTTGAAGGACAAGAAGTCACCATCCATGGAGATCCTGAACCATTCTCCTACTACAAAAGCCTCGAGGAAAAGTACTATAAAGTACCACAACTACCTAAAAATGATGAGGGCCCATCTACACCATACATTGATCCCACCACTCTCGCTTCCACTTATGTGATAGAGACACCCACCACTCCTACCATTCCCACCATCTCTAATATTAAGGTCATCATCCAAGATAATGGTTGTGGAAAATACACGCTTCCTAAAAATTCTTTTGTGGTAGGAGAGTTACCACAATCTCTTAGATCACGGGGACGTTCGCAAGTAAATGAAGCCTAGGTCCACATCTCAAACGTCTCCTAAAAACTATCCCAATTTTACAAGTTGGGGAGATCTCGGTCAGGAAGTTATCGAGGAAAATCCATCTCATATTCTATACCAAGATGAGTGACCTGTAGCTGATTTATCAATGGATGACAGAAGCAAGGGTTTGCAAATGATGCTCTCAATGGGCTATGACAGAAATCAAAGACTTGGGAAAAATGACAATGGGCTTATAATACCTATCATTCTGAAGATGTGAATTAGAAGTCTTGGGCTCAGATGTACCCCTCCGAGTATAACCATACGTAGCTGAGGTCCTCTAGTTAGAAAGGTCAAAAATCCTCCTCAACAAACTGTAGTTGAACTACGCTTACCAGTATCTACAGGTCGCGTCATAGATAACTTCAAATTTGACATAACCGATGTCTGTAGTAGTAGTGATGATGATGATCCCATGACCAACTTACCTAGGCTATTTGAGGATACCACTCTTTTCATGATTAGCACCTTATCCTTTGAATCAGACCAACAAAATCATGAAATCTGCCTAGTATACCCCCAACTCATCGACTATGACCAACAAGGAGCACCAATTCTTGATACATTCAAAAATGATGAGGCACTCTCAGAATTCATGGATTTTACTATGTGGGGATCATAAAGCATGGTTCATAATTGAGCTAGATACACATGCCTATTATGGGGAAATGATTGAATCCCTCAGTCGCAAAAGTGAGAAATTAAGAATAATATATAAGCCCTTGGGTGAAAACCACATTGTGGCACTCTCCGACATAAAAAAAAGTAAAAGGAAAGGACGCATCCAACAGTGAAAACCTCTCTGAGGCACCTGAGGATGGGGGATTCAATCTTCCTTTTAGAGCTCTTCATCGAGAAAAATTAGCAGTCCTAGTAGAAAGGTGCAATCCAGTTAATCTAGGAACAGAGGAGACCCCGCATATCACATTCTATGCGGAATCATTACTATCAGAAGAAAAAGAACTCCTAGCAGCCTTCTTAAGAGAGAGACAAGTTAACTTTGCATGGAGCTATGCTAACATGCCCGGGCTCGATCCAAAAATCGCAGTTCACCACTTAGTAGTATACCCAAAAGCAAAGCCTGTTAAACAAAAGCTCAGAAAAATGCACCCTCAGATCGCCCTGCTAGTAAAAATGGAACTAAAGAAGATATTAGATGCATGATTCATTCGACCAATAGATTATAGAGAATGAGTGTCAAACTTGGTGCCTGTCTCAAAACCCGATGGTGGCATCAGAATCTGCACAGACTTCAGAGACTTGAACAAAGCATGTCCAAAAGATGATTTCTCATTGCCCAATATTGACATGATTGTAGACATGACAGCGGGACATGAAATGCTTTCCTTGATGGATGGTTTCTCAGGTTATAACCAGATAATGATTGCTAAAGAAGACCAACACAAAACGGCCTTCACTTGTCCATGGGGGACTTACTACTGGAATATGATGCCATTCGGCTTAAAGAATGTAGGAGCAACATACCAAAGGGCCATGAATTTAATCTTCCATGACATGATCCATAAGACTATCGAAGATTGTGTTGATGACATTCTAGCCAAATCTAGAAGGAGAAAGGATCACATAGCAACCCTAAGTGCCATTTTTTACAAGCTAGAAGAGTACAAGGTTCGATTAAACCCAAAGAAGTGTGTCTTCAGTGTACAATCAGGAAAGTTGCTAGGATACATAGTGTCAATGAGAGGTATTGAGGTAGACCCAGCAAAAGTAAAAGCAATCCTTGAGATGGAGGCACCAAAAACATTAAAGCAATTGAGAGGTCTCCAAGGTAGGCTTCAATCCATTCGAAGGTTCATAGCATAGTTGGTAGACAAACAGAACCCATACTCTCACCTACTTCACAAGGGAGTAGCATACAAATGGGATAACAAGTGTGAAGAATCCTTCAATAAAATCAAAGAATATCTACTGACACCACCGGTCCTAATGCCACCAATCCCAAGAAAACCATTAATTCTCTACATTTTAGCAACAGCAGCAGCCCTTGGAGCTCTCCTAGCTCAGCATGACAAAAAATGGAATAGAAAGGGCCATCTATTACATCAGTAGAACAATGGTTGGGCATGAGCTAAACTACTCATTCATAGAGAAAGCATGCCTAGCAGTATTTTTTGCATCACATAAATTCAGACATTACATGTTAGCACACAAAATAAAACTCATCACCAAAATTGACACTCTCAAGTACTTACTATCAAAAGCAATGCTCACTGGAAGAATAGCCAAATGGGTGATGATACTATCAAAATACGACATTGAATATGTGGAGTGGAAAGCAATCAAAGGCCAAGTCATTGTAGATCAGCTTGTAGAAGCACCAATCTATTCAGAGAATCCTCTCATCTCAAAGTTTCCAAACGAATCTATTTTTAATCTCAACATAGCCGACCACTGGAAACTTTACTTTGATGGCTCATACACGCAACATGGATCAAGTGCCAATGTCTTCTTTATTACCCCACAAGGGGACTGCATACCAAAGTCTTATAAATTGGCATTTCCCTGCACCAATAACATTGCAGAATATGAAGCCTTAACCATAGGTCTCAGAATAGTAGTGCAATGGCACATCATAGCCCTCAGAGTGTATGGAGATTCTCAATTGATAATAAACTAAGTGAATGATGAATACCAAACTAAAGACGACAAGATCACCCCATACAATAAATTGGTGGAGACTCTCAAAGAATCCTTCATCGAGATTACATTTGAGTAGATACCTAGAGCCAAAAATAGAGCAGCAGACGCCATGGCAACAATTGGATCCTTACTAGACATTCCCCACAACGTTCCAAAATATGAATTCCTGATAGAACAACTTCTCGTACCCGCATTTGAGGCACTATAATTAGAATTTTTGTGCGAAATCGTTGGTCCCGATCATCCTTGGTACCACAAAATTTATACCTACTTGTGAATAGGGGTCATACCTCCTGACTTACCCTCAACCCTCAAATGAACCTTTGTCAAAAATGCATCCCAATTCGTCATCCTAGGAGATACCCTGTATCGTAGGAGCATAGAAGGAACCTTAATGCGCTGCTTAAATGTTGAGGAGGCATTGACTGCTCTAACTAAAGTACATAATGGTATCTGTGGTTCACACTCGAGTGGAATGACCATAGCCAAGAAACTATTGAAGATTGGGTATTATTGGCCTACAATGGAAAGAGAGGTACATGACTACGTCAAAAGGTGTATACAATTTCAGCAGCATGGGGACCTCATCCATGCTTTAGCTCAAGGACTTCATACCATCATCACACCATGGCCCTTTTCATAGTGGGGACTCGATCTCATTGGAAAAATCACTCCCACTTCATCTAATGGTCATAATTTCATCATAACCGCCACTGAGTACTTTACTAAGTGGGTGGAAGCCATACCCATGACGTATATAACTGGGAAGAAAATATCAAAGTTCTTCCTAAACTATCTCATTTTCCACTACGGTGTCCCACAAGCCATTATCTCATATAATGGGACACCATTTAAGAAGCAGGAGGTTTGCGACTTATGTGAAAAATTCAAAATCCAGCATCGCTTCTCCACCCCATACTATCCCCAAGACAATGGCCAAGCATAAGCCACAAACAAAACCATTTTGAAAATCCTCAAGAAAAAAGTCAATGACACAGGTCGTGACTGGCATTTGCAGCTCAATCCTGCTCTTTGGACCTACCGAACCAGCATCCGCACACCCACCAGAGCCACCCCTTTCTCCCTAGTCTACGGATCAAAATTAGTACTCCCCATTGAGATCGAGCTCCCATCACTCAAGATATCACTGCAAAACCTCATCACAAATGAAGAGTACCAAATATCAAGACTAAATGAGCTAGAGCTACTAGATGAGCGTCGTATAGATTCTTTGAATCATTTGCAAGTCTATCAGAAAAGACTCAAAAGGAGCTATAATAAGAAAATTAGAAGCAGGACTTTCCATGTTAGAGAACTGGTACTAAAGGAGAATCAAAAGAATGTCCCAAACTAGCAAAGGAAAATTTGAACCCAATTGGTTGGGACCATTTGTTATCACAGCAAGTTATAAGTCAGGGGCATATCAATTATCAACACCCGAAGGGGAACCTCTGCAAGATTCCATGAATAGCTCTCATCTCAAAAAGTTTTATGCCTAGTCTTTCAAGGTATAGAACCAAAAAATTTAGAAAATGTCCTGAAGAAATGGTTACCTTGGCGAAAACCTGGCTAACAGGCATCTTGGTGACAACAAAAAAATCAAAAAGCAAAAAATCCAAAAAAATTAGAAAAAGGATCAAAAATAGTAAAGAGAAAAATCGTCCTCTAGTGAAAACCACTTTGGTGGCACTTTGGGCAAGTACCTTGGTGAAAACCTGGCAAATAGGCGTTGTGTGTAAATAAGCACTTCCATCCACTAGGACCTTCACGGCTTGTTTTGCATCATCCATCTATTACGCTTCCATCATCCATCGCATTCGAATCTTCATCCATCACTCATCCGCCCGCATCTGCACCATAGCTTGGTCATGTGTTCATATCATGATCCCTCCTAGTACTACTTGGCCCATCCTCAAGGTTAGTTTGTCCTGCCTTTACCGGAGTAGTCTATTGCATCACACTGGGGGCATGTTCTTATCAGATCAGATTTTTGTATATTCTTGAAGTCCTCAAATTAGAAAATCCAAAAACATCAAAACATCAAAAAAATCCAAAAACATCAAAACATCAAAAAATCCAAAAAACATTAGAAAAATCACAAAATCAAAAAACATTCAAAACATATCAAAAAATCCAAAAATAGGTCAAAAAGTCAGTCAAAAATTCAAAAACATCAAACACAGCCTTGAACATAGGCAAGGTTGATCTTTGATCATCCCCTGAGACACTTAGGTCAGTCCTTTAGGAGTTTGTCATAATAAACTAACATTTCATCATGTATATCTTCATTTGTAAATTAGTCAAGTCGTCAGTCGAACTACGTGGTCTCTGCATGTATAACGTAGGCAACGCTAATCTATTGATCAGCCCCCAAGGCCCCTAGGATAGGTCCTTAGGTTAGTCTCTTAGTCAAAATCTCAGAAAACCCCAAAACCTTGGAAAATCAAAAATCAAAACATTTTCAAAATCTCAAAAATACCAAAAAATAGCCTCAAAACATTGCAAAACTCCAAAAACAGCCAAATATTTGAAAAAATCCATTTGTCCCATTACGCTTACACCCACAATAACATCACTCATAATAAACAATCGTCATCCTCAACCTTTGGTGAAACAATCAGAAACAAGTCTAGCAGGTGAAAAGTGAAAACTCAAAACGTCGAGTCTCAGGTCTAAGTCAGTATGTAAGCAAGTTGGTTAACTCTTTGTGTCGATAACCTATCATCCAATTGGTCCCATATCAATCATTTGAAAGAACACTTTGGATAAACGAAATGACGTGCCGCCATCCACTAACATGTCCTAGGATGTATCCTTCCTACAATGGGCATTATCTTTTGGCAATAGTTTCGGTTCTTATCCTTCAAAACGCATCCCCTTTTGGTTAGCGGTATTGAAGAGCATCAAATTGTTTGTTTACTTTATCTTTATCTTTTTTACTTATCTTATTGTGCTCATTTCAAGGACTTCTCAATGATATCCGAACAGAGGATTTAGAGAAATAGGAATGGGGCAACAATCATTATCTTTTGTCTATTGTGCTTGTTGGGCGTTCTTGTAATATAACTTGGCGAATACTTGCTTTGTTAGAAATGTAGGGAGGATGTTTTGGGCAGCTTGTTGACTATTGCATTGATAGGTTATACCTTTCCGTGTTTTGGTCAGAGATGTTTAAAACTTCTAAAGTGCATCCTAGCAAGGTTTTTGTATGTCAGGTGTGAACAAGAATACTCCTATTTATTTTTCAAGTCAAAGTCCATCACATTAGGTACAATTCCATCCTGGTTCTCTATACCTTGATGCATCATACCACATGTTTTATCAAACATAAGAAAATTGGCCCTTTGAAAATCCCAACTCCTCAGCAAGTAACCATCATCATTTGCATATTCATCATCTTACGTCTTGTTGAAATGACTTCTTCTCTTTCATCCCTTCTTGCTCATCACGCTAACAAGGTACTATGATAGTTGATCATCATCATCATCATCATCATCATCGTCGTCGTCGTCTTCATCATCACTGATCCTGCATCCACAAATCATTAGCATATTGCATAAACTTCTCGTATCGGAAATATGCATTGTATTTTCATCATCATATAAACATGTTATTTTCCATAGATAAGCACATCCATTTCTCATTACATTGCATCCATTTTTTCCATCACATTGCATTCATCACATGAACCATCGCATAACATTCATTTGCAAAAACATTTCATAACCATTTCAAATTACCACCTACTGCATAATCATACATAATAGGTACAAGAGCATTATAGATAATGCATTGCATTATAAGTATACATACTCATATAACATCATAAAGTCATCTCCCACATTACGTTCATTTTGCATTAAACAACATCATACCACTTTTCATTAACATATCATTTCATATATTACATCACATCACATTAAATGCGTCACATACATTACATTATCATTTAACATGTTTAGGATAATATATTTGTTATTCTAAGCATCTAAAAACCATCTCATTTACATCATCAATACACATCATATAAAACACGGCCATTACATTTACATTGCATTAATCATCCATATCAATATATAGAACACCTCATAAATAAACATCGCAATCATTTTTTACATTTCATTGCATAAATCATTCCATACCATTATAAGCATAATAGGAACATGAAAATCCATTACATGCAAAGCGTACATCCATCCATAATCATTTTATAAGCATGGTTCACATAACATTTCACATATACACCATAGATCATCTCCATATCATATAGCCTATTACACTTCATATCATATCATTTGCATCAACATACATAGATCAACATATAAATCATCATCATCGTCCATTCATATTACATATCATACCAATCCATCTGCATATCATGAATAAACAGCATAATATAAGATCTATTCATAAGGCATACATCATCAGAAAGAAATGCATCTATATATACATCACATCACACCATAACATCATTGCATAGCATATAGAAATAGAACCATCCATAAATGCATAAATAAATGATACACATCACATCATATCAAAATCATCATCTCATATATATCATCATCGGGTAACTGTCATAGTACAAAATAATCAGATCATTGTACATGTGTGTCAATAAGTAAAAAAGGCCCATCAGGCTATCAAAAAGGAGCCCATAAGGCATGAAAAGTATCATCTCGATCAAAACAAGGTCTACCCGTCCTATCTGCTGCCCTCGCCCCTGTCACATGACCTTCTATCAGTCTGTGGCTAGTCCACTGCGAGTAATCTGGGGCCCACTCTGCTCTAGGTACAGTCTGATGATAGTGCATAAGGTAATAATCCACCTCCCGGACGGCCTCCCTGTAAGATCGAAGGGACACTGTACTCTGAGAGGAGGAGGTTGCCATGCTCTCCAACTGCTGTCTCTAGCCCATCTCTACGGCCATTTGTAACTCTGCGGCCTGCCTCTGCAGAATGGCCTGGTCTCTCTCGACCCTAGCCTGATCCCTCTCCCCTGTAAAGGTCTGAACTTGACCCTGTAGCTGTACAATCAGTGCATCTCTAGGATCCGGCTGTGCTCATGCGAGCTGCACGTGAGGCTAATCCTCACCCTCAGCTCGTGGCGGTGCACCTACCTGCTCCTATTGCCTAGCTAGCACCTGCTGTTGGTCCTACATATGAACATCAGCCTAACCTGGCTGAGATGGAACCCTGACCAGCTGATCCTACCGTGCACCATCTCTCTATCCTCGTCCTCCCCCTCTGCCCCTCATCCTCTATCGAGCGAGGACTGCTCCTAGAACTATCAACCATAGGGGAGGCCAGAACCAGTCTTTGTACACCTGTGTAATGCCTGGATCCACAGGCCGCTAATCGTAAACCCATGGCTGAGCCACCAACTGTCTAAAGTTGTCAATGGCCTCGGAAGCAGGAATGTATCGACCCCATGAAGCCTATGACATAGTGAGGGAAAATATGGCCACATAATCATCATCTTGCCAGTCCTATGGCTCACCAAACTGGCGCTGAACACCCCCGAGCAGGTATCTCTCCACCATGGTATGCTCCTACCCCTGCATAAACCAGTCCTGAAAAGCAAAGAAAATTTGCTCTGCATCGTCAGCCCATTCGGGCCGACCAAGGTATGGGCACCATGTAAAATCCTGCATCTCATATAGGACTCTCCTCTAGTAAGGAATCTCGTGCTCGTTCGTGTGTGTGAAGGACACACCACCTCTTTAACGCCACATGAGGGGATCATCGGGCCCCATCGGTACTCCAATGACTCGTGGCCGAAGAACAGCAATGTGCTCCCATGCCCATACGTGGAGAAGTGTAACACCTACCTTGAGTGCTCTGCCATCGAGGTAGATGTACTCATGAAAATCTTTGTAGAGTGAAGCAAGAACACTAATGCATTTGACTGCAAAATACGACGAAACTGTCCGACAAAATATGTAAAATTCGATGTTCGTCGGGTGCTTGTAAAATTTGATGTGTAATTTCCAATTGTTTCGAAAGTTTATCCCCGACGTCCGTCGAAATATCGGCGAACCTACGTGTTGTAAATGTAAACTATTATTTTATTCGAATGTTAAACAAACATGAAAAATT
>VDFB02000002.1:195949878-195975773 GCA_007258455.2 Sequoia sempervirens | reverse complement strand
AATTTGAATATGTGTAGGGAGAAGGATGCATCTACCCACACCTATTCAAACAAGATGATAATTTGACCAAGCATATGAAGAAGGATGCATCTACATATACTTAGCTAAATAAGATGGTTTGATAATTTTGACTAAGCATATGCAAAAGGATGCATCTACACATACCTAGCCAAAGATGATTTGATAAAGATTTCAAGGATTTTGTCTCAAGGATTTGATGATTTTGACTTTTTTCCAAAAAGCCTAGCATGAAGGATAATTTCAAGATTTCTCAAAAGATGATGGTGAGATGATTTTTTGTTTGATGTTGGAAGGATGGATGAAAAATATTTTGATTTTGATCCTAGGATGAACCTAAAAAAGACACTTTTGTTTACTAGACTTCGGTATTGAAGAGCATGCAATGCTTCTATGGACCTCTATAACTAAGAAGTGGTTCAAATTGAGCATAAATTTCCAGATTGTTCAAAGGGATAAGTCTATAGAACCTTGTGAATTTCTTTCTTATCTTGATGTGTTGCTTTTGATTGCTCTTTCTATTGCATCTCTTGATGAACTTTTGAGTGTGACTCCTAAATTTTGAACTTTGACTCCAGGACTTTCATTTTGGGATTTTGAATTTCTTGGAAATCATGAGGTTTCAACACATGTGAGAGTCAATTTTGTTATCTTTGCTTAGTGAATTTATTTTACCACAAACACTTCTTTGATTAGGTTTTCCAAACTAGATGTCCAATGCTTTAATTTCTTCGAATCCCACAACGTATGTTATGTGGAAATTTGATGAATTCAAGTTAAGGGTTACCTATTGTTGATCTCTAATAGGTAAATTGAGATGTAAGTTCAAGTGTTTAGAAACCTCTAAGGATGCTAATCCCAAGGGAAAGCAATAACACATGAATTAGGTCAATTGTATTTGCCTCCTAAAGGGTTTGAAATTTGAATGATGGTGTTAAGTGTTTGTTTCCCAATTTTTTTGAACAAGCAAAGCGTTTTGACTCATACGTAATATAACATCCTAGCTCAATTGGTACGTTTTTCTTGGTGGGCTTGCCTCATGCCCTTCATAGTAGAAGAGATGATTTTACATGCAACCAAGGAAAAAATATAAAGGTATGTTAAGAATGAAGTCTTAAGCTCTATATTTTAACCAAGATCGGACATGGCAAGTAACTTCTTGGAATCTAAGTTCCAATGCACCACTTTTATAAAATAATTGGATGGGTCGGTTGGCTACTACAAACAAGGTTCTTAGTGACGGGACATAGAGGACATGGCACCTTGCGAGCGTCCAACAAGCCACTAAAGGCTTTAATCAATCCTACTAGGGGCTCTTATACTTTTTACGATAGTACCCCATTCTGAAAGACACTATACGGCTAAGGCCTACATACCATGAGGACTTGACAGTTTAGTCTTATCCATTTATATACCAGCCCGAATGAAAAACCAGTTGAAGTCACCTTTGAGTTCTCCTTTCGGATGAGTCTCTTAGGGAGGCCCCTCTAAAGGTAAACAATAGAGAGTAAGCACATCCGTAGTTCGATCGAACTTCATTTAGAAACAAAGGGAGAGCGCACACGATATACCTAAATCACACTCGCAAGTTTTGTTCAATTTTATTTCCCAAAATGAAGTGTGGAGGTGACTACTTTATCTTAACCTAAGATCATAAAAATGCCTTTTGATTCTCAAGATCGCTATAAAGCGCGAGAGAAGTGCATACGTCCTTTTCAATGTTGTTATTTTAAGTAAGCAATCACAAAATCAAAGTTGCACATGTTCATTTTAACCTTTCAAAGCAATTGTGAGTTCATTTTAAAAGCACCAAAGTAAGTGTGACAATTTACCTTGTTCAATTTTTAATCCCAAAACAAACTTTAGTAAATTTGAATCCTAATGTCCTTTTTAAGCCTTTTTGTAACAAGAATTCAAAAGTTATTTTTAAAGCCCAAACGAAATTAGTGGATCCTAAGCATAAAAGATGACGAATTTTCCTTAAGAGGAGTAATGGATCCTCCAATAGTGTTAAACAAACACTAAAGTGCTTAAAAACACTTGTTTTTGTGAAATGACATCATCATGCCTCTCTTCCTCTTCGTCTTTGAACGATTCAACCTATAAGAAAAATTAGTTATATTCTACAAAATAGAGGTAAAAAAGATAGAAAACAGATAGAAGAAGCAAAATTTGAAAAAAAGCACGTGCTGTAAATTAAATTTCACTTCATACTCCCCTCTAGCGGTGCAATCCGCGAAGCCGTCACAGTTTAATTTCTCTAGTGGTGCTGTATAGTGCTGCTTGCCAGTCAGCGTTGCTCTGCATTCAGGCTAGTGAGCGTGAAGGCATCATACTTTTGTCTAGCGGTGCAGTTTGATTTTTTTTGAAAAATTCCCACAGGTTAAACAGGTCCAGCAATGCAGTTTAAAATTCAAAATCCTGGGTGGGAAACAGGAGCATCGTGGTTTGTAATTTGCAGCGGTGGAATATAGCGACGTTGGAGTTCCAGTGGTGCTGAAGAGTGACACTGATAGTCCAGCGGTGGATTTTTCCTGTAGACAAAAAAAAGGGCTAAATTTTGACAAAAAATGTGATTAGAATGTGATATTGCCCTCCTTCTAGCACCAAAATGTCGAACCCCCAATCCTAATACCTGTAAAACAACATGAACAAACACATTAGAAGATGAAATACAAGAAAGAACAAGGATTCCCCATGAAATCCATTAGCAAGGTTTGAAATAGCAAACAAAGCAAAAATGAGATAAAAGAACAATAAAGCAAGTTAAATCCTATTGAAAACAAATGCAAACTCTTGATCCCATGGGGGAATTGGTGCCAATTTGTTGTGAAAATTGGCCCTTTCCCAATTCCTATGATGCAAGATTGATGTGTGATGAAGAGTGACCCACTTTGTTGATGCTTGATGAGTGCTCCAATAGAAAAAATTGCATGAACTCAATGATAATGGATGAAAATTGCTAATGATTTGAGCATTGTAAGTTTACTCAAATTGTGGATGATCAAATGAGGAGATTAGCCTCTTATTTATATAATGAGAAGATGGATGAATGTCCAAAATAGAGCAATGTGGGACTAAGAATTAGCCAATGGCAAAGTGCCAATTGTCAACTTATGAGTGGATGGAGGATGTGCAAGTTTTGAGGATTGTGCCAATAAATGCATATATTTGAATTTTAAAATTGTTGAAATGACATGCAAGAGGGAAGGAAGAATGCATTGAATGCCACTTGGCTCAAGGCAAAGGAAATGTAAGAGAGAATAAATTCCTTGTTGGAAGGACTCATCCCACTTGATTTTAAAATCAAACTTGGGGGAATATTCCTTAAAAGATGCCTTGTTGAAGGAAAATAGAAATTTAATAAATCAATTAAATCTATTTTCATGTGCAAGTGGTAAAAGATGGAGGATGGGACATGAGGAGAGATTAAATTAATCCAGGTTGATTAATTTAATAAAGGGATTAAAGATAATGTGACCTATTTGACTTAAATTTATGGATTTATTTAAATCAAATATGAGAAGAATGTGATAAAGGATTAATTAAACAAGGATTTTTGATTTATTTAATTAAAAGAGATGATGTTAAATTAAACTAAATAAGGTTTTAATTTATTTAATTTAATAGATAGACTTAAGAGATTTAATCAAATAAAATTAATTATTTAATTAAATAGGATAATTAGATCAAAATGGTTAATTTAATTATCGAGAAAGAATGAATTAATTAAATAACCAATTTATTTAATTAAGAGAGGAATATTGATGAATTTAATCAGATAAAGGTATTCGATTAAATGGTTAGACCGAAGGATGATTCAGGATGAAACAATGTTAGTCGTGAGGATCAGATGTCCAATGTCAATCAGTACATTTTACGTGTCTACATCTTTCTTCTAAATAAACAAAATTAATATTTTATTTATTTTCTATTCTTCTCATTATGCACATGAATTAAATAGTTTTATTAATTTAATTATAATAATATCTTCTCATCTCCTCATGCACATGAATTAAATAAGTTAATTTATTTATTTTTATCAATATTCTTCATGCAAGTCTATTTATAAAAAACAAATCAGCTCACTCAAATTCACTCTTAGTCCCACTCATCAATTAAGTTCACTTCACTCATCCATGCAATCAATTAACTCACCAATTAAGCTTTTCAAAAGGACACATGTCACATGCACATTCCTCATGTTCTCGTAATTAACCTCATCTATTGATTCCTCTAATCATTTTTCATTGTTGATTGATGTCATGAGAAAGCTATAAAACTACCACCTTCCAAGCCATTAAGGATACATAATTTTGAGAAAATACAGGCTATCATTTTATTTCTAAATCATCCAATCCATTTTTTATCAAAGGTTATGCCAATATAAAGATCAATCCACATATCAAATCATTGAACCATATCCAATATCAATGGAGCAATGTGAGGCTTTTAGTGGTAGTTTGTTTATTGTTTCATTTAATTTATTATCCTCATGCTTGATTGTTGAATATGAAATAAGTACTTTCACAATGTATTTTTCTTATTTTACAGTTTAATATTTCATCATCCAAAATTAATAATATCTTAATTTAGTTAAATGATGCCTCTTATCTGTCAAAACATTATCTTTCTTCTAATCCACCTCACCTAGGGGTGGTTTCAAACTTTTAATGCCATGAATCAACCTAAATAAACTTAATGATTTTATATAGTTAGCAATTAAATATAAAGTTACTTTCCTTGAAAATAATTCTTGTTCATGTTCCTTGTATGTTGTTTGTACCTAACCTCTATGTCAATTGACTTCATGTGTTGTGCATACGATGATGACACATGAGCATTGCTATATTTAACATTTCGTATAATTTTATTAGAAATAAATTGTTGGGATTTAAACCAAGTATTATATGGTTTAAAAGTGGGCATTACAATGAATTTCCACAATATACACAAGGTTTTTCTCTCGGGTTTAAAAAATGTAGCACAAATGAGCTTAAATTACCCTATCTTTTTGTTCTCAAGCATGAGCACAAGATTATAGTAGTTCTTTCGCACACATATATGAGATATTTTTAATTTTATCTTTTATTATTTCTGTAAACACTAAAAATTGTCTTTTGCCTACAAAACACTATTTTTCTTTTTCAATTCCCTTTCTTCCTTAATAATTAAATAATTTTAATTATTTGATTATTGTCTAAAGTCATATTCCTCTATTAATTAAATAATTTTAATTTTTTAATTAATTCATCTCTTTTCTTTTATTTCCTCTCTTTGATTAATTAAATAATTTTTTTAAATTTAATTACCTCACTAATGACTTATTTTCTTCTTAATTAAATAAATTTCTATTTATTTAACTGTTGTCACTTTCTACTATAATTAAATAATTATTTCAATTATTTAATCATTCATTATCCTCTTCTTCCATAAATTAAATAAATTTTATTTAATTTATGACTTACTAATTTGTCTTTTTCCCCACTTTTAAATTAAATCATTATTTAATTAAAAAAGTCAACTTGCCTTTTTCTTCTATAATCAAATAATGTTTCCATTATTTAATTATTTACTTTCCTTCTCGAACTAAATGATTCTTTAGAATTATTTAGTTTCATCTTTCCTTGTTTTTTCAATTATCTCAAGTCTTCATCTTCATCCTCATCTCTTATTTGATTTTTCCTTGGAAAGTCTATAGCTAAATAATTTTATTTAATTTGACTTTCTAATTTGTTTTTTTCTCCTACTTTTTGAATTAAATTACTATTTAATCAAAAAGACAACTTGCCTTTTTCTTCTATAATTAAATAATGTTTTCATTATTTAATTCTCTACTTTCCTTTTCGAACTAAATGATTTTTTAGAATTGTTTAGTTTTTTTGTTCTTATCCCGTTTTGTCTTGTTTAATTTCAAGTGTTGGTTGAAATTAATTCATTTAATCTTGATTGTTCATTCAAATAATTTGTCTTTTCTATAAAAGATGTCTACCTTTGTTATTTTTGGGGATAAAACCTTAGAAACCCAAAGTTTAGGCTTGATAGACATCTGCTTCGATATTTTGCTAACATAGACAGGCTATATTTACACACTCGAAACTAAGAGCATTAATCATTTAACAACAAAATGGAGAAGGGTAATAGAGGTGAATCAATGGAGGCATGAAGATGTTGGTAATAGTGTTGCATTATTTCATATTTTTTATGCTTTCTTTGTTCTTTATTACTTGATTAGGGTTTTAAGGTTTATGTTTAAAAAAGGTCATTAGGTGGTCAATTATGCACACATAACCAAATTGGGGTGGCATTCAATGTTTGAATGGATATATTTGGAAGACTTCGGAATCTCAGAGGAAGATAAAACGCTTCTAAAGGAGATGCTCTCGCCTCGAAATATTTGGCTTTCTGGGGAAGAGGATGAGGTAATTTGGACTGGTGCAAAGTCAAGCCAGTATTCTGTTCAGCCAGGTTATCAAATACAAACAACTCGACATACTTCTCCTGCCTGGCCAACTAGGATGTGTTGGGACTCGAGCCTTCTGCCAAAGGTTGAGGCTTTTTTTATGGACTGCTCTCCATAAATGGGTTCTAACGGGGGATCGATTGGCCTCTATTGGTATATTTGGGCCTAGCCACTGCCCACTATGCTACAAGGCCTCCGAGTCTGTCAACCACCTGCTCTTAAATTGTGATTTTTCTACTCGATGCTGGGATTACCTATTGTTGTCTCTAGATTGGCCCACTCCCAGGCAGTTGGATCTAGTGGATTTTCTATGCAGTTGTCCTAAGGGAAATTCTAAGTCAGTTTGGGCTAAGGTGTGGACTGTTGCCTCGTCTTTGGTGGTTTGGCACCTCTGGAAAGAACAAAATCACAGAATTTTCAGCGATTCTAGCCTCCCAGTGGAAACTATAATCAGAAGAATTGAAGAGGGAATATGCGAGTTGGTGAACTTGACCACGAATAAAGCCAAAGATACACAATTCACTTGTTGGGATAATCAGTTACAATAAACGTGGATCAATCTCAAACCACCAAATATTGGAATGAATGAGAAGAAGAAGCTTCGTTCTGATGCGCGTTGGGTAGTACCACCAAGGGAGGATTGCTACAAACTCAACTTTGATGGCACATTGAAAGGTAATCCTGGTGAAGCTAGAATAGGGTGCATAATTCGTGACTGGCATGACAAGTGTATATGGGTGCTCGCTTGCAGAATCAGAACAACCTCTAACAACGAGGCAGAGTTTACTGCTCTTGTTCACAGTCTAGACTTGTGCATAGAAAAAGGCTATAGGGTGTTAGAGATTGAGGGAGACTCTTTAATATGTCTTAATGTAGTATCTAAGAACATGATTCAAGGCTGGAAATTGGAAGGTGCTCTCTTCCACCTCAGGGATTTGTTGGGAAATTTGAAGCATATACCATTGGGCACGTTTACTGTGAAGCCAACGCTACTACAGACTTCTTGGCTAATCTGGGGGTGTCGTTGGGGATGGATACTTCTGAGGTGGTCTTTGATTCTGACATTATTCCAGAGGATTTGCGTGCATGTATTCGCTCTGACATGCACAAATAACTAGCTATAAATATTTTGTCTTGGTTAACTAGGTGTCGTCTTTCATTGTAGCCATGAGGCTAATGTAATCATTTTGTCAAATTATTTGCGGGAGCTATCCCCTTTTGGTAGCACTTATCTAAAAAAAACAACACTTGTTGGTGGACTAGTTGAAAATATAGGTCACTATGTCTTAAAATATATAAAAAATATTATTTATTTATTTATTTATTTTTAGATTTAGTTACATATTAAAAATTCATATGAAAATACTTCTTTGTGATCAAATAAATCAATCATGCACTAATCACCCTTTGAGCTCCCAATACATGTAAACTAATATAGATATGATACCACCTATAATAGTAGTGGGTAGCAACATCACTAGAACTAGATAATCTTGTTGGATAAGTATTCTTTAAACTATGAGGTTGAGAGATTTACATGTCATATTATATAAGGGTGTTTATGAAAGTAGCACTTGTAGATCAAGTGTATGCATATCCATAGTTGTCTTGATGATTATTAAGAATATCACACAATCAATAAATTTTATCAATTAGAAAATTCATATAATATAAATTTCTAAAAAAATATAAAGAAATCTAAACTATCATCTTATGAAGAAGAGTTAGATTAAAAAACATAACATTTGGTTAACCCAACTTAAAATATCTTTAGACTAAATTAATATAGCCTTTATTTTACTTAAAAATTATTCTCAATTCTACAACTTTAAAAAAGTTAGCAAAAAGAACTTCTATTTCATTTATGAAGTTTAATCTATTTACTAAAAACAAAAATTCTACACATTTAAAGACGAATTATAAATCATATTGATATTATAATTTCTGAACTTAAAACCTTTTACACATAATAATTTAAATAGATTAAAATAAATTATTCATTCTATATATTTTCTTAATTCTACATAATTATTTAAAAAAAAACAAAAAAAAAAAACATTAAAGTCAAATTAATCATAAATTAAATAAATAATTAAAAAAAAAAAGGAAGGTCAGGAAAAAAATGAAGTAGATGTTACGAGTTTATCCTACAAGGTTCAAAACAAATTATCTCATCATGAGCGTGCATACAAATTAGATTGGAAGAATTGAAGAAACAGAAGCACATCTAACACGAAAAAAATTGAGAGAAAGAGAAACACAGTAACACAAGAACAGAAAAAATAATTCTTTTATACAAACACAGGATTTTTCTTTATTTCTCTCGTAATAGAATTCATTACATATGACCTCTTTTTATAGAAGTTTTGCATTACCAATACTAAATATAGTTCATGCATTCATTGAACTAAAATAGCTTGTATAAAAATAGGACTGCACATGACAGCTACAGTCACTATGCACTTACAAACAGTAATTAAAATTAATTGTTTATTAATAACACTGCATGGCATCCTCAGTAAATTGCATGGCAGTGAGGCTCATGCATCACTTCCCAACAAGAAAACCCCATAGTTTCAGATTTTCCCCTTTCTCTCCTCTTGTTTATGTTTATTATACAATCCAACAGTCACAAACAACCCTTGATTTCGTTCTGAACATTTGTTTCCAGAAAATATTTTCAATTGAATGATAAGTGAAACTTAAAATGCAACCAGATTTAAGAAAAAACCAATTTGATTTTGTCGCTGAATATTCACAAACAACTGAACATGTTGAAATGCAGCCATATTTGTATTCATTACAATCTCTCATGTTTGTAAGCGATAAATAGATAAAACTAAAAATTTAAAGATGTTTCATTTCACAAATTTTTAAAATTTCCGCGCTTATCGATACCAGAATAACCCAATTTAATAAATTCTTATTCGATTTGTCATTTAGAAGAGCAGATGTAAATGGCAAAAGAGATACAGATTTATTTATTTAAATGAAAAGCTCGAATACATATATGAGAGGTGCGAATAAAACAGAAAATTAAAACCCTTCAAGCGGGAGAAAGATGAGGTGAAGTGCAGACTCCTCCTGTATGTTATAATCAGCCAGAGTTCGACTGTCCTTGAGCTGCTTCCCAGCGAAGACGAGGCGCTGGTGATCGCGACGAATGGCCTCCTGCTCTTGGATCTTCGCCTTCAAATTGTCAATCGTGTCAGAGCTCTCCACTTTTAAAGTGAAGGCCCTGCCGGTTAGGGTTTTGACAAAGATCTGCATTCCACCACGCAGGCAAAGCACAAGGTGAAGGGTGGATTCCTTCTGGATGTTGTACTCGGCAAGGGTTCTGCCATCTTCCAGCTGTTTACCAGCAAAGATGAGGCGCTGCTGATCTTGGGGAATTCCCACCTTGTCTTGAATTTTGGCCTTGACATTGTCAATGGTGTCGGAGCTCTCCACCTCCAGAGTAATGGTCTTGCCTGTCAATGTCTTTACAAAAATCTGCATGCTGTATTTCTTACTTGAACACAAAAACTGCAAGTCGAAGCCTTCGCACAGATGGATTCAGAGAAATAAGCGCCCTCTTTAGAAACCTTGTTTTATAAAACACAATGTCAAGTTGTGCATGGGAGGAGCCAATAACCCTATTTATAGTCTCTCCACATGCTCATTGGAGCATGACACGTGTAAACCACCACGTCATTTTCTATATATAATTGTCTTTGTTTTAAATCAATTTTTACTCTTTTCCTTTAACTAGTTTCGTGTCTTTTTTATTACATACAAGTGTATATTCTTTTAATTAACTTATTTATATATAGATTGATTTATAATCTCATTTTGATTTATATTTTTATATATAATTTATTCTTTTAATCAATTGTCATATATATAAATTTATATTTAATTGTCTTTTTTAATCATTTTTTACTCTTTTCATTTTTATTAGTTTCCTCTTTTATTTTTTATTTTATATATATATATATACACATGCACATGTATTGAAGCATGACACTTGTAAACCACCACATCATTTTCTATATATATAATTGTCTTGTTTTAAATAAATTTTTACTCTTTTTCTTTTACTAATTTACATTACAGACAACACATGTATATTCTTTTAATTTAACTTATTTATATATGTATAGATTGATTTTACAATCTCAGTTTGATTTATATTTGTATATATAATTTATTCTTTTAAACAATTGTCATATATATAAATTTATATTTAATTGTCTTTTTTAATCATTTTTTACTCTTTTCATTTTTATTAATTTTTTCTTTTTGATTCCTCTTTTTATTTATTTATTATATATATATAAATATATATTCTTTTAATTTATATATATATGTATGTATATATGTCTACATGTGTGGGCATTGGAACATGACACCTGCAAACCACCAGGTCATTTTCTATATATTTAATTGTATTTTTTTAATCAATTTTTACTCTTTTTCTTTTACTAGTTTTATATTTTTTATTAGAGACATGTGTATATTCTTTTAATTTAACTTATATATTTATATAATCTTATTTTGATTTATATTTTTATATATAATTTATTCTTTTAAAAAATTGTCATATATATAAATTTATATTTAAATATCCTTTTTTAATTATTTTTTACTCTTTTCGCTTTTATTAGTTTTGTCTTTTTGATTCCTCTTATTTAATTTTTTGAATTATATATATATATATATGTTTCTACAGGTGTGCGCGCGCACACACACATGTATATATTTAAATATAGATACATATATGCATATACATATACATATACATATACATATACATATACATATACATATACATATACATATAGATTGATTTATAATTTTATTTTGATTATATTTATATATAATTTATTATTTTAATTTGTTGCTATGTATATATTTTCTTTCAAACCTTGTGGTCAAAGTGGTAGCATCCTTGATTTACATGTACTGTATCTCTCTCCCCTCCCTCACCCTTGTATTTCTAGGTAGTTCTTGGTTTGCAACTAGAACCATTTTTCTCCTTGAGCTCTTTGTTATCATCCTGATGATGGATCACAAAGTGTGATATGAAATGTTTTTGACAAGGAAAAATAGGTTTTGAAGGGACCCCAAAACCCTTTACAAAGACGAACAGCTGCAAAAGAAACACTAAACCTAATAGCCCAAAAAACCAAAAAGTTGACAAAAGATGTAACAAAAGCAACCCGTCAGCTATCCCAATAGCAAAAAAAATCAGCAAACCTGCTGAACCAAAAAATGAAGCACTAGCTACAGTAACTTATCTAAAACATTAGTCGAGGCCATATTCTCCATAATGACCTCCTCATGCATACTGATAACATCATTTAGCTCTTACACAACAACAACAACCCTCTTTTTTGTCTTACTTCTCATCCTAAGGCACAAACCAGCCTGTAAGTCTTTATCCAACACAGGAGTAGAAGCCTCTTCTTTCTCCACCAGGTAAGAGCCACTAACCTCTTCAATATTTTTCTCCATATCACCCATGTCAAGAGGTTTACCCATCCAATTCAATGCTTTCTCATTCAGAACAGAAAGACCCATCGCAGTGGTCTTCAAAGAATTATTACTGATATTGACCACTGTTTTTAAGTCCTCCGAAATCTTTCCAATTTGATCCTCCAGACTTGCAACTTTATCTTCCATCAATTTATTAACAATACCTTCCAAAGAGGAAATCCTTTCCTCAAGAGAAACCCCCAAACAATTAGCATCCACCATAAGCTTATCAAGCTTAACACGCATTGATTTAACTTTTCCTTTTATTTCCCACTCCTTTCAGTTGCCCCTAAGAATAGCAACACAAATATCTTGCCAAATTTTCATCTAAAGATTAAGCTCCTTTACCTCAGTAAATAACCACTTAACCAAAGAAAGCAGGTTTCTTGTCCCATCTTCAGCCATCCTACAAAACATATTCATGTCAATTTCATCCCAATTAACTGGAGTCTGATCACTCTGCTCCAAGTCATTAGGGGCATCAAAACAATCCCTATTGTGGCCGTCCTCTTCTTTGGCAAGGGAATCCTCGACCTCCACAATGTCCACCTTGATCCTCTCCTTGTCTGGCAAGTCAGCCAAATCATCTATCACTTCCAAACGCTCCTTCTTCACTTCCCTCTCAATCGAAGGAAAAACATAAGAAAAATTAACCACTTCAATCCCCTGCATTTCAACGGGACCAGTCTCTAATGACTTATCCTCCATCATAGAATTACCCAAAATAGCAAGATCATTCGACTGATCACCCACAATTTCTGGAACCTTAAGTCCTAACACAGGGGAGCTCTCCAGTAGACCAGTCCTACCAGGAACAGGGTTCCCCAATAAGGCATTTTGAACACAATCAACATTCGAAGGAGCCAATCAATATTCGAGTGTGATCTAAAATGTTGATGTGCAAATATCTTACACAATTGAATCTAGAAACCATTTCACAAATAATCACTATGGATTGTGGAAACTTGATATAATTAAATGAATGAAGTTATTTGTTCAATTCTCATAGAGTGCACCTATCCTTGGTTATAAAATCATGATTATAAAATAATTAACTATTTAATATCTATGGGTTCACATAAATAAATCATCATTCAAATTTGGGGTCTCGAGGTGCCTTAGAGATTCTAAATTTTATGATCATATGATTGTATTTACACATTTTTAATATACTAAATTATAGAAAGATTATATCAAATGAAGGAGAATTTCTTACATAGTGTCAAAAAAATTGAATGGTTGCAGATGTATATATCTAATTTATATATTTAAAAAATGCTTTAATATAACAAAAAAATGTTTGACAAGTAATGTTGACCATTAAATATGAGACCTACCCATTATTGTTGCCCCCTTATTTTACTAACTTTCAATAAATTGAAACACATTCAATATGGATTATAATCTTAATATTTCTTTCTAATATGTGTCGAGGACAAAGAAAATTAACCTGTCTATTGGTTTCAAAGAGTCATTCAACCTTCAAATAGACTTCCAAGTTAATTTATATTATGGATCTATGTAGAAGCACTCTACTCAAACATGAAATGTTCAATGGTCAAATAGTGGATAGAAAATTTACACGAGACTGTACAACAACAACACATAACTCACAACATAATGAAAAATTATAAATAATCACCATATTTTATTAATAACAAAATATGCAATACAAATCATAAAAATGACCTCTCATTATTCATCTATCTTTCTCTATTTTCTATTGAACATCTCACAAATCCCTCATTATCTTGAATGCAACCCTTTTAATATTTTTTTTGTTGTTCTAAATATCCATTATTGTTGTTTTGAAAACCCCAAATTATGTGGTTTTTTCCCCTTCTCTCCCCCCTATTATTTCTACACCTCTTTACTCTCGTTATTGCCTCCCACTCTCCCATACTTTCCATCTTCCATTTTGTAGATTTTAATTTTTTCATTTACCTTTTTTTACAAGAAAAATGGGTGCTAAACTCCTTTTCTATACCACCCCTTACCTCCTCTTTTTCCCATGCCTCTCAAGTGAGGGTGCATGTTAAGTCATCCTTGAATCCTCCTCAATTCCCACATTGCCTCCATTTTAAATGAAATATACTATTTTTCTTTTCTTTTCTCTCAAACATGGCAACATCTTCTTTTACTTTATGCCTCTTTACATTCATGTATTAACTAATTTTTTGAAAAAAAAATAAGGGAGCATATTATAATTCTTCCCTCTTTTTATTTATCTATTTAGTTAATACCGTGACCTGGAATTTCATATCAATCATGCATAGGATGAATTCAGGAGATTAAAAGATGTCAATGAAGCTTGAAAATTAACTTTTTGCACAAATTATTACCAAAAAATCCTTTTCACTTGAACTAGAGTCAAGTTATATATAATGAATTCCTTAAGTTTTCCATAAAATAAGTTTTCTCCATCTTTTAAAAATATTGAAAATTAATTATTTCCATAAACTAGATAAGCCAGAATAGAGAAAAATAAAAACTTGTACTAATTTAAGTGAAATAAATCCAAAGATGTAAGTATGAGCAATTTATATTGTCATTAATGTCAATAGATATATGTTGTTGTATTGATGATTAACCTATGGTGATGCTTTGATTAGTTGCATTATGTTGTCATTAGTAGTGTCACTAGTGTCAACCTCTAGTGTTGCTTTGATAAACATGTGTATGGTTGAGTTGTTGTATTGTAGTTGGTTTGGTTGTGATGAAGAAGTTTTGTTGGTGTTGAGAATGTGTTTTTGGTGCTTGGATTCCAAGTTCTTTTGAGAAAATTTGAATAAAAGAGAAAATCGTGTGGTTGAGAGGTGTTCTATACAACATTGTAGTGTTCTGGTTTTGCTTTGCATTACTTTTGTGTTGAAGATCTACTTGTGCGGTTCAAATATGTTGATAAGAAGTGTTCCAAGGTGTTATATCCAAAGTTTCTTGTTTTGGATTGTTGTGGAGAGAGATTTGTGTTTACCAATGTGTGAATTATGTATTGCAATATTGTTTGGGAGAAATAGTTTTTCTCTGCATTTCTCCATAGTTTGGTTTTTGGTCTTGCGGTTCTGGAAGTGTGCTAATATTGGTCATATCTATTTTAGTCTAATTTTCTTGATATTTGGTGTTTTGCAAGTTGGTTTCTTGAGCTATAGTGTGTAGAAGGTTATCTAGTTATACAAGTTGAGTATATTCTTCAGGTGAAAGATGTTGTGAAGGAATTTGTTAGATTTCAGGGTGTTTGTGGAATATTCCAAATTATGTTCAAGTGATGTATGTTGTCCGTGAGTTGTCTTTGAATCAAAGGAAGTGTGTGCTTAAAAGTTTACATAGGTTTAGTGTGTGCTTAAAAGTTTAATGGTGTTTACACATGTTTGATTGACCTTGGGTGTTTACACTAATTGTATATTTTCTTTGGTGTTTGTAGAAGCTTGGCATAGAATGTATGTGTGGATTAGGTTTGAGTTAAGGTGTGATTTGGTCCGCATTCCTTCCTTTCCACCACCAGAATATTTTTGGTGCTGAACTAATTTGAATTTGCACGTTTGTGGTGCATAACCGACCTTGGAGATTGTTTTCAAGGTTTTGGATGGTATAAATAAGTATTGAGTTGATGGAGTATGTGTGTATAAAGAAGTATGAGGTAGGTGATGTGAATTGCTGAGTTGTGAAGTGTGAAATTGAGAAGTGTAGTGCGAACTTTAATGCGTTAGACTATTAAAGCAGTGAGCAAAAGGTGTCTAATTTTTTCAAAGACTATGAATGTGTTTGTGATGCTATGGTGGATCTTTCTGTTTCTTTGAGATGAATTTCTAATTGTAACAATCTTCTTTCTTATTTTCTATAATTTGGAAGTGAGCCCTTTTTTCTTTTGGGTAGTGAGCCTATTATATTAAGTGTTGCAATTACTTAATATTTTGAGCTAATCCTCATTGTGGTTTTTCCCTTCTTGGTTTTTCCACATAAATTTGGTGTTTTGTTGTGTATGATGTTGTTGTGTTTTAGTTTATATTATTTTATTTCATGCTAAATCATTTTAACAGATTAAAGGTTAATACCTGTTAATGTAGATCTAAAAGCTAATGAGGGTTTTGATGTTTTAATAAACAATTGATTCACCCCCCTCTTAGTTATATTTTGCATTCAACAATTGGTATCAAAGCAATGTTCCTTTGAAGAAATATTAACCTCTTGAGGTAGATTTGGTATGGTGCACAAGAAGGAGGCTCCTCTATTTGATGGATCATTTTATGCATTTTGGAAGTCAAGGATGGAAGGTTTCTTGGTATCCCTTGGATTTGGAATTTGGAAGTCTATTGAAGATGGATATACTATGCCTACAAATAGTCTAAGTACTGATGATGAGATCAAGGCTTATGAGAACAATGGTAAAGTAAGGTATTCTATTTTTAGTGGTCTTTCTTATACTGAACTTGTGAAGTCTATGAATCTAAAAATAACTAATAAGATCTAGAAAAAGTTGGAAAGTATCCATGAAGGAGATGATAAATTCAAGAAATAAAAGATGCAGAATCTAAAGATCACATTTGAGAACATGCGAATGTTAGGGGATGAGAATATCACAAGCTACATGCATAAGGTGAATGAAACTATCAAATTCATCAGAGTTCTTGGTGTAAAACTTGATGAAGATGAAGTGGTAAAGAAGGTGTTGAGAACTCTTCCTAAAACCTATAGTCATAGATATTTTCTATTGAGGAAGCTTAGAATTTAAGAAAATATACTAGAGATCAATTTTTTGGTACTTGAACTACTTTTGAATTGAGAGAATTTGGTCAAAGTGATACAAAGAATGAGATTGCTTCAAAATTTGGAAAATCAAAGAAGAATGAGGAAACAAATTAGGAGGATCTTGATGATTTAGAAGAAAAATTTGAAAGGAAAGCAAAGTGCAAAAAATGCCTTCCTAATACTAATCTTCAGGAGAGAGATACATAAAATCTTCAAAACTTGTAATTACAGAACATATAGATGCACATACATGAATAACATAATAGAAAATAAAGAATGAACACATGATTTACATGGGAAAACCCTCTCAGAGAAAAACCCACACACCAAAGTAGAGACCTCTTGTATTACAATAAAAGGTAAATTACATACAAGTCACAAAGCTATGCTCTTTCAGGTGTTGATTCATAGAACGAATCTGACAACATTACATTACAATTTCTTTGATCATCACTATGCTCAATGCACTACTGCATTACATACAAAATTCACAAGTGTAATAGGAGAACAAATGCTCGAACTTACATACCAAACAAATGGTCACAAACAAACATAACCATCACCTTCTTCCATCGTCGAAATCCCATCGGAATGTCGAAGGGACATGAAACCATGTCTCTCCAAATTCTCATTGTCACCTTGACACACCTATCATTCCATCCTATCGGGATGTTGAAGGGACCATGTAGCAACTCCTCCTGATATGGTGAAGTCTCATTGATGAAGTTTCATCAGAATGTCAAAGGGACTTCCAACGCTATCCTACCAATAATGATATGTCTCTTCGATAGCAGCACACCAACTTTGTAAACATCCTATTAGAATGTCAAAGGGACAAGCCTCAAGGTCCCGCCAATATCGTATTTTCTCCATGATACAACTCCATTGGAATATCAAAGGGACCACATTTTAGGTCCCGTCGATATCCTCTTGTCTCCTTGATAATTCCTTCCCATCGTTCATCAGAATGTCAAGGGGACTATCTAATAGCTCCCTTTGACATTGACCTATCCCTTTGATGTTCCTTCTGACAGTTCATCAAAATGTCAAAGGAACTACTTATTATACATCCCACTGATATGTGTCTATCTCCTTGATGAAGCTTTACCACCAACCTACCGTTCATTGGAATGTTGAAGGGACTTCCAAACAACTCTCTCCAACATTGTAATGTCTCATTGATGAAGTGTTTATTGGGATGTTGAGGAGACTAACCATTTTGTCCCGCTGACATAAGCCTGTCAACTTGATGAAGCCAAAGTTGATGCCTTTTACACTAGTAAGTTTGAGACATATTTTCTCAAAATTCTCCCACTTGATAAAGAACTTACTGGCTCCTTCCAACGCTTGAAGTCATTGAATATTCTAGGCCTCAAGGCCCATCAAACAGGCAAACCATTTGAACTTATATGTGCTCACAAGCTTCATTAATGTATCAACAACATTCGCCAGAGTATCAACCTTTTCTAAACTAACCTTTCCATCCTCCACCATATCATGAACAAAGTGGTACTGCACATCAATATGTTTCATCCTAGCATGGAAGGTTATATTTTTTTCCAAACAAATGGCACTATGACTATCACAACAAATAACAATATGCCCTGCATAAAAAAAAACATTAGAACATAATCTTCTAAGCCAAATGGCCTCCTTGTAGGTGTGAGTTGCTGCCATGTACTCAACCTCAGTAGTGGATAAAGCGACTACAACCTATCGCTTTCTCATCTAGTTAACTACACCACCAAACAATGTGAATACATATCCATTGGTGGATCTTCTATTGTCAATGTCCTCTACCCAATCAAAATCCATATATCCACGAATGCTAATTGAACTATGAGATCCAATAGAGTAACCATGATAACATAAGGCGTACTTAGAAGTACCCTTCAAATACTTGAAAACACTCTTCACAACATCCCAATGCAGCCTTCCTGGATTAGCCATAAATCGACTAAGCACTCCCACTGCTTGGGAAATGTTTGGCCTGGTACAGACCATTGCATACATTAAATTTCCAATTGTACTTGCATAAGGTACCCTAATCATGTCCTCCATCTCAGTAGGATATTTTGTATAATATTCAACAAAATTTTTCATTCCTTGCAACACTGGAACAACTAACTGCTTGCATTCAACCATATTGAACCTTTCTAGGATAGAATTTATATACTTTCTCTAGTTGAGCCAAAGTTTTCTATTTCCCATATCCCTTATGATTTCCATCCCCAGAATATACCTAGTTAAACCTAGATCTTTCATCTCAAACTATGTTGACAATTAAGATTTTAATTTAGAAATCATACCCTTACTATTCCTAATGAACAACATATCATCCACATATAGGGAAATACTAAGAAGATGACCATTTTCAGATTTAAAGTAAAAAAAATGATCAGAATTTGATCTCACAAACCCCAAAGACAACACATAGGTATCAAATTTCTGGTACCACATTCTAGGCGACTTCTTCAAACCATACATAGATTTTTATAATTTGCAAACCAGGTTTTCCTTACGTTTTTCAACGAAATGCTCTGGTTGGGACATGTAAATCTCTTCCTTCAAATCACCATGAAGAAACACTATCTTCGCATCCATCTACTTGATTTCTAAGTCATATGTAGCTGCAAGTGATAACAAAAATCTGATAGACTGATACTTAGCTACAAGAGAAAATATTTCTCCATAATCAATTCCCTCCACTTGGGAATATCCTTTTGTGACCACCTTGCTTTATGCTTCTCAACACTGCCATCAAGACCTATCTTCTTCTTGAACACCCATTTACATCCAACAAGCTTTCGACCTTTAGGAAAAGGTACTAGATCCCACATTTCATTCTTCTTCAATGATGACATTTCTTCATTTATGGCTTCCAATTAGGAATCTGAATTAGACATACCCATTGCCTCTCTAATGGTCCTAAGCTCATCAGTGTTAGAAATCAAAGCATAGGAACAACTAGAATCCAACATAGAATAACCAAACCTTTCAGGTTGCCACTTCACATGTGTAGACCTCCGCACAAGCCGAGGTTGAGGTTCTTCATCTTGTTTAGAACTTTTAGAGCTACTTGATCTCTCCTCATTAACAGGCCCACCAGGAGTCTGTAGTTCATCCTTATCTAGAGTAAGAGGAACTTAAAATACCTCCTTTTCTGCTTCTTTCACCTATGGATACAAATCAACTGTAGAAGGTTTCAGCTCATGAAAGATCACACTTCTTCTATACAACACCTTCTCTGTAACTGGGTTCCAAAGCTTGTACCCTTTCACACCAATTCCATAATCGATGAAGATACACTTTATAACCTTGTTATCTAGTTTAGATATTTTTTCAATGGGGACATATGCATATGCCTCACAACCAAAGACTCTAATATGTCTCAATGAGGGCTCCTTACCAGACCATGCTTCCATAGGTGTCTTGTCCATGAGTGTCAAAGTGGGAGACCTTTTAATCAAATAACATGATGTAGCTACAGCTGCAGCCCAAAAATTTTGTTCCAAACCAACACTACTTAGCATACTTCTTTCCCTTTCCATTAGTGTTCTATTCATCCTTTCTACAACTCTATTTTGTTATGTAGTGTAAGGAGTTGTTTTATGCCTTTTAATTCTGTGGTCCTTGCAAAACTTATCAAAATTTGCTAAACAAAACTCACCACCATTATCCATCCTCAAAAAAATTATTTTCCTACCAGTCTGATTTTGTACCAAGATTTTAAATTCCTTAAACTGACTGAAAACTTCAGTTTTTCTTCTCAGAAAATAAATAAATGTCCTTGAATAATCATCTATGAAAAAAACAAAATATGCAGATTTCGATAACAAAGGAACATTAACTAGATCAAACACATCAACATGAATATAATCCAGAATTCCAGAAGATTTATGAGGACTAGATTAAAATGAAACACGGTGTTGCTTTCCATATATGCAATGTTCACAAAAATTGAACTCAAGATTACAATCATCAAACCCTTCAACTAAGCTTTTATTTTTCAAGGATTTTAAGCCTTTTTCACCAATATGGTCGAGCCTTTGATACCACAACATTGTTTTCTCTAGTGGTACCTTAATCTCCAAAGAGTTTGTGTCCTCAGGAACAACACCTCCTTTCTCTACATGATTAGATTTACTTGAATTTTTAGAAGCACTATTACATTGTACTACACATGCATCCAACTTATACAAAGTGCCAATTAGTGCACCCTTAGCCAACACCATAAAGCCTCTAGCCATTCTAAAAACACCATTCGAGAAAGAGATTTGCACACCAACATCATTAAGCTTACTGAAAATAAATTTTGAGCCAAACCTAGTATATGCATCACATCATCAAATCCCTTTATTTTTCCATTAGGAAATTGAATTCTAACTCTTCCACGACCAACAATCTCCAGGTGAGAATCATCACCCAGATACACTCTTTCACCAACATAATTTTTGTAGTTTGAGAACCAACCTCTATGAGAGGTCATGTGAAAGGACGCACCTAAGTCAATCAACCAAACATCTTCTGATGTCTGAATCACCAAGGCTGCTATGAAGATTCATTTTCAGAAGAACTATTTTTCTTTTTATTTTTCTTCTCCTCTTTACAATCTTTCTAGATGTGTCTAGTCTTCCCATAGTTACAAAATTTTACCTTGGAATTTTTACTAGGAGACTTTGATCTCCCCTCTGACTTGGATTTAGACTTCTTGTCTTTATTCTTTCCTTTCTCTTTTGATTTTCCTCAAACAACAAGGGCCTCCTTGACCATATCAGAAAATTTCCTCCGCATTTCTTCTAATAGTAGTGAAGCAACCACATCTTCCATCTTGAAAGTGGTTGTTGTACTCCCAATAGCCATTACTAGGTGACCCCAAGTGCCAAGAAAAGAACACAATAGGAGCATGCAACAATCCTCGTCATCTATCTTCACACCAACAGACCCCAACAGACCCCAACTGAGCAACAATCATGTTAAACACATTCAAATGATTCGCAACAAACACTCATGATAAGCCAAAATTGGCATAAAAAATAAACTAGATTCCACTCAATCTAAGTGTCAATTCAGGGATCGTAAGATCATGAAAGGTATCGTGGCTATATGCACAATGGTTGCAATTCGTGAGGTGAGTGGGGATGAAAATGCATTCCTAAACTCAATCAACTACCTAAATTGAAAATCAACTTAATGTTATGTTTTTCTTTTGTGACTGTGGTTGTACTGCAATATTTCTACAATAGTGACTGTAATAGAAATAATAATAGTAATAATTTTAGAAATTGAACTCACAACTGCAATAATATGAACAACCATTAACAAAGATAATCATTAGATCCCATAATTAAATTATAAGCAATACATAATAAACATTAAATAGATTCACATAATAACAAACATAAACACTCTATTGAAAATAAACACACTTACTACAAAAGCTACAAAATCACCAAGCATTCCAAGAAGGGGGTGCCCTTCCTCCTCAGTCTTCCTAGTGTTGAAATGAAATTTCTTTATGATGGTTGATTCATGTGAATATTTTTTATTTATGAAAAACAATACAAAGTTTTATGTCTCTTTTCTTTTCACGTAGCTCATATTTATAAGAAATATGAGTGCAAGTTGTTCCCTATTTTTATGCCACCTTTCTATTATTTTGTGGCTCATATCTACCTGTTTGATTTGTTGAAACAACTCACCCTAAAATGTAGGAGCTTATTTAGCTCATGGTTACAATCATCAAAATAGAATTTTACTATTTTTAACATGAAGACATTCTCATCAAAACTGAATAGTAATTGGTTATATAACTAAATAACCAAAGTATTTTATGAGAAAATAATTATATGGGTGGAATTAATTTGCTAATATGTGTACCCATGGGTGACAGGAAGTCTTCAATCAACATGCTGCAAGATATATTTTCTTAACATAATAGAAGCAAATGTACTAGTAAATACAATCTAATAATTATTATTCACTTATTTTATCTAAAAATTTAAATTAAATATTACTTATTTATATTTAACCATAAGTAGCAAAAGTTGGTAAAATAGTATGATAATGTACAAAAATGGAATATAGAAATGGGTTAAATGGCATAGGAAAAAGGATAAAATATGGTATAAAATGGAGTGTGAATGACACTCATCATTCCCCCAACTTAGCATATTGCATGTCCTCGTGAAATCTTTAATTTTTGAGAGGTGTTGATTTGTACTAGTAGCCTTTGGATTTGTGCCTTCTTCACCCTTGACTATTATAGCTCATGGTTAATCATATTTTCTTTCAATTTTTCTATCACTCTTCTTCTTAGCAGGCTTCATGGATTTGCTAATTTTCAAAATTTCTTTTCATTGTCTTTTTTTCAATATTCATTCCTCCAAATTTATCTTTTTTTTAATTTTTTTTTCGTTTTTCAAAATTTTCGCTCATTTTTTTATTTTTTCATAGCATTATTTGTTGGAAATGCTATATATAGGGGGTATCATTAAAAAAAATAAAATTATCTCCATATTCATGAGCTATGTGAAATGGGTGAAATGATAGATAATATGAATGATTATGAAGGGTGAAAATAAGGGATATTATGATGAGATAATTAAGGTGGAAGAAAATAATGGGAAAAATTATCAGTAATAAGGATGACGAACCCCCCCCCCCCCCAACTTAAAGGGTTGACCATCCTCGAGAAACAAGAGAGGGTTGGGTGAATGTTGTGTTATATGATTAATATAAAAAGAAATAATAATCAAGTTAAAAGATAAACTAATGAAAAATAAAATATATTGATTTACCAACTTACATGCCCATGTATGCCAAGGTTTGATAGCCAAAATAACTTAACAACTCTGAATCTCCAACAAGCACTGTCGTACATGAAAGATCACCCTCACAATGAAGCACTATGGATCATACTAATGGTAGTAGATTCTATCTTCACTTTTGCTAACACCTCAATTGAATGTGTAACCTATGCTATAGGTGAGCAAGGGTATGTTGACCATGAAAAAGTAGAGCACATCTATACCAACGAGCAACAGGAGGTGCTAGAGGCACTCAAAGAGAGTGAAACTATCATGAGAGCATCTAAGTGTACCTAAAAAGGATTAGCCCATAGAAAGAACACAAATAAATTTTTCCATTTTTCATTTTTTTCCTCTTTTTTCTTTTTTTCAATTTTGACAATGACAAGTGACCACTGGCAAGCTAGTTTTCAATCACTTATTGCTTAGTGGCATTGTGAAAACAATTTTCACCATTAAGAATTTTATTCAACTACAATCCACCAGAAACTAGTTTTCAAATTGTAGTTGTCTAACAACGCCCGAAGGTTTTCATTGTTAGAATTTTTTTAATTTTTAATTTTCCTTTTTTTCTCTTTTTTCTGGGTAAAAGCACAAATTTGTGTCACACTTTATAAAAGAAACAACCAACACTGATCCAACTTTTAAACTTGAATCACTAAAAAATGGCATATATGTTTTGAATTTTGAAATGATGTAAACTAGTAGAATATGTAATTTTTAGTATATTTTATGTTTGTATTTAGAAAAAATAAACCAAAATTTTAAACTAGTTTTTAATAAATTAACACTATAATTTAGTTGCTGATAAAATGCTGAAAAATGAAGTTGCATGAGACGTCAAACTTTTTATAGTAAATTTTCTTTTTTTCTTTCAATTTTTTTGTGTGTATTTATAACTTGAAACTTTAGTGCAAGGTTAGTGCAAAAAGATGGGTCCCAAAAAGGGGGCTTAAGTGGCCACTTTTTTCTTTTCTTTTATGAAATTAGGAAATACTGACCTTGGAAGTGAAATTTTGGATAGTTACACTCAAAATTTTGAGATGGAACAAAAACAAGGATTGAAGTGCTCCGAGTCTACTTTCTAAACTACTAATTTATTTTGAAAATGGTTGAGATTAAGGTGTTCAATAGAGGTACATACATAAATTGGTGTTATTTTTTTTTATAAAAATATAACATAGCAACTCTTGTATGTCCATAGCACGGTGAGCTTTTTTTTTTAGTATTTTTAAAATTGCTCCGGTGAGAAATTAGCTAATAGTATGTAGTTGATGCACGATTTTTCTGATAATTTTTCAATGAATATTTGATTTTTTACTAATTTTCTAAGTGGAAACTTCCTAAAAAATAAAATTTTGGCCGTGCTACCCCTACAAATTTTGGAAACTAATTGATTTTAAAAATAAAAATAAAAATTAGTAGAATGAAGTCTAGTTTCTAAAAATGTAATTTATTTGAAATTTTGATGAACAACTAATTTATAACAAAAAAAACTAAAAACTATTTTTTGCCAAAAAAGAGACACAAAAACAAAATAAATTATAGATGAAAGGCTTAGCATTGTCCAAAAGTGAAAAAAATTACATCGTTGGATAGCTAAGAGAGAACCTAACATTACCCAGGTGTTTGATTTGTTCGACATTGAACCACGTGCAATCCCGACAGTGAGCACAAACCTGATTATGTGAAATATTGTAGAATTTGCAAAAACACATCTTTGGTCATTGAGAATACCCTTCGACCCTTTGGGTTGGTATTCCAAGGCAAATACCAAGCCTAAGGCTTGGGGATTTCCCAAAGCAAGATATAACGTGTGCATGTTATAACGCACTCACATTATATCTTAGTTTTGACATGGTTTTTTGCGTTTGTGAGGGAGATGTCTAGCAAGACATAACGCGAGCACGACATAACGCGCTCGCGTTATGTCTTGCTTTATGTTAAATGCTACTCTATTGAATGTATTTTTATATATTTGTATGTTTGTATGTACATGTATGCTTGTATGTCATGTATGTATGTATGCCTATATGTATGCATGTATATTGTATGTATGCCTATATGTGTGTAAGTTTGTATCTACACATGTACATGTATGCTTGTATGTATGTAGGATTGTATGTACATATGTATTATGCTTGTATGTATGTAAGTATGTATGTATTTATATATGTCTTTAGAGGGAGGGAGAATTTTAGGAGAGAGAGAGGTAGTGAGAGAGATTTTGGAGAGAGGGAGAGGGGGTGGAAGTGAGAGTTTAAGAGAGAGGGAGTGGGAGAGAAGGGGTTGGAGTGAGAGGGACTTAGCTAGGTAGGGTGGAAGGGATAGAGGGAGAGAGA
>VDFB02000002.1:195938623-195948980 GCA_007258455.2 Sequoia sempervirens | reverse complement strand
ATGGATATATGAGGGTTGAGGATCCAATGTATAGGGTAGAGGGTTGAGAATTGAGGGTATAGGGTTGATGGTTTATGGTATTGGGTTGAGGGTATAGGGTTGAGGGTACATATGGTTGAAGGATTAGGGTTGAGGGTCCAATGTATAGGGTAGAGGGTATCAGGGTTGAGGGTTAAGGGTTTGAGGGTTGAGGATTGAGGGATTAAGGGTTCAGGGTTGAAAATTGAGGGTTGAGGGTTTAAGGTTGAGGGTAGAGGATTGAGGGTATAGGGTTGGGGGATTAGGGTTGAGGGTCCAATGTATAGGGTAGAGGGTTTAGGGTTTAGGGTTGAGTGTTTAAGGGTTTAAGGGTTGAAGGTGTATGGTTGAGGGATTAAGGTAGAGATGGAGGGATAGATGGAGGGATAAGTGAGATAGAGAGAATGAGAGAAGAGGAGGGAGGGACAAATATATATGAGGGTTGAGGATCCAATGTATAGGGTAGAGGGTTGAGAATTGTAGGTATAGGGTTGATGGTTTAGGGTATTGGGTTGAGGGTATAGGTTTTGTTGGAAATATGTGCCTCAATCTCACAGGCTGAAACCTCTGGAAGAGCAAAGTCGGCATGACCTTCATTGTGTCTGGCCGACTAGCAGCTATGAGACCTAATGAAATATTTAGGTCACTGAGACCTTGTTGATGTCTTGCCGAATGGAGCCTATCGCTGTGACAGTTTCTATCTCTCACCACTCGTGGAGATATCTGGTCGACAGGCCATTCTTATTGGATATCGGGGAGACTCTAGGCAACAAGCGGTGTCGGGGAGACCCTTGGCCGAAAGGATTGCTTCGGTATGAAGTCTTACCGATATGAAAAGTCTCACCAATAGTATTCACTTGGAGTCTTCGGGGTAACATGGAGGCTTCGCTATGAACTCTTGGCAACATATGTTTGTCTCACCGATGCTCATCAGGGTAACATGGAAGCCTCAGTAAGAAGTCTTGTTGATGGTTGGTTCTCTCACCGATAGTCATACACTTGGAGTCTTCGCAGTAACAAAAAGGTTTCGGTGTGAAGTCTTGGCGACGGGTGTTGGTCTCATCGATGTTGTGGGGTAGTCTATTGTCGATATGACTCCTGGCGACTGTTTGATCTCGGGGTGACTTGGAGACCGCGGTAAGAACTCTCAGCAATAGCGATAAGTCTTGCCAACTGTTGGACTTTTCAGAATAACATGAAGGTTTGGTATGATCTCTTGGAAAAGGATGATAGTCTTTCCGATGTGAATACTCTTGTCTATGTGACTTTGGAACTTCGGTGTGATGTCATATCGAATGGCGATTGTCTCGCTGATGGGAATGTTGAGGTTGATGCAGTTTGTGAACTTGGTATAACGTCTTGCCGATGGTCAAGACTCTTAGCGATAATGACGATCTAGCTTTGTGGCATCGGGGAGACATGATTAGTGTCTCACTGACATGTGAATACATTGTGAACACCTTTGACTGATTGGGAGACCATCCTACGTGGTGTGTCTTCGACCAATCAGAGAAGCCGAATGGGAACCGTTAGCAGTTGGATTGTTGCGGCTGTTACTGAGAGGAAGTTCGACAGACATGGGCGCCATGGATATACTGAGAGATTGAAGTTTGTGATCTATTCAATAGTTGCATGAATAGTTCGATGAGTGATTAGTGAATGTAATTCTAAGAGTATTGTATTTGGAGTGTTATGTAGCAAGGTTGATCATTGTGAATGCTGCTGTAAGCTGACATCAGAAAGATAAGTCTGATCTCTGTATGTAATTCTTATTACTATAATACAAAGTGACTTCTCTTGGTGTGGTGGGTTTTTCTCCCGTAAGGGTTTTCCCACATAAATTTGGTGTTCATATGTGTAACTTATTGGTGCAGGAGCACCTGGGAAAATACTAGGTTTATAGAAGTCTTGTATGAAGTTCTAAATTTTGTTGTGTTGTTCATAAGGTCATGTGACCATTGTGTTGAGTGCTTAGGGATGTTTTTGATTTTTGGGAAAGAAGTTGACAAGAGTTACTTAGTTTTAGAACATCATTTTGGCTAAGTTGTCAAAAGTTGCCAAGGTTTGCAAAACACAGTGGGTATTATAAATTTTGTTATTAGGTCAACAAGAGGTTCGACCAAAGGTTCTCAACTGCTTTTGGAGCCTATATAAGGGATGATTCGACCTTGGAGCAGGGTTAGAAGCTTTAATGTTTTTGTAAAATCTTGGAAAATAGAAGGAAACAACGTTATATGTAGAAATTCCTAATTTTTGCATCTTTTTTTTTGAGTTTAATGGATTAGATTTGTTTCTGTGTGGCTGTGGAATGTAGTGTAGTTCACATTCAAGCATTTTGAATTCATTAGATAGCTTCTTGTACAATTTTTAAGCATATTTTTGTAAATAGTTCAGTGTTGCCCTGTTTCTGGTTTGAACTAGACTATTTTTATGAAATGGTGAGCTAGAGCACTTTTCCTCCATACAAACTATATGGCCCTTTGGAAATAGTGCCTAGTCACCATGCTTGTAAATATGTTAATTTGTAGGTTTTTTTTGAGTTCAGTGGATGCTAGCAAATTGATGCCCTAGGCGAGCCAGAGCAGGTTCGGTTGGGGCAGACTTGAAGTAAAAGATCCATAACTTGCAGGGAAAACGAGATCTTGGAGAGATTATTTTTGGAGAATTTAGTGGGAGTTCTTGACTATGCATGGTGATTAGGAAGATGGTTTATAAATTCATTTAGTAGGATAACGTTTTGACAGTCTAAAAATAGCTTTGAGTAGCTTAAAACCCTAGGGTTCTTGACCATTTTTGTATATGGATAGAGTACGGCCTGCACAGGGCTAAAACCCTAAAAATATTTGAGGCCTAGGCATGAAAAACTCAGAATCTAAACAAAGAACCTAAGTCCTTTGGTGGGTTTAGAAGAAAAAGGAATTTTATCTCTATTCAGAGGCCTAATTGGGGCTTAGGCTTGTAGCCCTTTCCAAACCCTAGGTGAAAGTTTGATGAGAACGATGGATGGTTGGAGTCTTGTGTTGGAACAAGAACCCTAGTTTGATCTTTTTGAAGCTTTACAACACCTCTCACCCCTGCAAGAATCTAGTAGAAGGTTGAGGATATTTTGGTCTTTAAAGAAGAGTAAGGGCCAATGGAAGAGTTGTGGCAGCACCAAGGTTGGCTTGGTAGAAGGGAAGCTTGTTGATAGAAGAGGGGTTGGGCAGATAAACCAGGGGAACCTAGTCATGAGTAGGGGCCTATAGGTTAGATTGGTGAAGCAAGACACCAAGGAGGTCTTATAGGGAAAGGCCTAGAGCAGGAATCTGTGATTGATTCCTCCAACCCCACTCCCTATCACTTATATTCTCTGTTTCTGTTATTTCTTAGAAGTGTATCTTAATTGGACTGTAATTGAAAAATTAAAAGCACCTCTGCATTCTTCCCCGAGGTTTTGACATTAGGAGAGTTGTTTCCGCACCTTAGCTTTCCTTACAAGTGGTATTAGAGCCTGGCCAATTGTGTTATCCTTGTGGGTACATTGGGTTTTTTGAGTCAATTTCTGTTTAGTGGGAGTCTTGTAGAAGTTTGGTAATTCGAATTACAGGTTAAGATGGCAAGCACATCAGGAAAGATTGAAATTGAGAAATTCAATGGCAGCAATTTTGAGTTGCGGAAACTTAAAATGGAAGATCTGTTGGTTGATCATGATCTTTGGATTGCTGTGTCTGGAACGATGCCTACAGGAATGAAGCAAGAAGATTGGGACCTTGTAGATAGAAAATAAAAGGGGCTGATAAGGCTCTGTTTAGCAGACTCTGTTCTTCTGAATGTTCATGAAGAAAAGACTGCATCTTCCTTGTGGAAAAGACTGGCAGCTATTTATCAGGGAAAGTCCTTGGTGAATAAATTTTTCTTGAGGAAGAAGCTGTACTTTTTGAGAATGCAGGAAGGAGGATCTGTTACTGATCATTTGAACACATTCAACATGCTGATTGCACAGTTAACATCTATGGGCGTGAAGATTGATGAAGAGGATCATTGTATGCTGATATTATGTTCTTTGCTAGATTCTTGGGACCACCTGGTGATGGCTATTGGGAGTACAACATCTAGTTTCAAGATGGAAGATGTTGTTGCTTCTTTGTTATCAGAAGAGATGAGAAGGAAATCTTCTGAGATGGCGAAGGAGGCCCTTGCTGTTAGAGGAAGGTCAAAAGAGAAAGGCAAGAAGAAGGACAAGAAGTCCAAATCCAAATAAGAGGGGAGATCAAAGTCTCCTGGCAAGAAGTCCAAGGTGAAGTGCTGGAATTGTGGGCAACCTGGTCATGTCTGAAAGGATTGTAAAGAGGAGAAAAAGAAGAAGAAGTATTCTTTTGACAATGATTCTTCTCATAGTGATGCAAACGCTTTCATTGTAGCCTTGGCTACACAGGCATCAGATGATGTCTAGCTGATAGATTCTGGAGCATCTTTCCACATGACATCTCATAGAGACTGGTTCACAAAGTATGAAAAATACAATGGTGGAAAGGTGTATTTGGAAAGTGATTCATCATTGGAAATACTTGGCCGAGGAAGAGTCAGAATTCAATTCCCTGATATCAGAGTGAAGGGAATTAATGATGTAATGCATATACCAGGTCTAGCTCAAAACTTACTTTCTGTTAGTATGATGAATGATATTGGAGTGCAAGTCACGTTCTCTGAAAATGGCTGCAAGATGACTAGACGCTCTATGGTGCTAGCAAGGGGTGCTTGTATTGGTACCTTGTATAAACTGGATGCACATGTTGTTCAATGCAATAGTGTCTCTGCCAAGTCACAAAAAGCTACTCATGGAGGAAAAGAGGAAAACATTCCTGATTCTGTAAACTCTATGGAAGTTAAACTTCCAACAGAAAAGACTATGCTCTGGCATCATAGGCTAGGCCACATTGGTGAGAAAGGTTTAAAAACCTTGAGGAATAAAAACCTGGTTGAGGGGCTTGAAGATTGTAACCTCGAATTTGAATTCTGTGAACATTGTATAAATGGAAAACAACATCGTGTTACATTTTATTCTAGTCCTCACAAATCTTCTTTTTTGCTTGATTATATTCATTCTGATGTCTTTGGTCAAGTGAATGTTCCTTCTTTGTCTAAGTCAAGGTACTATGTATTGTTTATTGATGATTATTCAAGAAGAGCATTTGTCTATTTTTTGAAAAGTAAATCAGAAGTGTTCAGTCGGTTTAAGGAATTTAAAAACCTTGTAGAAAATCAGACTGGAAGAAAAATAAAATGTTTAAGGACAGATAATGGCGGTGAATTTTGTTCTGATGATTTCGAGAGGTACTGTAAAGATCTTGGAATTAAAAGACATAAAACTACACCTTATACTCCGCAACAAAATGGAGTTGCAGAAAGGTTCAATAGGACAATGATGGAGAGAGCACGAAGTATGCTGAGTAGTGCTGGCTTGGAAGAGAAGTTCTGGGCTGAGGCAGTTGCTACAACATGTTACTTGATAAACCGTTCTCCGAATTCCACTCTTGTTGAGAAAACACCTTTGGAAGCATGGTATGGTAAGAAGCCCTCTCTGAGACATATTCGTGTTTTTGGCTGTGAGGCATATGCATATGTGCCGAATGAGAAAAGATCTAAATTGGAGAACAAGGCTGTCAAATGTATTTTTATTGGTTATAGTGCTGGCATAAAAGGATACAAGCTTTGGAGTCCTGATACGGAGAAGGTTCTATACAACAGAAGTGTTATCTTTCATGAGCTGAAGCCTTCTACCTTGGATCTGCAGTCAAAGACAAAATCAGAAAACAAAAAGGATGTAGTTGAAATTCCTTCGACACCAGATAAAGAGGAATTGAAAATTCAAAATGTACCTAAAACTGAGGAGAGCTCAAGTAGTTCTAAAAGTTCTGAAGAAGAAGAAAAACCTCAACCTCAGCAAGTGAGGAGGTCAACTCATGAAAGAAAGCAACCTGATAGGTATGGGTTTTTTTTGATAGATTCTACTTGTGCCTATGCTTTAATTTCTAGCACTGATGAGCCTAGGATTGTGAAAGAGGCATTTAGAATGTCTGATTCAAACTCTTGGTTGGAAGCCATGAATGAATAAATGGCATCATTAGAAAAGAATGATACTTGGAGTTTGGTGCCCTTGCCTGAAGTCAGAAAAGATGTTGGCTACAAATGGGTATTTAAAAAGAAAATAGGTCTGGATGGCAGTGTGGAAAAATACAAGGCAAGGTTGGTTGCGAAGGGTTATTCCTAGGTAGAGGGAATTGATTATGGATAAATTTTTTCTCCTATAGCTAAGCTGACGTCCATTAGATTTCTTTTGTCACTTGCAGCAGTGTATGACTTAGAGGTCGAACAGATGGATGTGAAGACAACATTTCTTCATGGTGATCTTGAAGAAGAGATTTATATGTCCCAGCCTGAGCACTTTGTGGAAAAAGGTAAAGAAAAATTGGTTTACAAGTTGAATAAATCTATGTATGGGTTAAAGCAGTCTCCTAGAATGTGGTACCAAAATTTTGACACATTTTTTTGTCATTGAGATTTGTAAGATCAAAATCTAATCATTGTGTGTATTAAAAAGTTGAAAGTGATCAAGTTCTTATTATTGCTTTCTATGTTGATGATATGTTGTTCATAAGCAATAGTAAGTTAATGATTTCTGATCTTAAGTCTCAGTTGTCTGCAAATTTTGAAATGAAAGATCTTGGTGCAGCAAGGTATATTCTAGGTATGGAAATAACCAGGGATAGGAATAGTAGAAAACTTTGACTCAGTTAGAGTAAGTATATCAAGACTGTTCTAGAGAGATTTTGTATGAATGATTGCAAGCAGCTAGTTGTTTTAGTTTTGCATGGAACGAAGCTATCTGTTGAAGACTGTCCAAAATCTCCTACTGAGATGGAGGACATGACCAGTGTACCCTATGCTAGTGTGGTTGGAAGTCTTATGTATGAAATGGTCTGTACAAGGCCAAACATTTCCCAAGCAGTGGGATTACTTAGTCGGTTTATGGCTAATCCTGGAAGGACACATTGGGATGCTGTGAAAAGAGTATTCAGATATTTGAAGGGAACTTCAGAATATGCTTTGTGTTACCATAGCAACTTGGTTGAATCACAGAGGACTCTCAACATTCGAGGCTATGTGGATTTTGATTGGCAGGGGACATTGATAGTAGAAGATCCACCAGTGGATATATTTTCATGATGAATGGTGGTGTAGTGAGTTGGATGAGTAAGCGGCAGGCTGTAGTCGCTTTGTCCACTATAGAGGCAGAATACATGGCAGCTACACACGCCTATAAAGAAGCAATTTCATTAAAACATTTGTGTTCTAACATTGGTTTTGATGCAGGGAAAATAACAATTTATTGTGACAGTCAGAGTGCTATCTGTTTGGCAAAGAATCCTTCTTTCCATGCCAAGACGAAACATATAGATGTACAGTATCACTTTGTACAAGATATGGTGGAGGATGGAAAGGTTTCGTTAGAAAAAGTGGATACTCTGGAGAATGTTGCAGATGCATTGACGAAGCCAGTGAGCATAGACAAGTTCAGGTGGTGTGCCAATTCGATGGGTCTCAGTGCCCATGAATTTCAGTAGTTTTGTTGTGCTCTAGAGGTGCCTATGTGATCTTCATCAAGTGGGAGATTATTGGAAATATGTGCCTCAATCTCACAGACTGAAACCTCTGGAAGAGAAAAGTCGGTATGACCTTCATTGTGTCTGGCCGACTAGCAGCTGTGAAACCTTACGAAATATTCAGGTCGCCAAGACCTTATTGATGTCTTGTTGAATGGATCCTATTGCTGTGACAGTTTCTATCTCTCACCACTCATGGAGATCTCTGGCCGACAGGCCATTCTTATCAAATATTGGGGAGACTCTAGGCGACAAGCGGTGTCGGGGAGACCCTTGGCCGAAAGGATTGCTTCGGTATGAAGTCTTACTGATATGAAAAGTCTCACCAATAGTATTCACTTGGAGTCTTCGGGGTAACACGGAGGCTTCGCTATGAACTCTTGGTGACATATGTTTGTCTCACCGATGCTCATCGGGGTAACATGGAAGCCTCGGTAAGAAGTCTTGCCGACGGTTGGTTCTCTCACCGATAGTCATACACTTGGAGTCTTCGCGGTAACACAAAGGTTTCGGTGTGAAGTCTTGGCGACGGGTGTTGGTCTCATTGATGCTGTGGGGTAGTCTATTGTTGGTATGACTCCTGGCGACTGTTTGATCTCGGGGTGACTTGGAGACCGCGGTAAGAACTCTCAGCGATAGCAGTAAGTCTTGCCGACTATTGGACTTTTTGGAATAACATGAAGGTTTGGTATGATCTCTTGGTGAAGGACGATAGTCTTGCCGATGGGAATAATCTTGTCTATGTGACTTTGGAACTTCGGTGTGATGTCTCATTGAATGGAAATTTTCTCGCCGATGAGAATGCTGAGGTCGATGCAGTTTGTGAACCCAATATAACGTATTGCTGATGGTCAAGACTCTTGGCGATAATGAAAATCTAGCTTTGTGGCATTGGGGAGACATGATTAGTGTCTCACCGACATGAAAATACATTGTGAATGCCTTTGACCAATTGGGAGACCCTCCTACGTGGTGTGTCTTTGACCAATTAGAGAAGCCGAATGGGAACCGCTAGCAGTTGGACTGTTGCGGCCGTTACTGAGAGGAAGTTTGTGATCTGTTTGATAGTTGCATGAACATTTTGATAAGTGATTAGTGAATGTAATTCTAAGAGTATTGTATCTGGAGTGTTCTATAGCAAGGTTGATCATTGTGAATGCTACTGTAAACTGACATTAGAAAGATAAGTCTGATCTATGTATGTAATTCTTGTTATTGTAATACAAAGTGACTTCTCTTGGTGTGGTGGGTTTTTCTCCCGTAAGGGTTTTCCCACGTAAATCTGGTGTTCATATGTGTAACTTATATTCTCTGTTTCTGTTATTTCTTAGAAGTGTATCTTGATTGGACTGTAATTGAAAAATTAAAAGCACCTCTACATTCTTCCCTGAGGTTTTGACGTTAGGAGAGTTGTTTCCGCACCTTAGCTTTCCTTACAGGTTTGAGGGATTAGGGTTGAGGGTACATATGGTTGAAGGATGAGGGTTGAGGGTCCAATGTATATAGTAGAGGGTATTGGGGTTGAGGGTTTAGGGTTTGAAGGTTGAGGAGTGATTGATTAAGGGTTGAGGGTTAAGAATAGAGGGTTGAGGGTTTAATGTAGAGGGTAGAAAGTAGAGGGTTGAGGGTTTACGGGTTTAGGATTTATGAGTTGAGGGTTGAGGATTTAAGGTTGAGGGTTTAAGGGTTGAGGGTTTAGGGTAGAAGGTAGATGGTTTAAGGGTTGAGGGTTTAGGGTTGAGGGATTAGGGTAGAGAGGGAGGGATGGATGGATAGAGATATGGAGGGAGAATTGAGATAGAGAGAAGGAGAGAAGAGGAGGGAGGGACAAATATATATGGGGTTTGAGGATAAAATGTATAGGGTAGAGGGTTAATGGTTTAGGGTATTGGGTTGAGGGATTAGGGTTGAGGGTACATATGGTTGAAGGATTATGGTTGAGGGACCAATGTATCTAGGGTAGAGGGTATCAAGGTTGAGGGTTTAGGGTTTGAGGTTTGAGGATTGAGGGATTAAGGGTTGAGGGTTGAGGGTTTAATGTAGAGGGTAGAGGGTTTAAGAGTTTAGGGTTTAGGATTTAAGGTTGAGGGTAGAGAATTGAGGGTATAGGGTTGAGGGTCCAATGTATAGGGTAGAGGGTATAGCGGTTGAGGGAGTAGGGTTTAAGGGTTTAAGGGTTGAGGGTTGAGGGTTGAGGGCTTAAGGGACAATATGGTTGAGGGATTAGGGTAGAGAGTTTAATAAGTGGGTTTAAGGGTAGAGGGATTAAGGTTTGTGGGTTGAGGGTAGAGGTAGAGGGTTTAGGGTTTAAGGGTTTAGGGTTGAGGGTTTAGGGTTTAGGGTAGAGGGTAGAGGGTTTAAGGGTTTAAGGGTAGAGTATAAAGGATTTAAGTGTTAAGGGTAGAGGGTTAATGGTAGAGGGGAGAGAGATAGGAGTGTGAGTGAGAGAGAGAATTGAGGGTATAGGGTTGAGGACCTATAGGGTTGATGGTTTAGGGTATTGGGTAGAGGGTAGAGGGTAGAGGGTTTAAGGGTTTATGGTTGAGGGTAGAGGGTTTAGGGTTTAGGGTATAGGTTTGAGGTTACGTGGTTGAAGGATTAGGGTTGAGGGTCCAATGTATAGGGTAGAGGATATAGGGGTTGAGGGTTGAGGGATTAAGGGTTGAGGGTTGAGAATTGAGGGTTGAGGGTTTAAT
>VDFB02000002.1:195870280-195938523 GCA_007258455.2 Sequoia sempervirens | reverse complement strand
AAGATGCATGTCATTACATGTGTTCAACATATGTGGGACTTTTGTGAGGCCGGGCATGGAAAGGGGGAGCATGATGGTGCAAAAACATGTGTGAAAAGAGCATTAGCATGAGAAGAGTTAAATTATAAAGACAATGCAAAGTTGACAGATACAAAATCAATCGTTGAGTGGTGTAATGCTTCAATGGGTCTAGGTAATGAAGGTACATCTTCAATTCATAGATTTTTTTCATTGATGGATGATACTAACATTGCACCATATGAGGATTGTTGGACACTAACAGGATCGAGTGAGCTACACTCTCTCCTTAGCTCAGATGCAGGTTCATGGAGTATCAATACACATAAGATGGGATGCTTTTGTTCTTCATGTATAATGGAAACTTGGAATGATTATGAGTCAGAGGAGTGGGTTGAGAAATGGTTGAAAAGTTATCTTAGCCCACTTCACACGTATCGCCCTCTGATGACATTGGAACTAACACAGATGGATTCATTGGTGGAATTTTATCACATATCAGATCTAGTTCAACCAGGTAATATATTTACTTGCTTAGTTTTTGAAATTCCTATTGTTATCTTACTTTGTAGTGTATTCGTAATGTTGACTAATTTCAAGAGATTTGTTGCACATATCAATGCAGGGAATGTTTATGCAGTTATTGCAGATGAAGACAATGAAGAGGGACCAAACTATTACTTGTGTTGTGTTGAGGCCAAAAAAAATTGGACGCCCCAGTTATAGATGGAGAAAACATTGAACACCCTACAGACTCAGTTGTTTTTACTGGAACGTGGCTTAGAAGGTACCCACATAAGAGTGTTAAATATTGGTTGTTTTAGGATTTTGACATGCATCGTAAGATTCTTCATTACTAGAACCTTGTCGTGGCGTCCAATTTTTGTTTGACCAAATATGGGGGTAGACCTTTGAACAAGACCTTGTGGAAGGTTTGCGAGTCTAAACATGAGGCAATACTTGACACAATAAAGAGTAGAGTAGACCCAGATGGTTCATTGGATTAATTTGTAAGTATGCACAATGGTTCTTATTAATTTATACTTGTATGATGCCAATGCTATCATCTTCTTTTACTTTTCCTATTTGTAAGTAACCTACTAAAAATTGATTGGTGTCTCCTTGCAGAAAATGCTGATTTATGAGCCATCCAAGAGTATCTCAGCCAAAAAAGTAATGTAACATCCTTATTTTGATGATCTTGACAAATATCAATTATGATTTTAACCCATTATAAAAGTGCGTGTGAAACTTGGTGAGGGAATTTCAAGTTATTCATTTGAAGTTAACCTTATCATGAGCATCTCAAATTTCAAGTTATTCTATTCATGAGAGTTGTTGTTTGCAATAGGTATTTTGGAACTCCCAGTGAAGATGTATGACGAAAAGTGACTAAGTTGAGAGACTGGCATGCCTATTCTCAATGGAAGCATCAATATTTATGTCTTGTTGTTCCCAAGTTGGAACCAAATGGTATGGATTTGTTGTCTGTAAGTGCCTTCCATCTATTTTCATTTCCATTTTGGATGCTCTTTCTTTTTCTTCTTTTACTTTGTGTATTTGTAAGTAAACTACTAAAAATTGATTGGTCTCTCCTTGCAAAAAATGCTGATTTATGAGCCATCGAAGAGAATCTCAACCAAAAAAGCAATGCAACATCCTTATTTTGATGATCTTGACAAATCTCAATTCTGATTTGAAGCCATTATAAAAGAGCGTGTGAAACTTAGTGAGGCAATCTCAAGTTATTCATTTGAAGTTAACCTCATCATGAGTACCTATGATGTAGAAATTATAAGAGAATATCGAATGTATGAGTGACATTGTAAAAGATCTATGAGAATGGAGTACCTAAAGCATTGTGCCTACAAGTACAAGCACTTGGGTTTTAGAACAGTGTATGAAGCATATTAGACAATTTTAGCACAAAAAAAAGAATTAGGATAGCCAAATAAATATTATTTTATTCTAAACATCATATTATTAATATAGTGAGTGTAATAACCATTGATGGTTACTAATCATTATTTTTCTTCTTTTATTCTCTCCCTATTATAACTAGCACCAATTGACTAACTTATTATAAAAATTTCATTTATTAAAACAAATCAACCTAATGATTATATATCAATATCAATATAGCATACAGTCTATTGAAATAAACACTTGTAATGAGATTTACTCAAATATTGAAATTTATTGTTTCCTTCAAACATTTGTAATTCAAGCAACGTAATCCCTTGACAGTCCAAATTGCAAAAGGGCAACAATATTTGATGGCCTGTTACCTAGATACCGTGTTAGTTATGAGCATTCAGTCTAAGGCATTAGGATCATGTAGGGTACCTCTACAATAACCTCACTCGGTTTTTGTTATCTTAGAGTCATTTTTTCGTGGTGTCCAATTTTGACTTGATGGAAAAAGTGTCAATTACAAGCAATGTAAAGTTGCAAAGAGGTGCAACTTTCGTTCTGCAACTCGTGTGACCAAACCAACTATTCCAATGCATCCGAATGGGTATGTTTACACTAGAAATGGTTATCTTTCACACACAAACATGCAGAATCACTCTAAGTTATGTTCAATTGAATTGATACCTTAAGAGTCCAAAGTGCAAAAGGGAAACAATCTTTGATGGGATATTAATAAAAAACTGTGACACTTAAGAACTCTTTGTCTGAGCCTACAGGATCATGTTGGGCCCCTCTACAATAACCTCTCTCGGTTTTTGTTATCTCAAAGTCGTTTTCCCTTGGTGTCCTATTTTCACTTGATGGAAAAAGTGTCAAATGCAAGCAGTGTAAAGTTGCAAAGTGGTGCAACTTTTGTTCTACAACTCGTGTGACCAAACGAACTGTTCCAATGCATTCAGATGGGTACACTTATGCAAGACATGGTTCTCTTTCACACCCAAACACGTGGAATCGCTCCGAGCTATGTTCAACTGACTTGATCCCTTAAGGGTCCAAAGTACAAAAGGGCAACAATTTTTGACAGACTATTACTCAGAAACTGTGATGCTTAAGAACTCTCTATTTGAGCCTACAGGATTACATTGGGCCCCTCTACAATAATCTCTCTTGTTTTTTGTTATCTCAGAGTGGTTTTCTCATGGTTTCCAATTTTCACTTGATGGAAAAAGTGTCAAATGCAAGCAGTACAAAGTTGCAAAGTGGTGCAACTTTCGTTCTGCAACTCGTGTGACCAAATGGACTATTACAATGCATCCAAATGGGTGGGTTTACGCAATGCATGGTCCTCTTTCACGCCCAAACATGCCGAATCACTCTGAGCTATGTTTAACCATCTTGATCCTTAAGGGTCCAAAGTGAAAAAACATTTGACAAACTATTACACAAAAACCGTGGCGCTTAAGAACTCTCTTTCTATGCCTACAAGATCATGTTGGTCCCCTCTACAATAACCTCTCTCATTTTTTGTTACGTCATAGTGGTTTTCCCGTGGTGTCCAGTTTTCACTTGATGGAAAAAGTGTCAAATACAAATAGTGTAAAGTTGCAAAGTGGTGCAACTTTCGTTCTGCAATTTTTGTAATCAAAAAAAATATTTAAAAACATCTGGGTGGGTGGGTGTACGCTAGGCATGGTCCTCTTTCGCACCCAAAAACGTTGAATCGCTTTGAGCTACATTCAACTGTCATAATCCCTTAAGAGTCCAAAGTGCAAAATGGTGTCAAACTTTAGCATGCTATTACTCGGATACCATGATGCTTAGAAAATTCTCATCTAAGCCTATGGGATCATGTTGGGCCCCTCTACAATAACCTCTCTTGGTTTTCGCTACCTCGGAGGCATTTTCCCGTGGTGGCAAATTTTCACTTGGGGAAAAAGTTGTCAAATGCAAGTAGTTGAAAGTTGCAAAGTGGTGCAAATTTTGTTTTGCAACTCGTGTGACCAAATGAGGTGTTCCAACTCATCCGGGTGGGTACATTTACATTAGGAATGGTCCTATTTTGCACTCAAACACGCTGAATTGCTCCAAGCTACATTCAACTAGTAGAATCCCTTAAGAATCCAAAGTGCAAAATGACTACAAAATTTAGCATGTTGTTACTCGGATACCGTGATGCTTAGAAAACTACCATCTAAGCCTATGGGATCATGTTAGGCCCCTCTACAATAATATCTCTCGGTTTTCACTATCTTGGAGGCATTTTCCCATGGTGGCAAATTTTTGCTTGGAGAAAAAGTTGTCAAATGTGAGTAGTTGAAAGTTGTAAAGTGGTGCAATTTTCGTTCTACAACTCGTGTGACCAAATGAACTATTCCAATACATTTGGGTGGGTATTTTTACACTAGACATGGTCTCTTTTGCACCCAAACACACTGAATCACTCTGAGTTACATTCAACCGACAGAATCCCTTAAGAGTCCAAAGTGCAAAATGGCTGCAAACTTCAACATGTTGTTACTCAAATATCGTGACACTTAGAAATTATCGTCTAAGCATATGAGATCATATTGGTTCCCTTTATAATAACCTCTCTTAGTTTTTTCTATCTCGAAGGCATTTTCCTGTGGTGGAAAATTTTCACTTGGGAAAAAAGTTGTCAAATACAAGTAGTTGAAAGTTGCAAAGTGGTGAAACTTTCATTCTGCAACTCATGTGACCAAATAAATTATTCCAACACATCTGGGTGGGTAATTTTATGTTATACATGGTCCTCTTTCACACCCAAATATGCTAGATCAGTTCGAGCTACATTCAACCAACAAAATCCCTTAAGAGTCCAAAGTGCAAAATGACTACAATTTTTGATGGGTTGTTACTCGGATACCGTGACACTTAGAACCTTCTCATCTAACCCTATGAGATCGTGTTGGGACCCTCTACAATAACCTCTCTCGGTTTTCACTATCTCAGAGGAATTTTCCCGTGGTGGCAAATTTTTACTTGGGGAAAAAGTTGTCAAATGCAAGCAGTTGAAAGTTACAAAGTGGTGCAACTTTCGTTCTGCAACTCGTGTGACCAAACAGAGTGTTCCAATGCATTTAGATGGGTACGTTTATGCTAGGAATGGTCTTCTTTCACACCCAAACACGCAGAATCACTTTGAGCTACATTCAACCGACTCAATCCCTTAAGGGTCCAAAGTGCAAAAGAGTATAAATCTTTGACAGACTATTACTCAAAAACCGCAACACTTAAAAACTCTTCTTCTGAGCCTACGAGATTGTGTTGGGACCCTCTACAATAACCTCTCTCATTTTTTGTTATCTCGAAGTCATTTTCTTGTGGTGTCTAGTTTTCACTTGATGGAAAATGTGTCAAATGCAAGTAGTGTAAAGTTGCAAAGTGGTGCATCTTTTGTTTTGCAACTCGTATGACCAAACAAACTACTCCAACACGTCCTGATAGGTATATTTATGCTAGGAATGGTCATTTTTCACACCCAAATACACAGAATCACTCTGAGCTACGTTCAGCCAACTTGATCTCTTATGATGGCATGCAAAACAATCGAAAAGAGAAACATACACACGACATTTGAGAAGTCAGAGTTTTCCACACAAAAAGCATATGATCATCCTCAAGTCTAGCAAGAATAAGACAATTTTTTATTATCCTCCTTTCCCTTACAACAATATACAACCAATTGTAAATGCGTACAATGGTGGAACTTGGAAACATTTTATTTTTCCTCAATTAACAACTTTGGTTGTGAAGCATTTTGTCATTTTCATTTGAAATGATTTTCTATGCTTGAAAATTGGAGTCTAAGAGAAACAAGTGATTCTCCAATCAAAAGATTAAATATATTGGAATCTTTTTATGAAACATTTCATGGAATACCAATTGAAAAAATATTTTTTGCTTTTAGATAAAGCATTTCATGGAACTCTTTGGATTAAATTGAATTGAGATATGTAAGAACAAGGGAGAATTAGGAAATAAATTGCTCAAGGATCTTAAATAAGCCTTCTCTCCCATTGCAGTTTTGGGTGGATTATTACTTTCAAAGTATTGGGAATGCTTTTCCTATTTTCTAGTTGGTAGTTCCCATTCTAGCAGACTCATCTCTTGATATATTTTATACTCATTCTTAATCAATTATCAAGTTCATATTTAGTGCATTTATTAACAGTTAATATTTTCTTTTCAATTTGTGTAATTCTGGAATTTGTAACTCTACTAGTATTCCTAGAAATATTGAAGTTGTTTAGCATCGACTAATAAAGTTGTTTATCATCAATCAATTAATATTCAAGACAAACCATGAAGGACAACAATGATCAATGCTAGGGCTAACCAATTAATAAGTATACATGTGAATAATTCAAGCATGTAAATGTGAATAAGGGAAGCACAAGTACTCAAAAACACGCAAGCGTTAAAGTATACACATGAATACATAGTATACACAAATTAAAACAAAGTATATGCATGAATACAAGGTATACACATGAAAACACGTAATTCATAAAGTATACATTGGAATACACATAAGTCACAAAGTATACACATAAGTTGTAAAGTATACACTTGAATACACGTAACTCATATCTATTGAACCATGAATTTATAATGCAAATATGGACACCATCGATAAAAAAAAGTTGTATTAACCAAATAGCCATGTAGGCATACATCAATATATGTCTATATAAGTATAAAATATAGGTACAAAATAGCCATATGGGTTTACGAGAATGCCATATAGGCATACAACAAAGGGCTCTAAAATCAAAAGTGATTGCTCTCCATGCTCTTGAAATAAACTCTTTCCCTTTGCTGGTCGATCAAATGGCAATACGTCTGTCACTCATTTATTCTACGATCAAGGAGTGCTCCTACTGCTCCTCGTAATGTTTAGTTCTTGTTCAAGTCTTATCTGTTACAATATGAAGTAAAGATAGTAATATATAAATATTACATTAAAAAATGATATATTTAACAATAATCACTTATTGCCATCTGATGATCACTCTCCACGAGGGGAATATTCAAATGCCCATGTTGAGGTGTACTGAATCCTTGTATAAACCATCCAAATAGAAATTAAACTACAAATCAATAATGGTTTGATTTTTCACTAACGAACATCTATAACAATGAATGTAATTGAAATTTAGTAATTTTCCTCATACCTCCCTTGTTAGAGCCATCGAGGAGTCTATAGAAAATGAAACACTGATATACATTGGGCCCTATGAACATTCAGAGGTGTATCCGCTTGCAACATCTTAAAATAAAACAACAAATTATTCAATCACGAAAACTACAATAGTGATCCACATCATAGATTATAATGTATGAGATAATGAACAAAATTTCGAGTACTTATTAAACTATATATTTCTGAGTATCATGCTTACTATTTTCCCTATCCATATCTTGTTTGAAAGCACGTGTTTTTAGGCTTTTACCCATAGCAGCAAGCTAGTGAACCGTTTGATAAAATAATTTTGTAGACATGTACGATAACGTTGGTGGCATAGAGAAGGTAGTGAATTGTTTGAAAGAATGACTCAAAGAAATGGGGTCTCATGGTGATGGAATTCCATTACAAACAAAGGTGTCATGGTATTCCATCACCATAAGACCACATTTCTTTGAGGCATTTTTTCAAACAGTTCATTGTCTTCTCTATGGTACTATGTTGGGATGGGGTGGATGGTATAGTGTAGCCTTGGTTATGAGATCGAGGGTAATCATGACATGAAGAGGGAGGGGTGGGGACATGAACAAGTGGAATAAAAGGTGGAAGGTTCCATGGATTGGAAAATTAAGGATGAGGACCTTGAAAAGAATTTGGAGGGGAATTTTAGCTAATGGGTTGGTTTCTATTCTTCAAGCAGTGAACTATTTGAAAAAATGCCTTAGAGAAATGTGGTCTCATGGTGATGGAATGGAATTCCATCACCATGAGACCACATTTCTTCAAGGAATTTTTTCACTACTCACTACCTTAACTATGAATTCCATCAACATGAGACCACATTTCTTCAAGGAATTTTTTCACTACTCACTACCTTAACTATGATATTGCTTACTATTATGCTTTGATAGATTTTTTCTGAGCATCCATAGTTTGTTGGAAAGCAACTATTTTAGGGTTTTAGCCATAGCAGCAAGGAAGTGAGTAGTTTGATAAAATGCTTTGGTACACATGTATGGAAAATGTAGTAGCATAGAAAAGGTGGTGAGCTGTTTGAAAAAATACCTCGAAGAAATGTGGTCTCATGGTGATGGAATGACATTCCATCACTGTGAGACCACATTTCTTTGAGGCATTTTTTCAAACTACTCAGTGCCTTGTCTATGCTATTGCTTACTATTATGCTTTTATAGATTTTTTTCAAGCATCCATAGTTTGTATGGAAAATGTGGTAGCGTAGAAAAGGCAGTGGGCTGTTTGAAAAAGTTCCTCAAATAAATTGGGAGATCGCATTTCTTTGAGGAATTTTTTCAAACAACTCATTGCCTTGTCTATGCTATTGCTTACTATTATTCTTTCATATATTTCTTCCAAGCATCCATAGCATAGAAAAGGCAGTGAACTATTTGAAAATATGCCTCAGTAAAAAGTGATCTCATGGAATGTCATGACAAGAAAATGCAGTTGGAAGCCACTCATACTTATTACTTATGGTATGTGAAGTAATTGCATCATTGCTTATGTTGACTTTTTAAACAACTATATTGTAGTTGAAATTTTGTCATCTATCAACATCTAGTTATTAGTTATGGAATGTGAAGTAATGCTTTGAGTTTGAAAGATGTGCAATGGAATGTAATCAACAATATGAATATAAACTACACAAATCTATTAAGTAGAATTCATTAGTTCAACTCTTTATTCTATTACCTGCATGTAGGTTTTTCTAAATCCACTAGCACTGGGGGGTGTTCCCTCGAAACCTCCAATATTAGCCTATTCAACATCCAAAATCACATATTAAAATACCATTCATAAAACAATGCTATTAACATGTAATAAATTTATAATTATTTACTAGTTACATACCTCAATGGTAGATGCAGTGGAGAAATAAGCGGGTGTAAGGCCGATGTATCCAGTATCAACACTGTGACCCTAAAATTTTATTAAAATCATAAAACTAAATTAGTTAATCTTGCATTTCAAAATTGAAATTTAATAAATTAAATTCAATGAACATGCTAACATTTACCTAAGTATCAATTCCATAGGTGTCATTCAAAATGTCAGCTTCCCTCGCCATCTCCATAATTGAAAACGTATCATGCGTAGCAGCTATTGGGAATAGGATGCCATTTAATTGCAATCCTAAACATATTCATGTAGATCTCCTAAGTCCTTGGAAAGTGTTCCCCAACACTAGGATTAGAAAGAGATTAAATTCAAATGAAATGAACATGTAAATTGACATTTGTAATTAATTCTAAATGATAAGAACATGTGGGGATGGCCAAGAAGAGCTCCTAAAAAATAGGATCACATGGGGCACCAACATGGGAGGTTGAACCCACCTTGAGTTTAGTTAACTGTTTGGAGGAAAGATAAAAATTCAGTAATGCATGTAAAGATCCTAGAAGTTAGGGATTGATATTTACATGAGTGGAGTTCAGTTTATTTCAGTTATCTTCAGTTGCATGTAGTTAGTTTGAGTTGCATGTTAGTTGACTTCAGTTGACTTGATTTGCATGCTAATGACTTGAGTTGCATGACTAACAGGTGGACACATTCAGTTAAGTGGGGATGATCAAGCATGCATAATGTTTGCATGAATTGATGGAGAGATATGTTTCTGTTAACAAAGATTGACTTGGACCCACCTTGGGCACCCAAGTTGGAATCTTGGAGTTAACACCTTTTGCATGAGAAGATATTTACAAGGCTGAGTTAAGTGGGCCCATTCTTGGGCACCAACTTTGAGGAGAAGCTTGGAAGATATTTTCTTGACCAACGATTAGTTAGGAGTTTAGTTTGGGGTGCCTAAATTGAGGAGATATTGGATTTAACTTCTTGTTACACATTGAAACTCTACTTGCAAAGAATAGGCATAGGTTTTTGAGAGGAAGCTTTGTGCTTTGTAATTGACAACTATTTGGAGTTTTCAAGGCTCATTATTGTCTATTAATTGCAGAAAGTTGAAGAGAGTTTAATGAGAGTTTTGTGCAGGTTGTGAAGAAGGATTGTTGAATGCAAGGAAGCATATCAATCAAGGATTGATACATTATTATTGTAATCTTGTTCTAAGGTTAAATAATAAAAGCACTATTGATTCTAGTGGAGTTTTCTCCCGAAAGGGTTTCTCCATGTATATGTTGTGTCACTTCTATCTTCTTGTCTCATTCTTCTACAATCTTCTGTCTCTTTCTACAATTGGTTAAATTGATCTAAATAGATAATCATACACAAAGAATTTGTAACAAAGAACACTTAATTAGATCCACAATCTCATAGTTTTACAAGTTTTAAGCTACATAATTACCTCCATTTTCAACATTTGGTATCAGAGCTAATGGTTGGTTAGATTTTGGGATGCCTTTCTCTTAAAAGTTTGAAGGGTTTTTGGTTGTAGTGGGAGCTTTTACTATTGTGTTATTGCAGATTTGCAAAAGAAGTGTGTTACAATGAGTTCTTATTCTCATTTAGATATTGAAAAATTTAATGGATCTAGTTATGAGATGTGGAAACTAAAAATGGAGGATCTCCTTGAAGAGAGAGATCAGTGGTTAACTGTTTGTAATGAGACAAAGACACCTACAAAAATGTCAGATGAGGATTGGGCTAAGCTTGATAAGAAGGAAATAGGGACCATAAGATTATGTCTAGTTGATGTTGTTCTCTTGAATGTTTCAGATGAAACTACCACATATAAGTTGTGGAAGAGGATAGGTGATATCTATCAAACTAAAAGTCTTACTAATAAGGTATATCTGAAAAGACAGTTGTATTCTTTAAAGATGAAAGATCGTTATTTTGTTGCAAATCATTTAAATGATTTTAATTTGATTCTAAGTCAGTTAGTATCTGTATATGTAAAGCTAGAAGATGAAGATAAATGCATTTTGTTACTTTTTTCTTTACCAAAGTCTTGGGAAAATATAATTGTTGCTATTAGTGGTAGTGGTGTACATCCTAAGATGGACAATATAATTCCTACTCTCCTATCAGAGGAGATGAGGAGGAAGTCTAAAATGGGAATCCAAGATGCCTTGTTTGTAAGAGGTAGGCCTGAGAAAAAGGAACCTAAGGGAGACAAGGAAGGAAAGGGTAAGTCCAAATTAGGAAGGTTTAAAATCCCTGGTAAGAGTAAGGTAAAGTGTTGGAACTATGGGAAATCGGGACATGTGAAGAAGGATTGTAAGAACAAGAAAAAGAGTTTTGATTCTTCTACAGAGGAATCCTTAGATGACGGTAATGATGCATTGATCATTTCATGTAAAAATGTTAGTGATGACTCTTTGCTTGATGTTTCAAAGTGATCTTCATGAAGAGGATGGTAATCATGATGCCATGTGTAGCTCGTACCACGATTCAGTGGGAGTTGTTGGCAGTGACTTGGATGCATCATTGGTATGGTTATTTTCATGTGATTGGGGATATGTTTTCCTGGTTTAGAGCGGTTTCTATTATGTCATGGTTTACTCTTGTTGCATTTAGAGTTTGGCATGGTACTTGTTCTCTTTGTTGAAAAATGAGGTTTTTTCTTAGCTTAATACTCTATAAAAATTTAATATTGCTGATCTAAGTAAGCTTTTTCTTTGTTACATATATTCTTTGTGGGTGATTATCTTGATTAATTCATTTTACTGTTGTAGAATGAAGAGAGAAGTTGATAGAAGAACTAGACAGGATATTAGAAAGATCACACAAGATATAACGTGGAGAAACCCTTTCAAGAAAAAAATCCACCAAGAATTATTCTATTATTCAATCTCTAAATTACAATAGCTCCAATTCTTGCTTGAGAATGCTTCTTTTGTCTTTACCAATCTTCTTCACACCTGCAAATAACAATTATGAAAACTCTCTACAACTTGAATGAGATATAGAGACAATGTGCAACCTTGTAATCTCCAAATGGTGATAATTACAATGCACAAGCTCAAGCCCTTGAAAAAGTATGCCATATTGCTTCAAGTTGAGTTATTCTATGAAGACTAAAGCTTACAACATGTGCTTCATGCATATGGGCATCCCAAACTGAAGCTACAACTTATCCTTCACTTCGGTAATAATTCCAAAGCTCTTCCTCAAAGTTGGCACCCATAAGTAATCCTACTTAACTGAGCCTTCAGAAATATCTTATCATGCAAGAGAGGTAAATCCAAGAAATCATCTTGGGCGCCCAAGTTGGCTCCAAGTGATTTCTAGTTAATTGGAACATTTACTCAACACCATTCATGCAAGAATGGTCATCCCCTGTTAACTGGAGGTGGTCCCTATTATCTATCATACAACTCAATGTTATTAGCCATGCATTCCAAGTTAACTGAAGTTAACTAACATAAAACTGAAACTAACTGAAGACAACTGAACCATAACTGAACTGAACTGAACTAAACTAAATTGAACTAAACTAATCTGAACTGAACTGAACTAAACTGAACTAAACTGAACTGAACTGAACTGAACTGAACTGAACTTCAAGCATGCAAACATCAAATCCTAACTCCTAGGATCTTTACATGCATTCAAAAGTGTTAATTGTTACTCCGTATAGTTAACTGAACACAAGGTGAGTGTCACCTTACCATGTGGGTGTCCCATGTGCCCCTATTATTTAGAAACTCACTATGGACGCCCTCACATGCTCCTTACATTTAGAATTAATTACAAATGTCAATAATCATGATTATTTCATCAAATATTAATCTGATCTTATTCTTAGTGTTGTTGAACACATTCCAAGAATCTAGGAGATACATGAAATAATTAATGTTTAGGATTTGCAATTAAATGACATCCTATTTCCAACATTCTCCCACTTGACATTATACATTGCAATTATTCTAAACAAGGAATAATAAATTTAAATCAAGTACAGGACTCAAGGCCAATGGCCTTCCTGCACCATGAGAACTTATCTGTAGGAATTGGCTTCATAAGATAATCTGCAACATTAATTAAAGTGTCAACTTTTTCAATTAATACTTTCCCACTCTCAACCATTTCTCGCACAAAGTGATACTGAACATCTACATGTTTAGTACGAACATGATACATAGGATTTTTGGCTAAACAAATAGCACTCTGACTATCACATTCAAGCCTAACTTGCTTGCAATTAAAACCAATACCTGACCCAAGTCTCTTTAACCAAACTGCCTCTTTAGAGGCATGTGTGGAAGCCATGTACTCTGCTTCCATGGTGGACAAAGCAATCGTGGGTTGCCTCTTACTCATCCAACTAACCGCAACTCCAAACAAAGTGTACACATAACCACTTGTCGACCTCCAACTGCCCAGATCTCCTGCCCAATCTGAATCAACAAACCCCTGTATGTCCAATGATCTATTCATAATATCAATATTATTAGAACCATGATAAACTAAATAGTAATCTAAAGTCCCTCGTAAATATCTAAACACCCTCTTAACATAAGTCCAATGTTCTTTACTAGGGTTATACATAAACCTACTAAGAACTCCCACTACTTGTGTTATATCTGATCTCGTACAGACCATTGCATACATTAAACTACCAATTGCACTAGCATACATAATTTCAGACATTTCCTCAAAATCAAAATTAGATTTAGGACTCATATCTAAACTTAACTTTGTGCCAACTGGTAAAGGAATATTAACTGGTTTACTGTCTTGCATGTTAAATCTTTTCTAAATAGTATCAACATAATTACTCTGACTTAAGCAAAGTTTTCTGTTACCTCTATCTCTACTGATCTCCATACCGAGGATATATTTTGCAGCCCCTAGATATTTCATCTCAAATGTGCTCGAGAGTTGTGCTTTCAATTCTCCGACCATTACCTTTCTGTTACCAATAAACATGTCATCAACATACAAGATAATAATTAAAAGCTAATCATCAATAATTTTTATATAAACACAACGATCTTCCTCACTCCTAACATAACCAATTTTTAATGTGAAAGCATCAAAATTTTGGTACCACATTCTGGGTGATTGTTTCAATCCATATAAAGATCTCTTTAACCTGCAAACCAATTCTTCTTTTCCTTTAACAACAAAACCTTCAGGTTGCTTCATATAAATCTCCTCATCAAGATTCCTATGCAAAAAAGCAGTTTTCACATCCATTTGCTCAATTTAAAAATTATAAGCAGCAACAATAGATAAGAAGAATCTAATAGAAGCTAATTTAGCAATAGGAGATAAGATTTCATTAAAGTCAATTCCCTCTTTCTGGGAGTAGCCCTTGGCTACTAATCTAGCCTTGTACCTTTTGAGATTACCATCTACACCAATCTTCTTTTTAAAGATCCATTTACAACCAATGGCCTTTCTATCTTTGGGAAAACTCTCAAGATCCCATGTGTCACAAGTATCCAAGGATTCCATTTCCTCATGCATAGCTTGTGACCAAAGCTTGTTCTCGTCTGAGGAAGAAGCTTCCCTGTAAGAACTGGGTTCATCATTAGTACTCATTAAATAAAAAATACAACGAAAATTAGGTGGGCTATACCTATCAACGAGATTTTGTTGTCTTGTCGATCTCCTTAAAGGAGTTTCTTCTTGTTCCTCATTATGCTCATCTTGAGCCTCTATTTTAGAAGAACTCTCTGAAATCTCTTCTTCCAATTCATCCACTTGTTCTTCAACATGTGCATCTTGTTGCCTCTCAGTATTTGTCTCAAAATGCACTGTTCGAGAAGTATCCTTCTCCTTTGGTTGTTCTTCTCTTGAATAAGCTCTAAATTCCTTGAAAATAACATCTCTAGATAAAGAAACTTTTCTTGTTAGTGGATTCCAAAGCTTGTAACCTTTTACATTTTCACCATAACCTATGAATATGCATTTCTATGCTTTAAGATCCAATTTAGATTTATTTTCTTGAGGCACGTGAACAAAATCCTCACAACCAAAGATCCTTAAATGCGCAACACTAGGTTTCTTACGTAACCACATCTCATAAGGAGTTTTATCTTCAATAGATGAACTAGGGGATCTATTGATTAAATAACAAGAAGTACATACCGCTTCAGCCCATAAGGACCATTCAAGCTTAGCACTACTTAACATACTCCTAGCTCTTTCCATTAAGGTCTGGTTCATCCTTTCTGCTACTCGATTTTGTTGAGGTGTATATGGAGTAGTTTTCTGTCTCACTATTCCTGCATGCTTACAATAATCATCAAATTCCTTAGAATAGTACTCACCACCATTATCTGATCTCAACACTTTTATCTTATGATCTGATTGTTTCTCAACCAAAGCCTTAAATTCCTTAAACTTATTAAACACATCAGATTTGTTATGCATAAAATATATCCAAGTGTATCTTGAGACATCATCAATAAATGTGACATAGTATCTAGATTTTCCAATAGAGTCAATATCCACATGACCCATTACATATGAGTGAATAATCTCTAATAATCTTTTAACTCTATTTGTACCACTAGGAAATTTAGATCTAGATTGCTTTCCAAACACACAGTGCTCACAAAAGTCATTTTTTCCAATATTATAATTAGAAATACCATCAACCAAATTTTTATTAAGAATGGTCCTAAGACCTTTTTCACCTATATGGCCCAATCTATGGTGCCATAACATACATGTATTTTCAGCTTCAGTTACATTTGATAAAATATTTACATTGGAGGTATTCAGCTTAAACAAAGTCCCAATCCGAGATCCTTTAGCAACCACCATATTCCCTTTCACCAATCTGCAACCACCTTTGTCAAATGTCACATGCATTCCAAAATCATTAAACTTAGAGACAAAAATTAGATTCCTTGCAAGTCCTGGAATATGTAAAACATCATTAAGGGTCTTAACGCTACCATCACTGAAACACAATTTTACCTCTCCTTTACCAACAACTTTTGTTGTGTTGTTGTCTCCAAAGAAGACATCTCCTCCATCATATGCAGTATACTTAGAGAACCACTCCTTTCTAGGAGTCATATGATAGGAGCAACCTGAATCAAGAAGCCAAGAGTTATCAACAACAGTATTAGAAGAAATGACTAATGCGTCATTACTGTCATCAGATTTTTCTGTAGAAGCATCAATACTCTTGTTCTTGCTCTTACAATCCTTTTTAATATGTCCAGGTTTTCCACAATTCCAACACTTTACCTTACTCTTACCAGGGGTTTTTGACCGTCCTTTAGACTTACTCTTTCCTTTCTTGTCTGCTTTAGATTCCTTCTCTTTAGGCCTACCTCTTACAAACAAGGCATCTTGGGAGCTAGTTTTAGATTTCCTCCTCATCTCCTCTGATAGGAGAGTAGGAATAATATTGTCCATCTTTGGATCTGCACCATTACCAATAATTACAACTATTAGATTTTCCCAAGAATCTGGTAAAGAGCAAAGCAATAAAATGCACTTATCCTCATCCTCAAGCTTTACATCTACGGATGCTAACTGAATCAGAATTAGATTGAAAGCATTTAACTGTTGTGCTATTGAATCACCATCTTTCATTTTCAATGAATAAAATCGCCTTTTCAGATACAACTTATTTTTTAGACTCTTTGTTTGATAAATGTCTCCTATTCTTTTCCACAATTTATATGCATTGGTTTCCACTGAAACATTTAAAATAACAACATTAGCAAGACACAATCTAATTGTTCCTCTTTCCTTTTTATCTAACTTAGCCCAATCTTCATCTGACATAGTTGTAGGTGTCTTTGTCTCATTATTAACCGCTAACCATTGATCTCTTTCTTCAAGAAGATCTTCCATTTTTAATTTCCACATTTCATAGTTAGAACCATTGAACCTTTCAATATCTAACCTTGAATTCATTGTAACAAAAACTTAATTCCAAAATCAGAAAATTACTAAAATAATAAGAGCTCCCACTAAGCCAATAAATCCTTCAAACTTTAAGAGAAAGGCGTCCCAATACTCTACCCAACCTCAGCTCTGATACCAAATGTTGAAAAATGAGGTGTTTTCTTAGCTTAATACTCTGTAAAACTTTAATATTGCTGATCTAAGTAAGCTTTTTCTTTGTTACATATATTATTTGTGGGTGATTATCTTGATTAATTCATTTTATTTTTGTAGAATGAAGAGAGAAGTTGATAGAAGAACTAGACAAGATATTAGAAAGATCACACAAGATATAACATGGAGAAACCCTTTCGGGAAAAAAATCCACCAAAAATTATTCTATTATTCAATCTCTGAATTATAATAGCTCCAATTCTTGCTTGATAATGCTTCTGTCTTTACCAATCTTCTTCACACCTTCAAATAACAATTATGAAAACTCTCTTCAACTTGAATGAGATATAGAGACAATGTGCAACCTTGTAATCTCCAAATGGTGATAATTACAATGCACAAGCTCAAGCCCTTGAAAAGGTATGCCATATTGCTTCAAGTTGAGTATTCTATGAAGACTAAAGCTTACAACATGTGCTTCATGCATATGGGCGTCCCAAACTGAAGCTACAACTTATCCTTCACTTCGGTGATAATTCCAAAGCTCTTCCTCAAAGTTGGCACTCATAAGTAATCTTACTTAACCGAGCCTTCAGAAATATCTTATAATGCAAGAGAGGTAAATCCAAGAAAGCATCTTGGGTGCCCAAGTTGGCTCCAAGTGATTTCCAGTTAACTGAAACATTTACTCAACACCATTCATGCAAGAATGGTCATCCCTTGTTAACTGGAGGTAGTACCTATTATCTGTCATACAACTCAATGTTATTAGCCATGCATTCCAAGTTAACTGAAGTTAGCTAACATACAACTAAAACTAACTGAAGACAACTAAACCATAACTGAACTGAACTGAACTGAACTGAACTAAACTGATTCTGAACTGAACTAAATTGAATTGAACTAAATTGAACTGAACTAAATTGAACTGATATGAACTGAACTAAATTGAACTTCAAGCATGCAAACATCAAATCCTAACTCCTAGGATCTTTACATGCATTCAGAAGTGTTAATTGTTACTCCGTATAGTTAACTGAACACAAGGTGAGTGTCACCTTACCATGTGGGTGTCCCATGTGCCCCTATTATTTAGGAACTCACTATGGATGCCCTCACATGCTCCTTACATTTAGAATTAATTATAAATGTCAATAATCATGATTATTTCATCAAATATTAATCTCATCTTATTCTTAGTGTTGTTGAACACATTCCAAGAATCTAGGAGATACATGAAATAATTAATGTTTAGGATTTGCAATTAAATGGCATCCTATTTCCAACACTCTTGAGACTAGGATGTTTATGTATGTTATGATGCATGTGATCTCCTTGGAAGAGATGGTTAGATCACAGATTTCATGTTTATGTTTCTAATTGATTATCGGAGCTTTGACCTTGATTGTAGTAGTTCTCTTATGTATTGGGTACATTATTCATTTGCTTGATTACTTCATGATAGTTCTATGTTGCACTTGGAGTTTGGCATGGATTGGTTGGTTACAGGTCCTCATGGATACTTGGAGACATAGGCGAGGCTTGAGTTCTCTTATGGTTAGATACATGTGTTGAGATGGTTACTCTTGATGAGATTTCAGCAATAAGTTTGAGGATCCTACACCTTGGTTGGACGTAAGTTCAACACATTTGGTGGTTTCATATGCCTCTAAAGAGGCAGTTGGGTTATAGAGACTTGGGAAAGGTATTGGTTTTAATTGCAAGCAAATTAAACTTGAATGTGATAGTTAGAGTTCTATTTGTTTAGCCAAAAATACTATGTATCATGCTCGTACTAAGCATGTTCATGTTCAATATCACTTTTGTGTGAGAATTGGTTGAGAGTGGGAAGGTATTGATTGAGAAAGTTGACACTTTGATCAATGCCGTAGATTATCTTATGAAACCAGTTCCTATAGATAAGTTCTCATGGTGCAGGAAGACCATTGGCCATGAGTCCTGTTCGTTATTTATAATAATGATTCCCTTTTTAGAATAATTACAATGTATAATTTCAAGTGGGAGAATGTTGGGAATAAGATCTCATTTAATTGCAATCCTAAACATATTTCATGTACCTAACACTAGGATTAGAAAGAGATTAAATTCAAATAAAATGAACATGTAAATTGGAATTTGAAATTAATTTTAAATGATAGGAATGTGTGGGGACACCCAAGAAGAGCTCCTAAAAAATAGGAGCACATGGGGTGCCCACATGGAAGGTGGAACCCACCTTGAGTTCAGTTTTAACTATTTGGAGGAAAGATAACACTTCAATAATGCATGTAAAGATCTTAGAAGTTAGGGATTGATATTTACATGAGTGGAGTTCAATTCAGTTCAGTTCAGTTTAGTTATCTTTAGTTGCATGTAGTTAGTTTGAGTTGCATGTTAGTTGACTTTAGTTGACTTGAGTTGCATGATAGATAACAGGTGGACACATTCAATTAAGTGGGGATGATCAAGCATGTATAATGTTTGCATGAATTGATGCAGAGATATATTTCTGTTAACAAAGATTGACTTGGACCCACCTTGGGCACCCAAGTTGGCATCTTGGAGTTAACGCCTTTTGCATGCAAAGATATTTACAAGGCTGAGTTAATTGGGCCCATTCTTGGGCGCCAAATTTGAGGATAAGCTTGGAAGATATTTTATTGACCAACGATTAGTTAGGAGTTCAGTTTGGGGCACCTAAATTGAGGAGATATTGGATTTGACTTCTTGTTACACATTGAAACTCTACTTGCAAAGAATAGGCATAGGTTTTTGAGAGGAAGCTTTGTGCTTTGTAATTGACAACTATTTGGAGTTTTCAATGCTCATTATTGTCTATTAATTGCAGCAAGTTGAAGAGAGTTTAATGAGAGTTTTGTGCAAGTTGTGAAGAAGGATTGTTGAAGGCAAGGAAGCATATCAATGAAGGATTGATACAGTATTATTGTAATCTTGTTCTAAGGTTAAATAATAAAAGCACTAGTGATTATGGTGGAGTTTTTTCCCGAAAGGTTTTCTCCACATATATGATGTGTCACTTCTATCTTCTTGTCTCATTCTTCTACAATCTTCTATCTCTTTCTACAATTGGTAAAATTGATGTAAACAAATAATCATACACAAAGAATTTGTAACAAATAACACTTAATTAGATCTACAATCTCATAGTTTTACAAGTTTTAAGCTACATAATTACCTCCATTTTCAACAACAGCCTCTTGAGTGTCGGTGGGATCATATGAACAAGTTTCCTCGCAAGCCTGACACAAATAGGATCGAAGCCCACCACTCGAAGAATCCCCTAGATGGTACTATAGTATAGGGATGGCATGCTAGATGACACTTTGGGTCAAAGAGCTGATAGCTTACAAAGTCTCTACCTCGACACTCTCCTTTGCGATGGAAGGGATAATGATGTGCTCATGAGGCGGCCTAGTGAGAGGTCATCTCACTTTCTACGTAAGATCCTGAACTGGGTCTATCTTGAGCCGACCCCCCACCTCTCCCTTGCAAGTCCCTCATATCAAATTAATTTGGGATTTTGTTCAAGATGAACTCACAGTATAGTTTCCTTAGGACATATTGTGGGATTTCACAATTGTTGTATGGTGGGTAATCAAAAACCATGTACCACCTATCCCAAAAAAAGGTCCCAATCTATTGGTGGTGGCACCAATGGATAGGAAACCTCTTCACATTGAGGGTAAGATTTGCATTTGTGTGTGGGTCATTGAATAATGAGCACAAATCAAATCTTGTAATTTTTAGATCTTTTACATCTTTATATGATAATTTATCTTGGTAATAATCCCTAGCCACTTGCCTCCTATCTTTCCAACCGGTTAATTGTTTGTTGATCAATTGAATCTAGATGTTTTAACATTTCTTTGAGTGAAGTTGCTAGGGTCATTCTTTCCATGGTTGAACTGTTTGGATCATTCAACCTTTTGATTAACTCCTCAATTTGTTTTTTATTGTTTTCAATTTCACTTATTAAGTTTTACTGAGTGTTTGGAGGATGTTAAGGGATTGGTGGAGGAGATTGTTGTTGTGGTTGTTCAACTTGAGGATTTTGTTGTTGTTGTTGTTGTTGTTGTTGTTGTTGTTGTTGTTGTTGTTGTGCATGTTGAGGATTTTGTTCCTCTTGTTGTTGCTATGCTTGTTGAGGATTTTGAGGAGGGTTTGTAGGTTCATTAACATCTCCTACAGATTCAAAAAATAAATATAAAAAACAACCTAAAACTAACAGATTCACAACAAAAAACAAACAATCCTTACTTCTCAGACCTCCTCATTGACGTGGCAGCATCCTGGTGATGAAACAACAACAACAATTTGATGAAAAATATTGCAAAATGGCTCCTCATAGAAAGTGAGTGTGGAAATGAAGGGTTTTGGCCGCAGGAAGAAAAAAACATAGTCACAATGAAAATGATTTCGAATTCCTTTTTTTTGCTTTTAATACCTCATAACACGAGTGCGTTATAATATGCTTGCGTTATAACACACTCACGTTATAACACTCACGTTATGGGCTCATTGTGGCCAAGCCTTAGGCTCGACACACCAAGCCATAATGCAAGCGCGTTATAATGAGGTCGCGTTATAAGCTTTCAATTTTTTTAAAAAAAAATTGGCCACAAATTGGCTACCCATCTTTTTGCACCCACCCTGCATGGATTTTTTTTTTCCAATTTTGATAAATATATATATTTTTAAATAAATATTAAAATGCGCATGAATAAAAAAACTGTTGTTTCCATGAGACGTCAACTTTCATATTAAATATTTATCTAAAATAGAAAAAAATATACCATCTTGAAATAGATTCTTTTATCTAGTACATCATATTTTTTTCAAATTTTTCTAATAAGTTTTAATATTTTTCCTTGGCATGGTAATGAACCTAATATTTTGTGTTGATAACCTACTTTTAGTAAAAATAAAAAATAAAATAAAAATAAAAATTAAACTATTAAAATAAATATATTTTCGAAAACTACACTTATGGATCTACAAAAGCGTATTTTTATTTTAAAAAAAATGTTATTTACATTAGTAGGATTTATTGAAACTTCAAGTTTTTCAAATAATTTTACTTTTTTGGTAAATTGGACTCAAAGTGGTGCTCCATATATTTTTATCCAACAATTTTAATTGAAAAAGTTGTGGAAGTATCTTCTTAGCTAGATTGAATCTTACTAGATCATATGTTTGACCAAAATTGATTTTTAGTTAGAAATACTTAAATTTAGTTGTGTTGATAAGTTGGTTGAAAGTGTGACACAACTTTGTGCTTTTACCCTTCTTTTTTCATTTTTTTTTTCAAAATCTGCACATAATGACCAAAGAGAAGGAAACTCTCATATGGATGATGAAATGTTATCATCCAAATCCTAGAGTTCCATCTGAATCCCTTGCAATAAAAATCATTGTTGAAATTAGTTGCTTGTAATACTTGAAATGATGACCAATAATAACTGGATCACAATCAAGCACATAGAACTACTTCTAAAAATGATCTGGATCTCATTTAGCTCATACCACTATAATAGAAAGCTTCCTATAGAACATTATAATGTGTGCCCAATCACTTGAAATAATCACTTACAATAGAAGCAATCTTCTAAAGATAAGGTGGCATAGTGGAAGATAATTGGTAGTCTCCCACCTTATTTAAAATTTCCATGTAGCTTTAGATAGGTGGAGGAATCAATCCTTATGATGAAGTGAAAGAATGTTTCCAAGTTGTTAATGTCTCCATGTTCTCTTTGGATGTGTGGCTTGTAAAGATTCAACCAAGAATTATGGTTTTCATACACTAATTTGCATGTTGTCCTCCACATGATTTGGCATCAAGGATGGTGTAGAAGAGAAGTACTACCCATGAATGGTGAACATGTGTAATAATTCCCACGTGATCTTCAAAATTGAAGCACAAAGGAAATTTTTTGTTCACCATATAGCTAGCAAGGCCAACAAAATGAGTCTTTGGATGTACATCACCAACTGGTACTTAGTGCAAAAGTGTTGGGTCACTAAGATAAGAAACCTGCAATCATATTCTCATGACCAAGAATATCAAGCATAACAATGTTAAACTTAACATTATCCATTTAATAACTCCACCATTAATAACTAGTTTATTCATGGTAAAGTTATTAATATGAACAAATACTTGATAAAAAAATGGATTCAAATGTCATAGGCTATTAAAAGGAATGCTTGTGTAGGAACAATATGATTCAATTCTGGCTAACACAAGAGCGCATACCTTGATTTGGTCCAAATTTTAATCACATGGTTCTTATGAGAAGCATTAAACCAACAATTAATGAAGGTTTTATTAATATTCAACAAAAGATCTCCAAAACTCAAGGGATTTCCCCCCAACAAGTAACTTTATATTGCAAGATCACGAGATCATTAATAATGATAATTTAAATACTAACTTGGATTGTGTTTAATGAATGAGCATCCATTTGTAACATGTTTTGTTTAGCTGTTCATTCTTTATATCTCACATAATTTTTGAATGATTAATGTATAAAGTAGATCACCTCATAGTGCATAATAGATACTCAACACACACATTTATGATTTCAAATGATAAAATTGAACTCAAATTGAAATATTTTCTTATGTGTATGATTCATCAATTTGAACCACATTAATAGAATGCAAAGGGATCCTTGAAATCTCATTATTATATGCAGTTTGGACCACCTTATTATGGAATATTTTACTAGGAATTATAGTTTCCCTTGGTGGATATGTTGAAGTGGATGTTAGGTGGTATGAATGGGATAATGAAAATGGTAAAATGTTGTTATGGATATAGAGTGGGTGGAATTAAGTAGGATGGTAACGAAGGTGGTAATTATGGATATTATGGTTGTTGTGAGCATTCATTTTTTTCATTCTTAGTAGAATGGGGATTGTTTCCATTCACCATACATACTAGATTGAGAAGCATTTTATGAAGAAACATGTTATCTCTTTAATCCAATAGAATCATAAGACAAGTTAAAATCATTAATCATACCTCAATCTTCCAACTTTAATGTATGAAGTTTCCCTTGAGTTACAAAGGAGACTTGTTCACTTCCACCATTGTTGTGTTGAGGCTCACTTACGACTTGTATCTCCTTCACCATGTCCTCTTGAACAACTTGGCATGTGCACTTAGCTTCTTCCTTGCAACAATCAGAACAACAAATGGTCAAACTTTCATTTTTAAAATTCCATTGTACTAAAAAGTCCTCAATTATTTATTCTTGCTCAGTTATAAGAAATGCATGTGACAATGGTAATGGAAGATCATGATAAGCTAAGTTACATTCTTTAAATAGAGGGGATATAAAAAACATCACTTTGTTTTAGCGCAATTCCCCTAGTAATTTTTTCTTTTGTTTTTAAATTTGAAAGCGGGGCTTGGGGGTGGCAGCCCCCAGTAGGGTCAAGGGGTAGTACCCCTTGTGGGTTCCCAAGATAGTTCCTTGGGCATGCTCCTTGTAAAAATATAGGGTGGGGTTGAGGGGCGAAGCCCCTGCCACCAAGCACATTTTCCTTCTTCCACGACCTTCAGATTCTTCATTGCCGAAGAAGATTTTTGTATTTTTTCCTATGTTCTTCCCATTCTCAAAATGTTGTTTTTCTCCCTTTTTAAAGCGTTTTCCTCTCGTTTTGTCACGTGAAAGAGAATTTTCTACATGCAAGTTATTACTTTAACACAATGTGCTACAACTTAATACATCAGGTTCTCTATAAAAAATGATAATAATGATTCTTGTAATAATACAATGGATTTTTAAAAAGAATTCTTTTATGACACACCAAATGAGGTGATTATCATGGATTGCGGATCTCCTTTAACAACTGCATGATTTCCTCCTTTATGCATGTATTTTCCAATTAGATATTCATTTTTAATAGGCACACAAATTTGAGAAAGATGTATCAATACCTGCAGTTCATGCTTATCAATGCGTTCAATTACAACTTGATTATTTTTGTCAATATGTGCTAAATGATTTGTTGCATATTGATTTCCTCCATTCATAGCATGCACCCATTCCTAGTTCATGTAGTCAATATTTGCAATTTTTCCTAGTGCACATCTGATTGCTATAGAATTTTCTCTTATAATCATATGCATATATATAAATCTTTAGAAGGAGATGTCATTCTTATTGTTGTGGGTTTATCAGCAGATGCATACCTAACCATAGAATTCTCATAAAAAACTGTATGAATATTTGCAGTCACAAGCACAAAAGGTATTATGGCGGGTTCTTCAAGTGCAAATCCATATGATGTTTGAAGTTTCTTCTCACCAATATCAGTGGCTGTAGATTGATCTCCAAACATGTATGGCCATTTTGCATTAAGAAATGCTTGAGAAATTGCTACAAATTGCTACTCTTCTTTACCAGCTACCTCTACAAATCGATCTTTTTCCTCCATGAATGTTGGAGTGACTGCTGCAAATCTATTCCCATTAACAATTGTAGGGGAAACTATTATTTGTTACTTCTCCTTATCAACAATCGTATGTTCTTTCTCATCAATAGAGGTAGAAAATATTGTTACAAGTGTGTCCCCTTTTAAAAATCTGCATTCCTCTCTTGTTTTTGGAAACTCTTCAAACAAATTAGATGCTATAGGTAGCATTCTCCATCTATGAACAAGGGATGGAGAGACATCTGCATATTGGTCTGGGAAAGAAGATGCATACCTTTCAATTTCTTTGAACTAATTTTGACCAAAAAAAGCATGCATTCTTGTACTTGGGGATGTTGCAGGATGATTCTCACCATTAAATGCATGAGAGGTAGCTTGGTTTTCCTTAATGTCCATGCCACTTATTGCAGGAATTTTGATAGAAGACATTGTCCCTTCCTCATATACAGATCCAAAGTTTTTTATAGTAGAAATATGAAATCTTCCATCATCCACATATTTGGTATGCATTTGTAGATCTCTTATTATTGCTTTAAGAGATGCTATCTCTTGTTGTGCAACAATTAACTTTGTATTTTCCAAACACCTAGGAGAAGGATTAATTGGTGTTGAATATTGTTGCTATAGGTGTTGAAGATCACCATTTTGTTCAAGCAATGGTTGATTTCCTACCCATGGATGTTGAGGAGGGAACCATTGATGATTCATATTATATGGTTGCTATGGATAGTTTTGAAATCATTGTAAATAAGTCTCCCTTCCTTGACCAACATGGTATCTACAAAATTCTTTCTTCCTAAAACAAGTTGGGCAACACATAGTCAAAACTTGTTCTTCTTTTTCTTCTTTCCTTTTGTTGCAAGTCCTCTACATCATAGACCAAGAGTAATTCCTGCACAAAATGGAAATGTGAGCAAATGACATTTTTGAAACATCTCCAGTGCTAGTGCAGGGGCACCAAAGTAAAAACTTGTAATTAGGGGCTTTTGATAGCTTTTTGGGTATTGAGTCTTTTTTTGGGTTGAATAATGTCTTATAAACCATTTTATGATGTAATGAGTCCATTAGAGGTCATTAGGTGGTTAGGAGTTTTAAGTTGCAAAATAGTGCAAAATATGCAAAATGTTGTCATTTTCAAAAATTGTATAAAGTTGCAAAATGTAAGTTTTGGGAATTCCAACGGTCAGTTAGGTTCAAAGGGACGTTGAGTCAGTTTAGGAGGTTTGTTTTTGGGGGGAAAAGTTTAAATATATGGGAGACATTGATGTAAAGGTTGCTTGATGGTTTTGGAAAGAAAAAGCTTAATAAACATATTTGTTTCTTTAGAAATTTTGTGTAATCTTGTTGTTTCAAGCCTAGTACGGTACCGTACAGAGGAAAATTGTTCTAAAAGTCTTTGAATTCATTACTGGCATGAGTTGACATTGCTTTGCACTTGGTTTGAGAATGTAAAATGTTGATTTAAGCCATTCCACCCATTGTAAATCTCTGTAACTCAGTGGAATGGCTCCATTTGGTGTGTTTTACGAGTCCATGAGGTTTCAAGAGCAGGGAAGGCAAGTTGATGGTTTCTAGGTGATGCCCTAGTTGGCAAAAGTGAGAATTTTGGGTGAAAATGAATGGTTTAAGGGGATAATGATTGAAATCTATTGGGGAAAAAAATTATAAAGGTGTTTTAAGCATGTAAAAGAATAATGGGTCATGTTTGAAGTGTAGGCAGAGTTGCTAGAGGTTTGGAAGGTTGACTTTCAATAAAACCCCTTGTAAATTGCTAAAGGTAAGGGTTTCATAGTTAGGTGTCTTGGAGGCAATGTCTCTAGGTAAAAGTTGTGAAATTAGAGGTTTTGATACCTGGTGAGAGTGTTACAATCAAATTTTGAGGTTGGTGGTGTGTTTACATAAGGGTTGCTTTGTATAAGTGGCCTAATTAGCCAAGTAGGACAATGTAGAAGCCTGAAATTGAGGGATTTGGTCCAAAGGAACCTATAGTGGTTCTTGGATGTGTTAAAGAACATGGAAATGAGTGTCTAAAACTATAAGGAAAGTCTTGATAAGAAATTGGAGTCAAAATATTTGAAGGGAAACTAGGTCAACACACCTACACGTGAAACTAGGTGAAGTTGGGAAGGATTGGTGTAATAGGTTTTTGAGAGTTGAAAAGTTGGTTCAAAGGGTTTGAATTGTGATTAGTGAGTGATTTCCTCTTTTCTGTACATCAATTGGTATCAGAGCATAGGTTTGTGATCTATTGTGGTTGAAGAGTTGTAGATTGAAGGTGAGAAGTTGAAAAGTCAAGATGCCTCTAAAGGGTAACAATATGGTTAGAAAGATGCAAGAGATGGAAGAGAAGACTAAGAGAGAGATATAGGAAGTTGAAGGAGTTGCAAAACATGTTGGTTGCAAGATTGGAAAGTGTTGAAACATGACAAAAAAGAGGTATGGTTGTAGGTGATGAAAGTGACACTGAAGATGAAGAAGATGAAGAGTATGAAAATAAGGATGAAGAATTGGATCCTGAAGAGTAAAAGATGGCAAGGCTACTGAAGGAAGTTAAAGGAGGTAAACATAAGGTAAAAATTTATTTTCCCATGTATGAAGGTAATCTTAATGAGGAAGAATTTTTAGATCGGATTGCAGCTTTGGATAACTATTTTGAATGTGAGGATGTACTTGATGAAGAAAAGGTGAAGATTGAAAAAACCAAATTAAAGGGGCATGCACTTGTTTGGTGGGATTACGAACAAGCTAAAAGGAGAAGAAAATTTAAGTCTAAAATAATTTCTTGGGATAGAATGGTAGCTAAATTGAAAGGTAAGTTTTTTCCAAGTGATTATGAAATTCAAATGTCTAAAAAGCTTCAAGATTTGAAACAAAGGGAAATGGATGTTAAGTCTTATACTAATGAGTTTTATAAGTTGATCATAAGGGCAGGTCACATGGTTGATGATGTAGAAAAGGTGGCTAAGTATCTTAGTGGGATAAGGTTTAACATCCAGGATGAGTTGAGTTTGCACAATCCAAGGACAATTGAAGAGTGCTACCAAATGGCAATAAGGGCTGAAGAGAAACTCAAAAAAAGGAAAGATAAACAAGTGAGAGGGAGAGGCAGAAACTCAAGAGGAAGAGGCACATTTACCACTCCAAGGAAGCCACAAGAAAATCAAGAATACTCAAGCAAGGTGCATGAACAAGTTACTTATCAAAGGGGTGGATTCAGAGGCTCTAGAGGAATATATGGTGGGGGTAGAAGTTCAAATATATTTTTAGGTAGATGCTATAATTGTAATGAGTTTGGAAATCCAACATACAAGTGCCCTGAAAAGAAAGGTTCTACTTCAAGTGTAGTGAAAGGAGAAGTGAAAGAAGGGCTCAAATAGTGCAAGAAGATGAATGTGAAAGTTCAAATTCTCCTAGTCATGTTGTTACTCCAGAGGTAGGAGAATCATTGTTGCTGAGAAGACAACTGTTGAAGGCCTCCAAAGAGAAGGAACCAATACAAAGAAGAGCTCTATTCAGAACCACATGTAAGTGCAAGGGTAAGGTATGCAAGGTAGTCATAGATTCTGGTTGCACTGAAAATATGGTCTCTAATGAAATGATAGAAAAGCTGAAGTTGCAAAAGTTTCCTCATGAAATCCATATAAGGTATCATGGTTTAATGATAGCCAATCCATCTTGGTTAGTAAAAAATCATTAATTGAATTTAGTATTGGTGGTTACAAGGATAAGGTTATTTATGATGTTGTGTCAATGGATTGTTGTCATGTATTGCTTGGGAGACCATGGCAGTATGACAAGCATGCCATCTATCATTGTAGAAGCAATAGCTATTTGATCGAGCATAATAGGAATAGTTTTACACTCACTCCATTGCAATATGATGTGGAGGATCAGTCTAAGATAGTAAAGGTGATCATGTTTGGTAAGGAGTACATGAAGGTTGAGGAAGATAAAAGAAAAGTATGTGCAACCACCATAAAGGAAGAGGATTCTAAGAAAACAAGTGTAAAGCTTGATTCAAAGCTGGAAAGAAGAGATGATTGTTGGTGTCAAGGTCTGAGACAGAGAAGGTCAAGGATGAATTCCTTGAGAAGACTAAAAGTGAGTTGGAAAAGCATGATGCAATTCTGATTGGGACAGTGTTTTGTCCTGTGGTTGCAAAAGAGGTGAAGGGGAAAACAAGTATAGTCAAGAAAGAGGTTTGCAAGTCTGAGGGTATAGTGGTATTTGAGGTAGAAAGTTCAAGGATAGTGATGAAGACAAAAGGTGCAATGAATGATGGTGTTTGGAAAAGACAAAGGGATAAGTTTGAGCATGTTCCAAGAGTAGAAAATAGGGCAGTTAAAGGCAAGATTGATAGAGGAAAGAGTGCAGGTGTTATGGTAGGTACAACTTCAGTTTGTGATGGTGGAAAATTTAGAAGACAATCATCAAATCAATTTATGAAAGAGGAGTAGATCCAAGGCAATAAGAGGACTACAAATGCAAGGTGCAAGCAAATTTTTAGTTTTTGACTCCAAGGACAAGTGTACCAGGTAAAGGAGAATTTGAAGCTCAAGGATATGGAGTGATCAAGTTTGGTCAAGTTGCAAATCAAATTCCAAGAGGATTGGAAACTTTTTCTGGCCGGTTGTATGGTGCAGGGGCACCAAAGAAAAATCTTGTAATTAGGGGATTTTGATAGCTTTTTGGGTATTGAGTCTTTTTTTGGGTTGAATAAGGTCTTATAAACCATTTTATGATGTAATGAGTCAATTAGAGGTCATTAGGTGGTTAGGAGGTTCAAGTTGCAAAATAGTGCAAAATATGTAAAATGCTGTCATTTTCAAAAATTGTAAAAAGTTGCAAAATGCAAGTTTTGAGAATTCCAACAGTTAGTTAGGTTCAAAGGGTCGTTGAGTCAGTTTAGGAGGTTTTTTTTTTGGGGAAAAGTGACATTGATGTAAAGGTTTCTTGGTGGTTTTTGGAAAGAAAAATCTTAATAAACATCTTTGTTTCTTTGGAAATTTTGTGTAATCTTGTTGTTTCAAGCTTGGTACGGTACCGTACAAAGGAAAATTGATCTAAAACTCTTTGAATTCATTAGAGGCATGAGTTGGCATTTCTCTTCACTTGGTTTGAGAGTCTCACATTGAATTTGGAGGTAGTTTGTGTCATTTTTCTGTAAATGCCTGTGTAACCCCAAGAACAAGGGTTTGAGAGTGTAAAATGATGATTTAAGAAATTCCACCCAATATGAATCTCTATAACTCAATGGAATGGATCCATTAGGTGTGGTTTAGGAGTCCATGAGGTTTCAGGAGCAAGGAAGGAAAGTTGATGGTTTTTAGGTGATGCCCTAGTTGGGAAAAGTGAGAATTTTGGGTGAAAATGAGTGGTTTAAGGGGGTTAATGATTGAAATCTATTGGGGCAGAAAATTATAAAGGTGTTTTAAGCATGTATAGGAATAATGGATCATTTTTGAAGTGTAGGAAAATTTTCTAGAGGTCTGGAAGGCTGACTTTCAATAAAACCCCTTGTAAATTGCTAAAGGTGAGGGTTTCATGGTTAGGTATCTTGGAGGCTGTGTCTTTGGGTAAAAGTTGTGAAATTAGAGGTTTTTCTACTTGGTGAGAGTGTTACAATTGATTTTTGAGGTTGGTGGTGTGTTTACATAAGGGTTGCTTTATAAAAGTGGCCTAATTTCCTGAAATTGAGGGATTTGGTCCAAAGGAACGTATAGTGGTTCTTGGATATGTTAAAGAACATGGAAATGGGTGTCTAAAAATGTAAGGACAATCTTGATAAGAAATTGGAGTCAAAATATTTGAAGGGAAACTAGGTCAGCACACCTACAAGTGAAACTAGGTGAAGTTGGGAAGGATTGGTGTAATAGGTTTTTGAGAGTTACAAAGTTGGTTCAAAGGGTTTGAATTGTGATTGGTGAGTGATTGCCTCCCCACTCTACATCAAGTGCACATGATATCTAAAGCTTCTAGGCTTTCTTTAGTTATCCCTTTCAAAAAGATCATTTTGATGGAATCTTGGTTTAGCCTGTTGTACTTAGATTTTTGCAGGCTAAACAAGAAACGTTCCATATATTCTTCCAACAACTCATCATTTATATATGATATCTAGAAGATGTCATATTCTCTGCAGTAACTTTGGTGAATATTCCTCATAGGTGCAATACCCACGGGGATGTTAATAGGAACTTCAAACGTAGAATGCTCACCTTGAAGATATCCCTTCATGTATTCATTCACATAATTATGAATTGAAACGCCCTCAAATTCTTGTAATTCAGCCATTGTTTGATCTACATAGGGTCAATTCTTTTTTTCTCTCTTTTGTGGTTTGTAATTTTTTAGATTTTTTCCTAATTAGTGCTATATCACATAGAGATAAATAAAGGTATGAACTAACCTTGCAAAAAAATTATGTTTTTATCTGTTTCTTGGAAAATACTTCTTTACTTATCAATTGACTCACAACAAGTGGTTTTGATATAAAAATAATTTTAACCTCTAAGATTTACCTACAAATTTTAATCATGCATCTATCTGATTTAAACAACACAAATTAGGAGTAATCACCTAGGCATGACTAACAGGTGCACGAGCTATCATCATAATGCATTGGTCCTAACTCATCTCACTTAATAGGCCTTTGACACCTTTCCTCGGCAATGTCACCAAAATGATAGGCCAAAATTGGGGTAAAGAATAAACTAGATTCAACTTAGTCTAAGTGTCAATCCGGGGATCGTAAGCTCATGAAAGGTATCGTGGCTATATGCACAAGGGCTAAAATACATGAGGTGAGTGGGGATGAAAATGTATTCCTAAACTCAATCAACTACCTAAATTGAAAATCAACTTAATGTTTATGTTTTGCTTTTGCGACTGTGGTTGTACTGCAATATTTTTGCAACAAAGAGTATAATAGAAATAATAACAGTAATGATTCTAGAAATTGAACTCACAGCTGCAATAATATGAACCATTAACAAAGATAATCATTATATCCCATGATTAAATTATAAGCAATAAACAATAAACATTAAATAGATTCACACAATAATATAAATAAACACATTGCTGAATATAAGCACACTGCAGGAAATAAACACATTGCTGAAAATAAACACACTACAAAAGCTACAAAATCATCAAGCATTTCAAGAAGGGGGCGGCCTTCCTCTTCAGTCTGCCCAATGCTGAAATGAAATTCCTTTACGATGGGTGAGTCACATAAATATATTTTATTTATCAAAAATAATACAAAGTTTTATGTCTCTTTTCTTCACGTAGCTCATATTTATAAGAAATATGAGTGCAAGTCGTTCCCTATTTTTATGCCACCTTTCTATTGTTTTTTGGCTCATATCCATCTATTTGATTTGTTGAAATAACTCACCCTAAAACGTAGGAGCTTATTTAGCTCATGGTTATAATCATCAAAATAGAATATTATTTTTAACGTGAAGACATTCTCATCAAAACTGAATAATAATTGGTTATAACTAAATAACCAAATTATTTTATGAGAAACTAATTATATGGGTGGAATTAATTTGCTAATATGTGTACCCATGTGCGATAGGAAGCCTGCATTCTTCTCCTCCAATCAACATGTTGGAAGATATATTTTCTTAACATAATAGAAGAAAATACTAGTAAATACAATCTAATAATTAATCTTCACTTATTTTATCTAAAAACTAAATTAAATATTACTTATTTATATTTAACCATAAGTAGCAAAAGGTGGTAAAATGGTATGATAAGTACGGAAACAAAATATGGAAACAGGTTAAATGGTATAGGAAAAAGGATAAAATATGGTATAAAATGGAGTGTGAATGGCACTCATCAGCTCCTTCCTCCATCTTCAAAGAGTATAACTTCTTTCTTAGGAATAACTTATTTACCAGAGATTTCCCCTGATAAATGTCACCAAGTTTCTTCCATAAAAATTTCATTGTCTTCTCTTCATGGACATTCAAGAGAACTAAATCAACCAAGCACAGTTTGATCAGACCCTTGGCTTTCCGATCCATTGCATCCCAGTCATCCTATGAGGTTTATGATGGTTTGTTAGAGGAAACTACATCTAATAAATCTTGATCCACAAGAAAATATTCCATTTTGAGTTTCCACAACTCAAAATTGCCACTGTTGAACTTCTCAATCTCTATTCTTCCAGATGTGGTTGCCATCTTAAATTTGTAACAAGTTATAAACTAAATTTCTCTACAAAACCCCATTGAACAAGATCAACACAAAAAACCCATCTTACCCACAAGGACAACAAAGTTGGCCAAGCTTTGATACAAATTGAAAGGAAAGTAGTGTGCAGAAAACACCTTCCTAATACTAATCTTCAGGAGAGAGACACAAGAATCTTTCAAAACTTGCAATTACAGAACATATAGATTCACATACATGAATAAAAAAATAGACAATAAAGAATGAACACATTATTTATGTGGGAAAACCCTCTCAGGAAAAAACCCAGACACCAAAGCAGAGACCTCTTGTATTATAGTAAAACAAAAATTACATACAAATCATAGCACTATGCTCTTTCAAGTGATTAATAGAATGAATATAACAAAATTATGTTACAATTGCTTCAATCATCACTATGCTCAATGCAATACAACATTACATATAAAATTAACAAGTGTAACAGGAGAATAGTCACTCCAACTTCTATACTAGACAAACGGCCACAAACAAACTTAATTGTCACCTTCTATTGCCATCGAAATCCCATTGGAATGTCGAAGGGACATGAAACCATGTCTCTCTAAATTCTCAGTCACCCTAAAATTCCTATCATTCCATCCTATCGATATGTAGAAGGGACCATGTAGCAGCTCCTCCTGATATGGCGAATTCTCGTTGATGAAGTCTCATCAGAATATCAAAGGGACTTCCAACACTGTCCTGTTAATAATGATATGTCTCTCTAATACCAGTACACCAACTTTGTGAGCATCCTATCCAAATTTTGAAGGGACAAGCCTCAAGGTCCCGTTGATACCATATTGTCTCCATGATACAACTCCATCAAAATATCTAAGGGACCACATTTTAGGTCCCATTGATATCCTCCTGTTTCCTCAATAATTCCTTCCCGTTGTTCATCATAATGTTGAAGGTACTATATAATAGCTCCCTCCAACATTGACTTGTCCCTCTAATGTTCCTTCTAATAGTCCATCAAAATGTCAAAGGGACTGCTTATTATGTCCCACCGATATGTGCCTATCTCCCCAATGAAGCTTTACCGCCAACCCACCGTTCATTGGAATGTCGAAGGGATTGCCAAACAACTCCCTTCGACATTTTAATGTCTTTCCGATCAAGTGTTTATCAGGATGTTGAGGAGACTAAACATTTTTTTCCCACCGACATGAGCCTATCAATTCAATGAAGTTGAAGTCGATGCCCTTTATTCCAATAAGTTTGAGACATCTTTTTCTCAACAAAATTTGTGAGAAGTAATTTACCTTTCAAATGTTTCAATTATGAAAAGATAGGTCATTATGCTTCAAGATGTCCAAGAAAAGCTTTGAATGAAAAAATTAAGGAGAACAAAGATAAGTCATTTAAGATAAGTTATTATGTTAGATAAGATACCAATATATTTGATGATGAATCTAATTATCCAAATGATGAAGATAGTGAATTTTTGTTCATGGCTCTAAATGTTGGAACTAATTCTACTAAATCTGAGAGATGTATGAAGGAAAGTGCTCTGACAGCAAGTGATAATTCTAAAAGAACTATGGTGACTGCCTTTCATTGTAGAGAAGAGAAGAACTATTGGATCATTGATAGTGGATGCTCAAATCATATGACTGGTGACAAAAGTAAGTTTGTTAAACTTGAGAAATATGAAAGAGGTCTTGTTAAGTTTGGTGATGATACATTCACTAAGATAGGTAAAAAGGCTCAATCATTTTTGATGGTAACCATAATATAGATGATGTTCTTTATGTTAAGGGTCTGGAACATAACCTCTTGAGTGTTGGATAAATGTATAGAAAAGGAAATAATCTTGTGTTTCAAGATAATGGTTGTGAGATTAGAAAAATATTTGGAATTGTGATTACTGCTAGAAGGAAATATGGAAATGTTTATCAGTGTAAGGGTGTTGATGATCATTGCTTTATGACTCAAATTAATGAAAGTTGGCTAGTTAATGCATTTCAAGCCTCATGACACTAAATTGATATTTGGGTGGCCTAGTTAATGAAAATAGAGGTGTCATTTTATTATCCAAGAATCTCAATCATTTTGGGGCTACTTTGGGTTGGCCAAATCTCTTAAGATACTTGAGACCAAAAACTAGGTAAACTTTGATGAGACAGCACTCACAAATTGTAGCACTTAAGAAGATTTTTTTAAGACTACAAATAGATGTTAAGTCTACATATAAAAACCTATCTCACTTTTTTAACTTTAAATCATTTTCTCATGGTAGCAGTAAATACAATGTTATAAATGACTATTTTTTCAATGTAAGGGTGTAAAGAGTGATAGTAAATATTTTACACCTTGTGGAACCAAAATAAAAGTGTCAATACATCTAGGTAGGATAGTGATTGTTGTCGAGGCATAATTTCACTACCTAGGAATCTTGATTCTTTCATACTATATTAGTTCAACAAAGCATCTTTTTTATATTTAAAAGATCTTTAGATAAAAAAGTGTCAAACTTTGGCAAGGATATTCTCTAAATCCACGAAACTTAGATTTTTTTATTTGGACCTATATTTGAATGTTAGGACCACCTTCAAAATCCTAACTTGATACATTTATCAAATATAAATTATTTGTTTGGAGTGGCGAAGAAAATAATATTATAAAATTCTTCATTTTCATTCAATGTTAGGGTTCTATGGGCATTAATTTTTAGTTTCACCAATCTTTTTTTTTGTGGTGGTAATGAAAACAACACATAATGTTTCAATTTTGTTCAATATAAGGGTGATAAGAACTTTATATTTTTATTTCTCTATTTCATAGCACCAAATTGATACTAACACATTCAAGTGGGTTGGTTAATATTGTTAGAAAAAAATTCACTACCAAAGCATCTAAATCCATCTAGTATACATTATTCAAGTGAAGTATCTAAAGATCCTTATGACCAAAAAGTATCCATCTTTGATGTGAAATTGTGGCACCTAGGAATGTTTGATTTAAACCTACAACTAAATTTTGGGTTTACCTTAAAAAATCCATCTAGAATTTTCTCAACTCTAAGTCAATTGTTCATAGTGGTTATGAATGCAATATTGTAACTTAGTGCTTCAATTTTGTTTAGTCTAAGGATGATAAGAGAAACCATTTTTATTCTAGATCTTGTGGCACTAAATTGATGGTGCCAAAACATCTAGGTGGGATAGTTAATGCTATTGGAGGTATTATTTCATTGTCCAAGAATCTTAGTCCTTCTAGGTATGTTGGCTCAATAAAGGAACTCAAAATCCACCCAGCTATAAAAGTCAACATATTGTTGATAAATTAAAAACATGTACACAAATCATAAAAAATAATTTATAAGGTCTTACATAAACAAATATAGATGGAGAAAGAGGGAGGGATGTAGAGATAAAGAGAGACAAAGAGTGAGAGACCAAGAGATGAGGGGATAAGACATTCAACATATATATTTTAGAGCATTAATTCATAATATTAGGATAAATTAATATTTCACATAAGTGTTGACATAAAAGTTAACGAAATTTTATTGTTTCATTATCAATATGCATAATATGTATAAAAAAATAAATTATTTATGCTCACTCTCAATAATGAGTAATATTAAGTCTTATTGTTCAAAGTATTTGAATCATTTAATTCATAAATACATTATTTGTTTTTTATATATTTTAATCTCAATAAGGTCATGAAGGTATACATAATTTTATCAAAATATCACATAATTATTCTTAGAATACAAAAAAATTAATATATGAGCATACAAAATATCATCAATGTGCCATATAGAAATACAATAAATTATTATATAGGCATGCAAAAGGCTTCATATATACTAAAAAATAATCTTAAAACATTCAAGCTCTCTTTTCCCAACTAGAATGTGACTTATGAACCTTAGAATCAACCATCAGTTGCATCTATTTGATATTCCATGCTCAAGGGTAGACTACACCTTAACATGTGTATAAAAATTATAAAATTAGATAGCATACATTGTTTTGTGACTAAAAGATAATAATTAAAAATGACATAAACATAATAATCTCACTTATAGCATGTTGGTCTAGTATATCTCAATTTGTCTCTAATACTCAACATCATCAAAAGAGATATGCCCTGAAATTGAATTGCTTAGATTGATTTATAACAAAACAAAAATAATAAAATAATAAATGTCAATTAGTTTTAAACAATTAATTATATCAATTGAGGCAAAATTATCACACACAAACACACACAAACGCACGCACACACACAATCACACATATACATTAATCCATGATAAGTATAAGCAATTAAGAGTCATCTAGTCTCTTGAATCAATAGGTCACAAGATAGATAATATATTAACACCTGAATTACCAAACCTCTTCCATTACCTTCCTTCGTAATTAGAAGCAAAAAATAAACATCATAGAGGTAATATCCAACATCAAGCTTCCTTGTGATACTCCATTAGAGGAGCTCAACCCATCACAAAAGGGTCTAGCTGCATGGATCAACATGTATGATGAAATCTAAGATACTAAGTGAATCACTTGTCGAGTTAACATACCTATATGCCCATGAAACATATATCTAATGTACTAATTTATTGATAAAAATATCATGTAAAATAATATAATAAACCAAAAAAATACACTTATGAATGTAAATAATGATTATCAATATTTATAGCTGTGATAGGGCGAATTTATGTGCTAGAATACGAGCAACAAATAAGAGAATGCAAATAACACTAAAAACAACCTACACCTCAAGATTAGCCTAGTTGGATTCAACACAAAATAAAGATGACAAAATGAAACCTTATACCTTGTGTTGAATCGATCCTTTGGTTGGCCCTTCGATCTTTGGTGTTGTATGCTCCTTGGATGGCACAAGATGCAAACTAGATGATGATATGAGGATGGATGAAAATAGATGCAAGTATGAAAAATGGCTAAGTATGGCTCTTAGAATTTTTTTGCAAGAGTTTGGCTACAATGAATGATCTCCCCCAAAATGAGAGAAAAGAGGGGGTATTTATAGAGATTTTGGAAATCTCTAGGGAAATGGATGGTCAAGATTGGGCCACCAAGATCAAGATGTAGGGCTAAGGTGAGTTGAGAACTCACAAGCCCTCACATCTTGACATGTGGCAAGTGATATGGCTTAAAAGGGGTGATGTGTACATGAGGTGGAAGGATAGTACATGACATGGAGAGAGTACATAGTACCTTGGAATTGAGACAAGATCTTCTCATAAAGGAGGTCCTTGTCCCCATGTGAGTGAGAGGACATATGGGGAATTAAAAATTCCTCAAATATTCTCATGGGGATGAGAGAAGGAATTTAAAATTCCTTTAAATGCATTGGGGGATTAAATCTGAATTAAAAATTCACATGGGGAATGGAGTGTCTTGTTTAAAAAGAGAAAGCTTTTAATGAAGTTGACTAAGGACACATTCCATAAATGATATGGGGATTAGGGATGACCTAATTAAGTGATTAAGGTTGTGCAAGTACTAGATTAGACTAGTTAATGACACATTAGAGGCAAGCGATAAATTATGGAGGATGGGACCCTAATTATGATTAGGGGTGTGCAAATCTCAATCATAAATTAGTTATGACTAAGAAAGAGGGTTAAATTGTTAAGAGGGATTAGAGACCAACTTGCAAAAGTTGGAGGATGTGACAATGAGAGAGAAAATAAGGAATAAATTTAAAATTCCAAAAGATAATATGACTAAATTAAATAAAGTGATGCATTTATTTAATTTAGAGAGGAAAGAGGGGAAAAATATTTATTAAATTAAATACTTTGGGAAACCTTATGTAAGATGCCAAAATTTTAATTAAATGAATGATTTAATTAATACCGGTGAAGATGCTGATTTAAATGAGCAAAGGGATGATTAAGGAGACGATTTTGGCCATATGGAAGTGGTCAAATTTAGATGTCTACATTTTTCCCCTATTTGAAACACTATTAGGATAATAGGGTTTCGAAGAAAAATAAAATACAGATGACTCTATAGAAGAAGCAACTGGAAAAGAGATACCCCAACATGGGAGAGACTGGGTGAACTCCCGAATGGAGGAGAAACAAAGAGGATGCCCCGGTCTCGCAAGGGAAGGTTTATGACGAGAGATTGGTAGAGAATGGCAGGGTATCCCCTCGAGAAGGCGGACGAGGAAGGAAAAGGGGGCCTCGGGCAACTTCTCGAAAGAATGAAGTGGTATATGTCGATGGAAAGAGCACGAAAAATTGAGAAGATGGGCACTTGAATGGAGGAAAACAGGTTTACAATGTGGAAATGGTGGCCCCAGGAAGATAAGGGGGGAGGGGATTAGTTGAGGCTAGAAAAAGGTTAAATAAAAGGAAAAAATTCCTTTCATTGAAAAAGTGAAAAAAGGGGGGAAAAAAACTATAAAAGGTAAGTGAGGGGGTTATTTCTCCTCATTTGGATAGCTATCAAGTGAGGAGAGGAGGAAGAAGAGGAGAGAGCAAAAGGGGGGAGACACGATGCCAGAGTACGATTTTGACATCATTCATCGGGGGGACGAGAGACGACGATTCTTCAGTGAGTGTGTTGTGCCATGCAAGGTGAGTCTGAAACCCCACTTTGTGATTTTAGTTAGCTTTTCTAAGTTTTTGTAAAAAACAAAAATATGGGTTTTGTGGGGGGGCTCGGGAGGAAAAATGGGTTATTGGGATTTTTTTTAAGAAAAAAGTTCTCGGGGAGGGGCTAGACTAGGTTGGGGCGAGGGGGGATGTCAGTCGGGCCCAGATGGGTTCGCCTAGCTAGCCCAGGCGGGTCCTCTCGAGCTGGGCAGAGGCCCGCCCAGCGGCGCGGGCAAGTCCGCCCTAGCTGGGCGGAGGCCCGCCCAACCAGCGCGGGCGGTTCTGCCCAGCCAGCCTGGGTGGGTCCACCTGGGCTCAGACGGGCTTGCTCGCTAGCTCGGGCGAGCTCACCTGCAGGCACAGGCAGGTCCGCCCGGGCTCAGGCAGGCTCACCCGTAAGCTTGGGCGGGTTTTCCCGAGAGCGAGGTGGGTCTACCCAAGGACTGTGGTGAAGTTGGGACGACTGGAAAAAGGAAGAAGACAAGAAAAAAGGGCAAGGGGGGATGGAAAAATAATGGGATGGGGAAGGGAAATCTCGGGGCAGGAAAAAAAAGGGAGGACAAGTAAAATGGGGGCAAAATGATGCCAGAAGAAACTGACAAAGTGTTGTTGTGATGGATACAAAAGGTGGAGAGTTTGCGGACACGAGAGAGGCAGTCCGAGGTGTTGGTGAGATGCATGGTGTGGATGACGGGCATGGAGAATAGGCTGACAGAGGCACGATTACTTCATATGCTGACATATCTGATGATTAAGGCCCATAGGGCCATGCTGACAACCCTGATAGAGCGCTGGGACTTGGCGACATCGACATTCCATTTACCGACTAGGGAGATGACGGTGACCTTGGAGGATGTCTGGCGGGTTCCGAGTCTCCCTATAGCAGGGCTTACGATTAGCGAGTGCTGGTCAGAGGACGAGGCGCTGGATGAGTCTGTGCGTGTTGTTTTTGGTAGTGACGATCTACCAGTTCAGCGGGGCAGCTGGACGTGGACAGGTGTCTATTGTGCAGGGTACCAACATTGTCTTTGTACTTAGCTGGACTGATTAGTGAGATCCTAGTGCCAGACCGGAGTGGTCGATTCCTACATCTTAGGTTCGTTGAGGTGATTCGACATATCATTGAGGGCCAAGAGGGGCAATTTGCGTGGGGGACATGCATGCTGGCACAACTGTATTGGGATATGCACCGGGTATGCTACTGAAAGGCGCTGAGTGTGGCCCATGTCACACTACTATAGGTTTGGGCGTGGGAGCACATCAAGGTGACCAGACCAATTGTGCACAGATTATGAGAGCAGGATGATAGAGAGGCCGTGGCCTAGGGTTGGGGGGTAGAGGCATGAGCGATACTGCAATATCGGAATGTAGATATATGGAGGAGACGGTTAGATAATGTGCAGACGGAGATGATAGTGTGACATCCTTATATGCTGCGGTAGTTCAGGGGCTGGAGGGGTGATGAGGAGGCACACAACGGTTACTTCTTCACCTGTTGTTATCTTATGAGGAGGATTCCATTGATAGTGGAGCTACATAGACCCGATCGGGTGACACGACAGTTTGGAGTGAGGCAGGATATTCCTGCGGTGTGGGTGAGATTCTGGCGACTGTCACGAGAGCAGCCATGGGGGGCTCTACTGAGATCGGATGCAGTGTGGGTGGAGCTGGAGACACTATAGTTTATGCCATATCCAGATAGGCAGGAGGGGCCGAGGAATGCAAGGGTGATGGATTGATACCGGTAGTGGTTCAGACGACATCCACCGCCACAAATTACCCCAGTAGTGCCGATTGAGGGAGCACTAGGGTTCGGGTCAGAGGATGAGAGATGGTTGAGGGTGGCGGGACTGACACCTCGAGGGCGACGGAGAGGAGATCAGGCGAGAGGAGGACAAAAGGGGGAGGGACAGGAGGCGGTGGGGGCAGCCGAGGAGCCAGCAGGGGTAGCCAAGAGGGAGAGACAAGAGGCTATTGGAGAAGCCGAGGAGCTAATGAGGGCAGCCAGGAGCAGATGACAAAGCACATCTCAAGGGGATGGAGTAGAGGAGGGAGAGGATGTGGTCAGGGTTAGCATAGCAGGATAGGGGGCTGAAGATCCCGGGAGAGAGGAGTCAGGAGGCACGTGCATCCCCAGGAGGTCAGGAGCAAGAGAGAGGGGAGGAGGCTGAGACCAGCAGAGCGCGGGAGAGACCGGAGGCAGATATGGCCACATGAGGGGATCAACGATAGAGATAGGAGGGCGAGGCCAGCAGAACGCATGAGAGGATGACCATGAGAGAGGGAGCCCCCCAGTGATAGATATGGATGAGATGGAGGTGTCGGCAGAGAGCGAGGGGTATGAGCCACGAGAGATGGACATTGACACAGATGTGTATGACCTTCGACCACTGTCGATAGTACCGCCCAGAGGAGAGGACCCCACAGTGGTGTTGAGAGAGACAGTAGAGAGACTACGCCTTAGCAAGCAGCAGTTATGACAGACAGAGGCAGAGCGGGTTAGATTAGAGGCATCGCTGAGTGAGTTATAGGCACGATTCACTTAAGGTGAGAGAGATTATGCAGTCCTGGCTGCACTGGTGTCTGACGTGGAGAGGATATTGATGAGAGAGAGAGATGAGCCACGGGATGAGGCAGTTGACCTGCGAGCAGAGGTGGCTAGGGAGCATGAGGAGGGAGACACAGTGAGATGGGAGTGAGATCGTTTGGTGGAAAATGCGGTGATACGACAGGCTGTTGGAAGGGTGACAGGGCAGGAGCCATCAGAGATTGGGACATGGACTACTGGGGATACAGAGAGTTTGCAGAGACAGCTAGAGCGGTTATGGAGAGAGAGGGCAGATTAGCACCGGGAGTGGGCTGAGCTCAGAGACAGAGTGGACTGTTTAAAGCAGACAGTTGGGGACATGGGGTTGCTGCAGCAGAGAGAGAAGGGGATGAGGAGGGAGATGTGCATGCTGCAGTTAGAGAGGGATGTGGTACAGGCACAGGTGTAGGTCTTAGAGGGAGACAGGGATGTGGCACAGGCACACGCTCAGGCGGCTGAGAGCGAGAGGCTGGTGGCAAAGTCAGAGGCTCAATCTCTCTGAAGACAGAGAGATGCAACAGTGTCATAGGTTTCGAGTCTGTGACGGGAGTGAGATTCTGCCGAGCTGAGACTACAGGAATTTCAGAGGGACAGGGATGTAGCAGAGACTCGGGCACAGGCCACATAGAGAGAGAGATGTTGCAAAGGTATGGATGCAGACGCTGCAGGGAGAGTGGGATGTATAAGTGGCTCAGTGGCAGTTAGTGTGGGTCAGTGATGTGATAGGGACATATACAAAGAGGATATAAGGGGAGAGGGATGCTGCAGTGGCTATGGCAGTGGCTGCCAAGGAGATGAGAGACCAGGTTCAGGTAGAGATGACACAGTTACGACTATCCTAGGAGGCCTGGGAGCAGGAGAGGAGATTGATCATGAGAGATCAGGATAGTTATCGTCAGGAGTGGAATTCTGCTCGTGTTCAGGTTGCTGAGCAAGAGGAGAATGTGAGGGAGGCAGGATTTTGGATGGCCGCGTACTACCATGCAGTTCCAGACCTGGCGCAGCGGATGTTCCAGTATGTTCGATAGACACCACAGATGCCAGCGCCATCCCAGTCACTGGGGACGCGGACCCGAGGTTACAGTGATTCACCAGGTGTCTCCCCAGGTAGGAGATCAGTACCTGATTCACCACAGAGATCAGATGCGAGTAGCTCATTCGGGAGATGACAAGATACCAGAGTTTTTGACAGATGCAAGGTGGAGCATCTAGTACTTATCGATAGAGATCAGAGATGCTCTACATCTTTGAATTTTGTACCTTATTTGATGATGTATGAGGGCTATGTGATGGATAAATGATAGATTTTGATGTATGATGGATATATGACGTACATTGTATTATTTTGATTATGATATGGGACAGTCCTTAGTGACACTATGCACTATGTAGATGATATTTCTTGCTTATGTAGATGGATACTTTGGTTTATTTATGCACATGTTTACATGCCTATGTGGATGTATGAGTATATGATACTTCATGCCTATGTGGATGTATGAGTATATTTATTTATGCACATATTTGTGATATGACAATGGATGATTGGGTTTATGTATTTGTGGGATATGGATGTTTTTATCAATGCAGATATTCACATGGTGATATGATGTATGCATATGTTATATCTATGATGACTTATGTGTATGGATTCCTAGTTGATTTATTGACATGAATGTATATGTGTATGATGGATTATGTATGAATATTTTATATATGCAGGATGTGATGTATTATGAGTCTGACACTTTGTGATGCAGGTGGCCATGCATGCATGGATATAACACATTTTGATGCAGGTGGCGATGTATGTGTGGTTAATAGAATGAACCTAAAATGTGATAATTCTTTTGTAATGTATAGTGAATTAATAATGAAAGGAAATAACACATGGTCATAAGCATCAATAAGAAGTGCCATGATAATGGAAGATGGGGATGTAGTGATAGTGAAAAATGGGTGTAATTTGTCACTTGTCAAATTTTTTTAGTATCCTGAGAAGAATGGGAGAGAAAGGGATAAAGTATTTGCACAACCAAAATCATAGGGTGAATGCAATGTAGCAGATGATGAAATGCAATCCTAATATGAGTTGCCATCGTCGAAGCATTGATTTTTGCTATAGCATAAGATACCGGATACCCTGATATGTAAGACCAAGGTGAGTTGGCATCCAATGCATGAAACAAACACATCAAACATAAAGGTTACCCCAACACCCCAAGGTCAAGATGACCTTGGTCGGGCCAGGTATTGGGATAACCGCAAACACACAAGGATGCCTCAGTGTAACACAGGACCCCAAGGATCTTGGTGGGTACTACATGGGAGAACTGAGAAGACAACAACAAAGAAAAGAGAAAGATAAGCCCCTATGTAGATGCGTCAAAGCACACCATGATATGATGGATCAAAGTGACCATGACAAGTGTTGATAGTGAGCTCAAATGACAAGTAAACTCCAAAACATCAAAAGATCACAATCAATTTCAAAACGTCCTTTTCCATAGGATCAAGGGGATGGATGGGATTGATAAGGTCTGCTAGGAAGGATGCATCCTATTGAGACCGATGATGGATACTAAACTAGAATGACCCAGTTTGACGCCAAATGTTTTCTTAACTAACCATATCTTCTGATAACAAGGGATTTTATTTGAGAATAATGAGCCAGACAAGGACATAGACTGACATACCCTACAGACCTAGGGGCTTGGGGGCCGATCAAAGATTAGCCTTGCCTATGTGAAAGCGCAGAGCCCTCGTAGTTCATGAAAAGACCATGGATAAAGCGGAAAGAGGATGATGAAGGTAGATGACGGATGACCAAGACGTGATGGTTAGAATACCCCAGGGGCAGATCAAATGATTAGCCTTGCCTACGTGACAGTGCAGGGGCAATGTGGTTCGACTGGTGATGCGATAGGATGAGATCTAGATGAAGATCAACATGATGGATGATCCCATGTGATGACACAGACCAACCGATGAGGAGATGAACGACATAAGCTCAGAGTGGGATACTGAAAAGCTCAGGATGGGGGATAGGCTATATGGGTCGTCCAATGCTCAATCAAAATATACCAAGTGGCCAAGGATGGGATGGGTGAGGACGATAGTGCAGATGAAAGCATAAAATAACGAGGATGTCAGGTAGATAATGATTAAGCCCTCTACGAATGACGCCTGTTACCAGGTTTTCACCATCCATACTTATCCAAGGTGCCACAAAAAAATGGTTTTCACTGTAGGACAAACTTATTTCTCTTTACTATTTTTGGATTTTTCAGATATTTTATATATATATATATTTTTAATATTTTAATTTTTTGATAGGTGGTGTTACCAAGCAGGCTTAGGTCTAGAACCTCTTTAGATGCAAGATATTGATGGGTTCTTCGAAGGGCTTTCCTTCAAGAGTAGTCAACCTGTATGCCCTAGATCCATATTTAGCGGCTATGATATAGGGCCCCAACCAATTTGCCTCAAATTTTCCCTTCTTGTCCCGGTCCTGCTGGGTACGCTGATTCTCTTTGAGGACAAGATCACCCACTTGGAACTATCGAGTGTGAACCTTCTTATTGTAGTTACACTTGAAGCGGTTTTGATATGCTTGCAGGTGATCGTAAGCTTTGATTCTTCTTTCATCAAGTAACTCCAGTTGTGCAAGCCGTGCAACACGATCATCCTCCTCATTGATAATATTTTTTAAGGAAATTATCAATGATGGGATCTCGACTTCAATTGGCAAGATGGCTTCGACACTATAGACTAAAGAATAGGGAGTGGCCCCTGTAGGGGTGCGAATGGAGGTGCGATATGCCCAGAGGGCAGGGTGAATATGGAGGTGCCAATCTTGACCGGTGCTATTGACAACCTTTTTGAGGATGTAGATGAGGGTCTTGTTGGTTGCTTCTGCCTGACCATTACCTTGGGGGTAATAAGGCGTTGACCAACGATGCTGGATGTGAAAGGTGTCGTAGAGGTGTTTCATGGCTTGGTTTTTGAAGGGTTTTCCATTATCAGAAAGGATAGTGGATGGGATACCATATATGCAGAGAATATGGTAAAGGATGAATTTTGAGATCTGAATACCAGTGATCTGTGAGAGTGGCATTGCTTCCACCCACTTAGTGAAATACTCAGTGGCAGTAATTATGAATGTATGGCCATCAGATGATGGTGGGTGAATCTTGCCAATGAAGTCGAAACCCCATTGAGAGAATGGCCACGGAGTTAGGAGGGGTTGAAGATCTTGTGCTAGAGCATGAATCAAATTTGCATGTTGTTGGCAGGGAAGGCACTTCTTCACAAATTCACAAGCATCATGCTCTAATGTAGGCTAGTAATATCCTACTCGGAGAATCCTTTTGGCCAGAGCCATACTATTTAAGTGAGCCCCACAAACACCACTATGTACCTTTGTTAGTGTCATGCGGGCTTCAGTCTCATTCAGACACCTAAGGAGGATTCCATCATACCCGCGACGATAAAGTGTATCACCGACAATGATGTATCGGGAAGAGAGATGAACGAAGGATTTGCATTGATTGCATGTAAGATCTGAGGGTATGATATTATCATGGAGATAGGTATATATGTCCTAGTACCAGAGGGAGGCGGGACCTACGATATCGCACACCATATTAGTCTCAGGAATATCATACGCTAGGATTAAAAGTTGTTCGACAAGGAACTCACATTCTGTCTGATCTTTAGGCATGTCAATCAGAGAACCGATAGTGGCCATTGCATCTGCTGCTTTATTCTGTACCCTAGGAATTTGGTCAAATTGTATGAAGGTGAAATATTTCTTGAAATCATCCACCATGCATTTATAGGGTAACAACTTATCATCCTTTGTGAGGAATTCATAATTAACTTGCTTGATGACTAATAATGAATTGCCAAAAACTTTCAAGTGAGTTATATGCCACTGTTTTGCAATTTGAAGGCTGGTGAGAAGGGCTTCGTACTCTGCAATGTTGTTTGTATATGGGAATGCTATCCTGAATGATTTTGAAATGTAGTCACCTTGAGGGGTAACTAATAAAATCCTTGCGCCTGATCCATTATGAGTGTATGATCCATCAAAATATAGTGTCCAAGCTGGTGCTTTTGTAACTGTGTAAACTTCTTCGTCTGGAAATTTAGTGTCCAGAGGGTAAGCATCTACTAATGGTGCCTCAACCAACTGATCAGCTATGCCCTGTCCCTTTATGGCTTTCCGCTCCACATACTCTATGTCAAATTCACTTAGGAGCATGACCCACTTGGCCATGTGGCCAGTCAGAGTGGTTCTAGATAACAAATACTTCAGTGGATTAATTTTAGCAATTAATTTGACTGGATGGCTGAGCATGTAACGTCAGAGTTTTTGTGTGCTGAAGACTAGTGCGAGGCAGGCCTTCTCCATGGGGGAGTAGTTTAATTCATAGTCGACCAATGTCCGACTGATGTAGTAGATTTCCCTCTCTTTTGATGATTCATCATGTTGTGCCAATAATGCCCCCAACACGACTGAAGTGGCAGAGATATACAGTAGGGGGAGTTTCCCTGGAATAGGTGGCATCAAGATCGAAGGATGAGCTAAGTATTATTTGATCTTATTGAAACTTTTTTGACACTGTTGGTTCTAGCGGAAGGTGGAGTCTTTCTTCAGAAGATGAGTGAATGGCTGACATCTATCCGCGAACTGGGCTATGAACCGACGAATGGATTGCATCTTCCCTTGGAGGCTTCTTAACTGTTTCAAATTGCATGGGGGTGGCATGTTCAGAATAGCTTTCACCTTGGCGGGATCAACTTCAATACCCCTTCGAGAGACCATGAAACCCAACAATTTTCCTTATGTGACACCAAAGACACACTTTTTGGGATTTAGTCGCAACTTGTAATGGCCCAGCCGTTCAAATATTTTTTTCAGGATAGTAGGATGTTCTACTCGGGTTCTAGATTTTCCTAACAAGTCGTCGACATAATCCTCCATGATGATATGGATGAGGTCATGGAAGATGACCATCATTTCCCTCTGATATGTTGCCCTTGCATTTTTGAGACCAAAGGGTATAACATTGTAATAGAAAGTACCCCAAGGTGTTGTGAAGGCAGTCTTGTGTTGGTCCTTAGGTGCAATTCGAATATGATTATAACCAGAGAAGCCATCCATAAGGGATAGCATCTCATGTCTTGCTGTGAGGTCGAACAACATGTCAATGTTAGGCAGAGGGAAATTGTCTTTCGGGCAAGCCTTGTTAAGATATCTGAAGTCCGTGCAGATCCTAATGTCTCCATTTGGTTTGGCAACTGGTACTATATTGGAGATCCACTCAGAGTAGTCAATTGGTCTGATAAAACCTGCATCTAATAATTTCTCCAGTTCCTTTTTGACTAACAATGCTACCTGTGGATGCATCTTGCGAAGCTTCTGTTTGACAGGCTTGGCATTAGGGTGAACATCTAGATGATGAACCACTAAAGCGGGGTCCAAGCCTGGCATGTCTGAATATGACCAAGCAAAGTTAATGATTCCCTCTTGGAGTAGCTGCACGATGACTGGATACTCCTGCTCTGAGAGTGACTTAGCTACATAGGTGATCTTAGGATTTTCAGAAGTACCCAGATTAACTTCTTGAGTCTCTTTGATTAGAATAGATGATCGAGCAGATAACTGAGTCCCCACAAGGGGAAGATGAACATCTCCATCCTCCAATGCCTCTTCGAGGTTTTCGCCATCGGATGCGTCCTTTATTTTTACTTTTTCAAAGTTAGGAAGTGCCTTGGGGAGGTTTTCACTAGATGACCGCTTTTTATTTTTCTTATTCTTATTTTTGCGACTGGAGTGTTCATCCTCCCCCAATCCCATGAGGTTGACATATGTATCCGCAAACATATTGATAGGTGTGCTATTACATAGGTCCCAGTCAATAAGCTCAGGATGGCGAAGGGATAGGCTAATGGTACAGACGGATAGGCATTCAAACATGGACGATAGGTCAGTGTGATCAACATCATCGTATGCACGTATGATGGATTCCACCTCTGGTATGTCTTCCAATGAACCATCGTCCACGATGACACTATTGGAGGTGTTAGACGATGTTGCAAGGCCTTTCTACTTTTTATCATATCCGATGCCTATGTTCTTTAGTAGCTTTGATGTATCAATAGGTTGCAACCGCCCCTGTTCTTCTTTACCTAGGCCCCTACCTTGGTAGTTATAATTCTCTGCAAACTTAGCTGACCAAGGATATGCTTCCTGAAAATATTCTTTTAGAGGAGGATCTGGTTGGGGTTCTTCTCGGTATACCAATTGACTTATATCCTCTTCTGGTGCGTCTATCTTGATACTAGGGGACCTGAAAGTGGTGGTAGGGATGTTTTTACCACTGAAAGTGATAGTCTTGTCTTCCTTTGGAGTAGCGTGTGAAGGTTGACCATACTCGTGTGGTGACAGTGGCATGGTTGCTATATTAAGAGCAGTATGCATTTCGTATTCGCCACACCCTTTGTCAATGATCTAGACTTTTGTGACTGTAGGATCAATGGTGGAAGATGGAGTGGTTGTCGTGGTGGAGGGTGGATTAGCGGATGATGACTGGGATGCTCCCATTTCAACCCCGGGACAATAATGTAAATGGGGAAATGACACATCTAAAGCACGACAATATTCAAATGGCTGGGGATCAGCATAGATGGTGACTTCTTGTCCATTAACCGGGAATTTTAGGCACTGATGGTACGTGGAGGGGACAACTTGCATAGCATGGAGCCATGGGCGGCCAAGGAGGAGATTATATGGCAAGTCTAGATCAAGGACATGACAGGTAGTGTACTAAACCACAGGTCCCACTTGGATAGGAAGACTGATAATTCCCTCTGAAGTCCTTTTTGCATTATCAAAGGCCTTGATCGTGATGATTTGATTACTTAAATCTGCTTGAGTATACCCCACATGTTTTATGAATTTCAGAGTACATAGATTGAGGGCGGAGCCATTATCTACCAAGACCCTTTTTATTTTATGATAGGCAACCACGACTTCGATATGCAAGGGGCGATTATGATTGACATCGATATTTGGCATGTCATTTTGGCTGAAGTGTAGCTGATAAGATAAAGCTAGGTGTCCTACCAAGGCTTGGAATCGTGTGGGGTCGATGTTGTTAGGTACATGGGTTTCCTGTAAGGCTTTGTTGAGGATTTCTTGATGTACATGAGAAGACTTAAGCAAATCCAAGATGGAGATATGAGCGGGGGTTTTTCCTAGGTGATCAAGGATGTTGTATTGAGAGCTTACAGGAGTTGATTGGGCGGGTGCAGAGGCCGCAGGGACAGTGATGCGGGCTCATCGTGTAGTAACAACACACTGAGGGTCTTTGGATTTGACATGTATCATAGATACATGGGGTTCTACTTGCTCAATGTAATGAATAATACCCTCATAATTGAGGGGTACATTCTTATAGCTTACGTTATTTGTGTTGTTGTCTTGGGGATTGCTACTGGAGGTGCTCGCGCCTTGATTATGGTTTGGAAATGCATTTTGATATATTTGCAATTGAGCATTGGACGATGAAGCTTGACTGGTGTCAACCTTGATATCTCCTCGATCAATGAGATCTTGGACATAGTTTTTCAGACCCTGACACTTATTCAAAGAGTGTCCTTTGATTTTATGGAACTCACAATATTCATTTTCCCTAAACCATACAGGCTTGGGTTTGGATTCATCAAGTGGCTTGGTGACAGGATATAATATTGGATAATTGATCTGAAACAATTTATTGAAGACAACACTCAGGGGTTCCCCTAATTGAGCATACTAGCGTTTAGTGTTCCCTTGGCTATTTTGATTTGACTGTTGAGGAGGACGAGGTGCCCCTTGCGGTATAGATATGACATTAGGTACAGATGGTTGCTATCTTTGGGATGTATTAGCCACTTGGGCGTGGTTAGTATCAGTCATGCCGTCATTCACTACATTCTTGTTCTTGTTCCAAAAACGTGGCTTGTCTCCAAATGACCTTTCTTTATCATGGCTATGTATTTTGATGTGCCCTTTGGCAACAAGGGCACATTCAAGGATAGGTCCCTTTTCACTATCTCTGTAAAAGTGGTAACACAGTGTAACCTAAAGTTATGAGCTATGTCGGGATGAGAGTTCTCCACGAAGAGGGTGACCATGTCCTTCTCCTTTAAAGGGGTTTTCATTTGGCTTGCTAACGCACACCACCTTTGAAGGTAGCTAGCAAAGGTTTCACCATCACGTTGTTTCTCTTTGAGGAGATCTAAGGTGTCAGTGTCCTTCTCCAAGTTGAAGGAGAAGTAGGATACAAATTTTTCTGATAGGTCCACAAAATATTTTATGGACCCATGTTTGAGGCTCATGAACCACTCTAGGGAATTTCCTGTCAGGCTTTGTGGGAATAGGCACAAGAGATAGTTGTCATTCTGCATAACTTCTTAACACTGGGAGTAGAACTCCTGTAAGTGGGCCTTGGGATCCTTGTTCCCCCTGTATCTATTGAATTTTGGTATTTCAAAATGTTTAGGGAAGGGGATCAACGAGATGGAGGGGTCGAATGGATACGGGCATATGTCCTCGAATTTGAATGATTGTTTGTTGGTCCCTACCTGAAGATCTTTCAGAGCGGCTTTAATTTCTAGCAAATCTGAGTTGACTGGTGGTGGGTTGGACATATATAGATGGTAGGACGATAAAGGATCCTGCTGAGAGAGCGTCAGACTGTTGAGGTATGGGTTTGGATGGTGGAGTGATGACATCCCTTGTTGGTATGCTGAAGGATTTTGTTGATAGGTGGGTTGTTGTTGTGAGCTATAGTACGAATTCATTTGATAAAAGTGTGAGGTAGGTTGCTAAGGAGCTTGGATGTGATGTTACAGATTGACCTATTGATACTGAGGGTATTGCTATGATTGTTGGGAGGCCACATAAGGTGGTTGCTATTAGGACTATTGTTGGTAATAATGATGCTGTGGTGGTTGCTGATATAAAGTGAGATGTTGCGTGGGTCGAGATGAGATGTTGTATTGTGTTTGAGCTTGCGGTCATAGGATGGATGTAAGAAAGGGGGATATGGTTTGAGTGGGAGGTTGGGACGGATTTCTTTGCAGCTGGTATGGTGGTTGTTGCGAGGAAAATAGCGGTTGTTGTTGTTGGGGCGGCTGAGATAACGTATGGGGATTTTGCAAGGGAGGTTGTTGGGTACCGAAGGAGACATTTGGAGGTGGTAGATTAGATTGGGGGGGTTGTGGAGAAGCATATGAAGGTGATGATAGGTTTATGGCCCTGACAGGTGGAGGTAACACAGTAAAAGGGGTGCCCCCAGTGCTGATAGGAGGTGGATTTGAAGGGGGTGGTGCCGGTAGCATTAGTGGTTGTGGTTGTGGGATGTTTTGTGGCATGCCGAAGGCAAAAGGATCATTGGGATCAGTGGTTTGGGGTGCCCCTATGACTGAGATTGCGGGATGCGGGGGATTGCTAACGGGATATAGAATGGCGTTGTTGAATTTAGGTTGATGCCAACCTTCTACGGAAGGAACATTGGGGGCGTATGAACTACCTGGTACATTGTGTGAACCTTGGGGTATATTAGGTGTGGAACCACCATACTTGGATAGGTCGATACCAGACGGCAGTTTGACACCCTTGTCAATTAAGTGAGCCAAGATTTCTTTGCCATGTTTTTCAAGAAGGCGATCTGTCATTTGCACATTGACTAGGTTACTAAAGTGTTCCTCAAATGTAATTTCAGGTTGAATGACCATGTTTTCATCCCCGGGGGGTGATGTGTTTTGACCGTCGATATTGGATTGTGATGATGTTCCATTGTGTGGATCTCTAGGGATGTTTGCACCATTATTGGGGTCTTGTGAGGCATTAGCTACGTTGTTCGGGTCTTGAGGGATGTTTGGTTGGGATTGTTGTTCGGCCATTTTCCTTATTTGTGACCGGGTCTGAATAGGCATGCAAGATGATATGATGGACTAGGATGACCTTGGTGACGAAAGGATTGATTTGATTTGATGATTGATTAGCCGAAAAGGATGTGGCTTGATAGGATTGATTTAATTGGATGATTGATTATCCGCCGAGGCTAGGGCTCGATGGGATTGATTTGATTTGACCGAAGTGGATTAGGTTGATTGGTAGACAATGAGTCAATCCAGATTGGATGATATAACAATTCAATTTGGATTGATGATTGATTAGGATGAATGATGGTGATCAGAATCTGAAACCAAGTTCAAGAGTGATCCTTGGTAACGCTAGGTGTTGATTAATCGATTAACGGGGTGATGTATGATAACGACACTGAATCCAACTTGAGATAGAAGTGGATTGATTGGGCCGACAAGGATGACCGACTTAGGACAGATGACGATCCGAAGTTGGTTTTGATGGATGATGATTTGAGATGAACACCTAGGTCAATTTGGATAACCGCTCTAACGAGGTTTCAATGGGATACCGATGGTATGAAACGTGGGTTTGAAATGGGTAAATGAGGACTCTGAATGGGTGAATGGATGCATGAGCTGAAGGGATGAACATTTAGGATGGCAAATGAATTCTTGAAACAGGTGCACGAATGTTTGAAATAGGGAGACGAGTGATCGAGATGGCAAAATCAAGGTACTCTATGACAAAGTGGATGAAAAAGTCTATCAGCCAAGGGTTAGGTCCGCCCAAGGAGCAAAAATTGGTCAAATTTGGTCAAAACAGGCTTAAAAGAGGTGGGTCAACAGGTCAGGTCCGCCCAAGGAGCAAAAGTGGGTCAATTTTTTCCAAAACAGGCTCCAAAAGGACATGTTTATAGGTCAGGTCACCCCTGGATGAGGGAAAGTCTGCCCAAGGAGCAAAAGTTGGTCAAAAATTTCCAAAACAGGCTCCAAAAAATTGGTTTATAGGTCAGGTTCGCCCCTGGATGAGGGCAAGTCTGCCCAAGGAGCAAAATTTGGTCAAAAATGGCCAAAATAGGCCCCAAAGGACTGGTTTATAGGTCAGGTCCGCCCTTAGATGAGGGAAAGTTCACTCAAGGAGAAACTGTTGGTCAAAAATGGCCAAAACAGGATCCAAAGGACTGGTTTATAGGTCAGTTCTGCCCCTGGATGAGGTCAAGTCCGCCCAAGGAGCAAAAGTTTTTACAAAGGAGGGAAAATCTGGTTGTGCAGAGGTCAAGTCCGGCTGTCTATTAGGGAAAATTCACCTGTTTGTTAGGGAAAATCTGCCTGTTTGTAGGTTTGACTTGATTTTTGACAAAAAGACTAAGGAAAAGGACTCAAAACACAACAATCATCAATCAAAAGGCTATGGTTGAGTGAAATAAATTAGACAATCACTAGTTTCGCACAAAGAAGACAATTCAGACAATCACAAGCCTAAGTCTAGTAGAAAGGGTATGGTCGACAAAGTCCTCTAATTTAGGATGAACATGGATACTAGGGAGTCCTCGATATACACCCAGTACGTGAGGCCCAAACCGTGAACACCAACCCGTTACAAGCGTGAGTCGGGAACCTTAAAGGCTCGGACCAACTCTTCACATCATCTCGACGCTTCGCCAATTACAACATAGTTGGATTGAGGTACAACTTTTGCTCTCCCCCCTTTATATACCCCACCGGTACGCGTGGTTGGAATCGTCCCTTGGGGTGATGAAATCCCCAAGCAGGTCCCGCTAAGAAAAATAAAAGGGGTGGACTCAAAAGATGTGGTAAGCTATGATTTCTCATCACCCAGGATCGCCGAATGGCGCAAGGGGATTGGATACGTCAAATAGCTCACCCAAAAACACGACAAAGAAAGTTGATTGACACCTCCTAATTAAGCTATGTACCTAAGTTAGGGGTTAAAAACTCTTAAAACAACCAAAAAGATTGCTAAAAATTGAAATTTTACCTTCTAGAAAAAGCTGGGTAGGGAAAATCCGGCTGTCTATGAGGGAAAATCTGGCTGTCTGTTAGGTCAGGTCCACCCCTCTGTGAATTTTTTTCCAAAAACAACTTCTAAAGTCTGGGGAGGGCAGGTCCGCCCCTGGGGAAGGCCAAGTCCGCTTGTGGAGGGCAGGTTTGCCTGTTTGTCAGGTTAGGTCCACCCCTCCGTGAATTTTTTTTCCAAAAATAACTTCTGAAGTTTGGAGAGGGAAGGTCCACCCCTGGGGAAGGTCAGGTCCACCTGTGGAGGGAAGGTCCGCCTGTCTATCAGGTCAGGTCCGCCTGTGGAGGTTAGGTCTGCCCCTTTGTAACCTATACCTGTAAAAAGTAAAAAAAAATAGAAAACGTGAAAGCAAGAGACCCTTTTGTGGGTCCCACCGGGCGTGCCATAAATGTGATAGGGTGAATTTATGTGCTAGAATACGAGCAACAAACAAGAGAATGCAAATAACATTAAAAACATCCTACACCTCAAGATTAGCCTAGTTGGATTCAACACAAAATAAAGATGACAAAATGAAACCTTATAACTTTTGTTGAATCGATCCTTTGGTTTTCCCTTCGATCTTTGGTGTTGTATGCTCCTTGGATGGCACAAGATGCAAACTAGATGATGATATGAGGATGGATGAAAATAGATGCAAGTGTGAAAAATGGCTAAGTATGGCTCCTAGAATTTTTTTGCAAGAGTTGGCTACAATGAATGATCTCCCTCAAAATGAGAGAAAAGAGGGGGTATTTATAGAGATTTTGAAAATCTCTAGGGAAATAGACGGTCAAGATTGGGCCACCAAGATCAAGATGTAGGGCTAAGGTGAGTTGAGAACTCACAAGCCCTCACATCTTGACATGTGGCAAGTGATATGGCTTAAAAGGGGTGATGTGTACATGAGGTGGAAGGATAGTACATGACATGGAGAGGGTACATAGTACCTTGGGATTGAGACAAGATCTTCTCATAAAGGAGGTCCTTGTCCCCATGTGGGTGAGAGGACATGTGGAGAATTAAAAATTCCTCAAATATTCACATGGGGATGAAAGAAGGAATTTAAAATTCCTTTAAATGCATTGGGGGATTAAATGTGAATTAAAAATTCACTTGGGGAATGGAGTGTCTTGTTCAAAAAGAGAAAGATTTTAATGAAGTTGACTAAGGACACATTCCATAAATGATATGGGGATTAGGGATGACCTAATTAAGTGATTAAGGTTGTGCAAGTACTAGATTAGACTAGTTAATGACACATTAGAGGCAAGCGATAAATTATGGAGGATGAGACCCTAATGATGATTAGGGGTGTGCAAATCTTAATCATAAATTAATTATGACTAAGAAAGAGGGTTAGATTGTTAAGAGGGATTAGAGACCAACTTGCAAAAGTTGGAGGATGTGACAATGAGAGAAAATAAGGAATAAATTTAAAATTTCAAAAGATAATATGACTAAATTAAATAAAGTGATGCATTTATTTAATTTAGAGAGGAAAGAGGGGAAAAATATTTATTAAATTAAATACTTTGGGAAACCTTATGTAAGATGCCAAAATATTAATTAAATGAATGATTTAATTAATACCGGTGAAGATGATGATTTAAATGAGCAAAGGGATGATTAAGGAGACGACTTTGGCCATATGGAAGTGTTCAAATTTGGATGTCTACAATAGCATTCAAATGTCTCCATATCTTCCAATGATATCTAGACATTCAATAGGATAGATAAAAAAATTCCAAAAGAAAAAGTTTATATCTAACATTTAATCCTTTAAAATTCAACTTGAATAGTATATTTTCATAGTAAAGATATATAATGAGTACCACTGAGGAACCCAATCTACAACACAACTACACTAACTACATTCAATACTATGCAATTTAGGAACAAGAGGTCTTGCTTCCTCATTTTCTATTTTATTAAATATAGAACCCTTCCCTAAGATCCAATGACATGATATTTAATAAATTCACCTATAATACAATAATATATCCATAATTATTGATAATAATTATTAAATTTATAAAATTAAGCCATATAAATCATTTCATAACTTCCAATTTGTAGTTTGTAAAAATAGGAAAAACTTTAAATGGTCGTATCTTTCACTTCCCTTGGCCAATTTTCAAAATTTAGCCTATTTAAAAAAGGCACGTTGAGGGTGTTTTTGCACTTCTCAACACAGACAAAATACAAGTGTAATATCTCTCTTGAAAGATAATTCCCTGCAAATAAGTTGCAGAAAATATCCTAAGGTCTCTTGGATGTCAAGTCATGACTATGCAAAAAATAACTCAGTTGTTGAAGTGTGATTTGCTGGTAATCACAAGGGGCCTTTATGGTTCATGAAGCATGAAAATTCTTGGGTCTGTAAATGAGTTTAAATTTTTTTGGAAATGATGTATACTAGAAACAATCTTATAATAGCAGTCTGAAACTCATCTTGTTCATCAATCTTAACCTTATTGTGATGTTGTGATTGTATGTTTGAATTCAAACTTAAAAGAAAGAGAAAAAGGTTGAAGGGTTTAGAAGTTGTTCTAACTCTAAAACTATGGACAAAAATAACAATGGCAGATATCATAGTAGAAAGACTTCCCAAAATGAGTTTTGCTTAACCAAGAGCAGTTTACAGTGTCACAAAACTAGTGCAATCTTCAAGGTTCTTTGCAGATTTTTAGACTATGATATTCACCTATTTAGCGTGAATATACAATTGAACTTAAGTACAAAAAGTAAAAGAGCTTAGACTAACTTTACACAACAATTTATCATCAATAAATTACTAAAAGTATGAGCTAGAAGTGCATCAAATATTGTAACATTCAGTCACCATTAAAGCTGAACATGAACTAACAAACTGGAAATGAACTTAAACAGTAAATAAACAAGCTGAAATAAACATATGGAGGTTGAATCATGCACACACATTGAGAAAATTCAAAGAAATATCAAACTTCAATATTTTCTTATATATTGCTCCAAAGTGTCTTTACACAACAATTCATCTCTCTTTGCAAATGAGAGGGAAGCCCCTATTTATAGTTTTCCAAAACCCAAATGAATGGCCATGATTGATTTACAATGAATGACCCAGATTTACTACAGCTTAGGGTTTACACAATATCCAATACAAATACAATATTTCTCAATATAAAATTGGCAACTATTTTGTCTTCTAGCCAATTTTGTCTTGTAGCTTATTTTGTATTTTAGCTACTTTTGTCCTATAGTTGGAAACTATTAAAATTTATCTTTTGTTGATATATTTTCAGCATTGTTTCATCTAATCAAGTGAATCTTGTTACAGATTTGCATCACTGGGGAGAATAAATATCCTCCTCGATCCTAATAGATAACTCTTTATTGGTGGAAAATAAAACAACCCCCATTGTTCCTCTATTTGAAAGCACTTTTCCAGCTATTATATTGTCTAGCACAGATTCTTAAGCGAGCTTTGGTAATCATATGTTAAGGTAGCATCCTCATGGCGTGCATCCATAGGTAAGCAGATCCTCCCTCCTTGGCAATTTGAAATATTCTTCCTTCTTGACACGTCTTCATATGTTGGTTCTTTTAATGAATTGTTCCATTATCCCTCCAAGCATCCTTAAAAGCACCTGCTTCATAAAATATCATGATTTAAATCTCCAAAAATGATAAATTTCCCTCATTTAAAATATTAAAATCTATCAATTTATAGTCCATCAAGAAAATTTCATTTTCAAAAAACTTTCCATTTTTGGAAATTTTCCATTATTGGAAACTTTCTATTTCAGGAAATTGAATTTTAAGGAGATTTCTCTTTTAAGGGTTGGAGCAATGCGAAAGTCACAGGGTGGGAATCCAAACAAGTTTACGTCGTAAAAATGACGCTAGAGGCCCCAACATTTACGTGACAACTTCTTGCATGAAAAGTTTGGCAAAGCCAAAACTCTTAATTTTGGGTCTTTATCAATTTAAGCACAATGAAAGATGCATTAGAAGAGTGCCTAGACCTATTTCATGATGATTTGGCCCCTTTTGAAAAATGTGAAAATTTGGCCTGTAGAAGCCGGAGGGACTGACATTGTTGCATCGACATTTCGCACACGACATCCCGCAGATGGAAACCCATGAACGATAACCCACGAACAAAAACTCGTGGATGAAAACCCATAGATGGAAACTGACAGACAAAAACTAGTAGTGAAATTTCCATGTCTTAAAACTTAGTAAATTTGAGATTTTTCAATTTTAGCACATGGGAAAAGGGTTAGAAAGATTGCCTAGACCTATTTCACAATGATTTAGCCCTTTTTGAAAAATGTGGAAATTTGTAATGTGGAAGCCGAAGGGTTTGCGTTGTTCGTAATGGCATCCAGTGGACGACAACTCACGGATGGCAACCTGCAACGAAATTTTTGCAAAGTCTAAACACTTAGAAATTTTGACTCAAACCTCTTTGGGCATGTGGAAACATTCACTTTATGGGCACTAAATGTTAAAAACTTAAAGTTTGTACCCCATTTTGAAATACAAAGATTTGTACTGCGGAAGTCGTAGGGACTGGCGCCGTTGCAACGACATTCCACACATGGCTTCCTGCGGACAACAATCCGCAGAAGAAAACCCGCAGATGGAAACTCGTGGCCAAAAACTGAAGGACAAAAACCCATAGACGACAACCCATAGACGAAAATCTGCAGACAAAAGCCTACGAATGACTTCCCTCAGTGAAATTTCCGCAACTTCTTAAAACTCAACGAAACCTTGGCCGTTCATTTAGGCATCATGGAAACATCCTAAATCCAAAGGACAACTATCCCCAAAGTCAAAAGACGAAGGTGAAAGAAAAGAAAAAGAGAGGAGGCCAAGCCAACAAAGCAAAGAAAAAGCAAAAAGGGGGTCCCTGCCTTCAGCGGGCATGTGTGTAAAACATGCACAACAAATGGCGACTCAGTTGGGGAAATGCTCCAGAGCATTTCGATGACAAACTGGAATCACGAACCCAAAATATTTGGTTTTGACCTTCATGTTAGGCCTAAACAAATTGAAACACTTGACCAAAGGATCAAAACCACTGGTTAATCCAACCTTCTATACGCTAAAAATCCAAGTGTGTGCAAATGTATTAATTTCCCTCCTTAAGTCACCACAGGAACCTAAGCTACATCAAGTTAAGCTACGTGAATGATTCTACTTCAAAATCATCTTGGACATTGCCTCACTACCAGTCAGGCATCCATAGCCCCAATGAGGTTGTCGTTGTGATTCTCCCAAACATAGCTCTTTTGCCAGTTAGGCGTCCATAGCTCCAGTAGAGTTATTCAAATCTTCTTGAAAGTTGAATTTTCTTTCTTTTGATTTTCATTGTTTTCCTTTCTTTCTTTCATTTTTTTTCTTTTGATCTTTCCTTTTCTCTTATTTTCTTTTGATTTTTTCTTTCTTTTCATTTCAACCTGCAAACAGTGAAGCTTGCACTCATGGCTAAGAATCATAGTGGCATTAAAGTAGAATTTTAGATTTTTCACTTAACTCAACTTCATAAAGGAACCTACAATGACCTCAAGATTCCTAAAAATTGTGATAGGTATAAAATTTCAAAATACGTCAGGATCATATCAAACCAATTACTTATCCTCTTTGAATCAAACATCCAAGTCACTTGACACTAACAGAAGACCTTTCGCTATCCATTCTAAAAATATGATTAGAGTTTCTCAAAGAAATACTTTGGAAATACCCAAATAATAAAATGATTTTTGTGCTTACAAATAGCCCCAAAAGAAAACAAAGGGACCTGAATCGGAGAAGCAAAGAAAAGACCATATCGAAAGAAAACTAAACTAAAGCAATCTAACCTACGACAACCTGCCCTATAGCAAACCACCTACACTAACCAAAACAAGAAAAAAGAAGAAGAAAACTACACCTATCCAAACTGAGCTATGTAAAAAGATTCAAAATGAGCCATGTTCAGACTAGGAAAAATAGCACCCACCCTCGTAAGATTTCGTAATGAATGCACAAGCAACAGGGTGATTTTACAGTCCTAAGCAATTCAAATTCATCCTTATATTCAACAAGGTAAAACTTAATGTTGCAGCATTCAAATTCAACGATAAAATCCAGAAAAACCAACAACTGAGGTGATTTGTGAAGCCCGTGGTTGATCCATAAACAAGTTCTATTTCTTGCATCATCATAAGAAAAATAATAAGCATAGCTATGAGCAGGATTAAGGAAAGATACAACTTGGATGTCCTCACACATGGGAAATAGTTCTTGATTGTTCAGAATGTATGTGGCATCATTAGACCATGCATCATTTGCCTCAAGGGGACACAATTGGTGGGGCAACATTCCTCTTGCATTGTAGATTTGCATATCATAATCAGATTTATTAGGTAGTATACCATGTAAAGGATCAAAAGCATCATATTCATGGAATGTTTCACCTGATTCTGTAGTCAAATAAGGCAGAGGGAATGAATCAGTTGAAGCTTCTTCAAGACCATCCTCATGATCAACAACCACCATTAGTTTCCCTTCCAGAAGATTCACATTGTCATGCTGATCATCTTCACTCCTTGTGTCCACTTGATTGCTATCCTTGAAAGGAAACACATTGTCCTCCTTAATTTCCTTGTTGATTTCAATTTTATGATGCTCCATGTCATTAAAATATGATATGGACAAATTTTTTCTACTAAAAGTGTTGGAATGTGAAAGGAGATCAGGGTTAGACAAGGCAAAAAAACTCCCTGTTACAGCGTACAGTTAGAACAGGTACATCACTCTTGATGGAAGCCTCCAAGAATTCCTTTCTTTTGTCTTCTTCCTCTTGCAGTTCATGCGCAAACAACTGAAGTGGTTCATCAACCAAATCATGGATATTCTCAAGTTGTTTTTTCAGAATATTCATCCATTTCCTCATAGTCAATGCTGTTATATGTTGAGGCATCCTCTTCTTCATTCGGGACTTCGAATGCTTCAACATCTAGAGGTTCAAGCAATATATCCTCATCACCACCATTTGCTGAAACATACCCTTGTTCAATGTCATTATAACTCTACAGCCTAGCTCTAAGTGGGAAGAAATCAGAGAATGACTCTACTATGTCAAGAGGACTGAAAGCTGGTTTGTGATTTCCCTCTAAGGATTCCTCATGAAGTTGATCATCAACCACATGCAAATCATCTACAAAAGGGGATGTCTCTTGATGGCCAACAGGTGGCTCAGTCATTCGATCTATTTCATTGTTATTTGAATTACACTGTACCTCCTCCATTGTTGTTCTAGAATCTATCTATGAACTGCACCTAGCTAAATGGTCCCTTAACTTGGGTTTTTTTACTTTTGGTACACCCTCTGAAGTAATAGCATGAGGCTTCACATTGGGCTGCTCTACTTGTTCCTTCAATTGCTTGATTGTCGCTTGACACCACCCACATGTGAGCTCCGAATGTGCTGAATCATGTATCCTATACCAACTTGTTAGAAATAGCTCCTCCAAATCAATCTGATATCATAATTCTATCCAGTTCTTCATGAGCCTTGAAATGAGTTCATCTTGTTTCTCTAACATGAAATATTCATCACCACTTGTGGAGGAAGTTTGACTATGAACTACTTCATCTTGGGTTTGATCCAAGTCATCCAAATCTTCCTCTTCAGGTGCTTGATTACCTTCATCCATAGAGACAACATCCTGGGATCCCATTTTGTTTAAAAATTTGTCGATGTCCTCTGTTGTCCCAAGGATTTCAACTTCTTCCATTTGATCTTCAGCATATATGTCACCCATTTTAGCATGTATTGTTGCATATTTTTATGATTCAACATTTGTATTTTTCCTTTCAGTTGCCAATTTCTCCTCTTCTTCAGTAGATGATTGCTCTTTGTTGTTGGTCAGCTACTTTATTTGGTCTGAATAACTCTTAACTTGATTAATAATGTTTGCACATAAAGAGCAAGTAAATTCTGAATGAGGTGTATTGTGCACCCTGCACCAACCAGACAATAGTACTTCCTCTACTTGTTTAGTCCATCTTCACTACTCAGTTGTTCTTTGATCAGCTCCTCGAAGGCCTTGGCTACAACAATAAGTTCTTTTGAATCTAAAGGAGCTAATGGTTGATGTATGTCCCAAAAGAACATTTCTCCTTGCAAAGCCATTTCAGTTATGTCCAAAAAGGTCAAACATTCCAATTCATTGTGCTTGCAAGTATTATGAATTATGCACCTATCTGATATTGTAAACTGATGCAATGGTTTCTTTAATCTTTTACTTAAATCTTCTTGAAGCTGAGTGATATTGATATGAAATTGTTGCTCCATCTCAACTCAAAATTTGTTTGTATTTTTTATTTTTTTTTAAATTTTTGCATATAATGAGATCTATCATATCTCAGATTTCACATGAAGGCTCATCCAACTTCCAACTTTGTGCTCTGCCCTCCTTCTAGCACCATTTCTATTGTTGGGTGTTTTTGTACTTCTCAACATAGACAAAACACAAGTGTGATGTCTCTCTTGAAAGATAATTCCCTACAAATAAGTTGCAAAAAATATCTCAAATTCTCTTGGATGTCAGGTCATGACTATGCAAAAACAACTCAGTTGTTGATGTGTAATTTGCTGGTAATCACAAGGGGCCTTTATGGTTCACAAAGCATGGAAATTCTTGGGTCTATAATTAAGTTTCAAAGTTTTGAAAATGATGTACAATAGTAGCAATCTTATGACAATAGTCTGAAACTCATCTTTTTCATCAGTTTTAACCTTACTGTGATGTTGTGATTGCATGTTTGAATTGAAACTTAAAATAAAGAGCAAAAGGTTGAAGGGTTTAGAATTTTTTCTAACTCTAAAACTATGGACAACAATAACAATGACAGATATCGCAGTAGATAGACTTCCCAAACTGAGTTTTGCTTAACCAAGAGCAGTCTACAGTGTGACAAAACTAGTGCAATCTTCTAAGATTCTTTGTAGATTTTTAGATTGTGATATTCACTTATTTAGCATGAACATACAGTTGAACTTAAGTGCAGCAAGTAAAAGAGCTCAGACTAACTTTACACAACAATTTATCATCAATAAATTACTAAAATTATGAGCTAGAAGTGCATCAAATACTGTAACATTCAGTCACCATTAAAGCTGAACATGAACTAACAAACTGAAAATGAACTTAAATAGTAAATAAACAAGCTGAAATAAACATATGGAGGCTGAATCATGCACACACAATGAGAAAACTCAAAGAAATATCAAACTTCAATATTTTCTTATATATTGTTGTAGAATGTCTTTACACAACAATTCATCTCTCTTTGCAAATGAGAGGGAAGCCCCTATTTATAGCTTTCCAAAACCCAAATGAATAACTAGGATTGATTTACAATGAATGGCCCAAATTTACTATAGCTTAGGGTTTACACAATGTCCAATACAAATACAATATTTCTCAATATAAAATTGGCAACTATTTTATCTATAGTCTATTTTGTCTTCTAGCCAATTTTGTTCTGTAGCTTATTTTGTCTTTTAGCTACTTTTGTCTTGTGGCTAGAAACTATTAAAATATGTCTTTGTTGATATATTTCTAGCATCCTTTCATCTAATCAACTGAATCTTGTTATAGATTTGCATCACTAAGGAGAAGAAATATACTCCTCGGTTCTGATGGACAACTCTTTATTGGTGGAAAATAAAACAACCCCCCTTGTTGCTCTATTTGAAAGCACTTTTCCAGCTATTATATTGTCTGGCATAGATTCTTAAGCGAGCTTTGGAAATGAGATGTTCAAGTAGCATCCTCCTGGTGTGCATCCATAGGTAAGCAGATCCTCCCTCCTTAGAAATTTGAAATATTCTTCCTTCTTGACACGTCTTCATATGTTGGTTCTTTTAATGAATTGATCCATTATCCCTCCAACCAATCCTTAAAAGCACCTATTTCATAAAATATCATGATTTAAATCTCCAAAAATGATAAATTTCCCTCATTTGAAATATTAAAATCTATCAATTTATAGTCCATGAAGAAAATTTCATTATAAAAAAGCTTTCCATTTTTAGAAATTTTGCATTATTGGAAAATTTTTGTTTCAGGAAATTGAATTTTGAGGAGATTTCTCTTTTGAGGGCCAGAGCAATGCGGAAGCCGCAAGGTGGGAAGCTAGACAAGTCTGCATTGTACAAATGGTGTCGGAGGCCTCGACATTTGCGTGACGACTTCCCACATGAAAATTTCTGCAAAGCCAAAACTCTTAGACATTTTGTGTTTTATCAACTTAAGCAATGGAAAGATGCATTAGAAGAGTGCCTTAACCTATTTCATGATGATTTGGCCCCTTTGAAAAATGCAAAAATTTGGCTTGCAAAAGCTGGAGGGACTAATGTTGTTGCAACGACATTCCACACACGACATCCCGCAGACGGAAACCCGCAAACGACTTCCCGCATTGAAATTTCTACATCTTAAAACTTAGTTTAAATTTGAGATTTCTCAACTTTAGCATGTGGGAAAAGGGGTAGAAAGAGTTCCTAGACCTATTTCACGATGATTTGGCCCCTTTTGAAAAATGTGGAAATTTGGAATGTGGAAGTCGGAGGGTCCGACACCGTTCGCAACGACATCCAATGGACGACAACTCGCAGACAACAACCTGTAACAAAATTTCTGCAAAGTATAAACACTTAGAAAATTTGACTCAAACCTCTTTGGGCATGTGGAAGCATTTAGTTTATGGGCACTAAATGTTAAAAGCTTAAAGTTTGTACCCTATTTTGAAATGTGGAGATTTGGACTGCGGAACCTATAGGGATGGACACTGTTGCAACGACATTTCACACACGACATCCCATAGACGGTAACCCACAGACGGAAACCCACAGAAGGAATCCCACAGATGGAAACCTACAGATGGCAACCCGTGGACGGAAACCCACAGATGGAAACCTGGAGACGAAAACCCACAGACGACAACCTGGGGACAGAAACCCGTAGATGGAAACCCACCGACGACTTCCTGCAATGAAATTTCTACGTCTTAAAACTCAATGAGACCTTGGCAATTCGTTTAGGCATCATGGAAACATCCCAAATCCAAAGGAAAACTATCCCCAAAGTCAAAAAACGAAGGAAAAGGTGAAGCGAAAGAGAGGAGGCCAAACTGACAGAAGCAAAGCAAAAGAAAAAAGGGGGTCCCTGCCTTCAGCAAGGCGTGTGTGCAAAACATGCACAACAAGGTAGAAAAATGAATGAAAAAACTCAAAAAATTTTCCCAAAAATCCAACCATTTAAGAGCAATTTTTCTATAGTACAAATCACTTGATTCATATCAAAATAGCAGTATGAGTAAAAATGATAATCCTAATTTCTTTAAATATTTATGTTTTAAAGACCTATTTTTTTCTCTAGTTTAACTCAATACATGACACTTTCCATCCTAATTTAAACTTGTTATATTCAAAATATTATGCCTTATATGTAATAAACCATAGATTTTCCCCACAATCAAAACCACTTATCCACCCCAATTGCAAAACCTTGAGTATTTTTTTTGCATTATGAACCATTCATGGTGGATCTCCTCAGATTAATATTTTACATAAAAATAATTTAAAAATATATATGTGAACAAAAGACTTAAAGTTTTTGAATTCTAATTTGTACATATACAATATCCAAAAACTCTCATACATTGTAACACTATATACAAATAATCTCAAAAACAAAAATATTAGTTTAATCATTTGAACAATACTATGATAACCATTATAAGTCCAATAACATTTGGATTATTATAATATACACAATAAAATTAGAAGCCAAAGAATTCCTACACAACAATATTGCAAGACCAGTAACATTTATATAGAATAGAGGTATAATAATACACTAACAACGAATGTATACAAAAGGATGTGAAATTTTTCTCACTATTTAAATATAAAAGAAATTTATTGATTTCATAGATATCAAGACCAATGTAACAACAACCACTTTACAATGCACTTTTCCTAAAATGACTTATATAGAGTGATGAAAACCCATGTGAATGACAAGTTAGGCCTTGAATTTAATAGTAAGTTCCCTCTTTCTATGTTGAATGAGAATAAGCATATGCTATGACTAAAAAAACAAGGACAAAAAAATTGATTTTGTAAGCATTTAAGTTGAAAAATAAACTTATAGAATGCATTAGATTTTCCTACCCATGTCAACCAAAATATTTTCACAATTGAAAACTACCAACCCATACTTCCATTGGATTTCTCAACCTATAAAAAAATTGATGATCCAATCTATAGTAACATTTT
>VDFB02000002.1:195843604-195870180 GCA_007258455.2 Sequoia sempervirens | reverse complement strand
TTTCTTTCATTCTAGATGCACCACAATACTAGTGATGGTGTGACAATCCATAGGTAGTGGGAAAAAGAAGTTGACTGAATTAAGGGCCATGATTGGAAATGAATTGGTAAGGTAGGACCGACCATGGAGAACCAGCCGAGTTTTGAAAAAATCCAATACCAACAATGGTTTGCAAATGGGCAGTGTAGGAAAAGATGATCCCAAAATTCTAAGAAATGACCACAGAAAACACATGGGAAAGCATTCACGAGACCCAACCTATCAAGTCTCTTAGCAGTTAAAGCCCTCCCATTAACTGCAATCCAGGAAAAAGCACCAGCTTTAGGAAGACAAGCATCATCCTAGAATAAAACATGTGGAAGATCTTATCTATTTAATGAGGTCAAAAGAGAATTGTAACCTTCTTTGACTAAATATTCCCCTGATTTTGATTTAGTCCAAATAATTAAGACATCATCCTTAGGTGTGAAGATTATGCACCTCTCATCCATCTCCTTTTTATAAGCTTCTTTAATAGATGGAGAGATATTTAAATTATCTACAGATTTCCAGATAATTCTTGGAATGGAGTCAATATATTCAATATTAAAATAATTAGCAACAAGGGGACCCCATAGATTTTTTAGGCATTCCTTTAAATTCCCCCATTCTGTGAAAGATGAAAGAACAGGATACCCATTCCACCTATCCTCCCATTTAGCTTTTTTGCCATTATGAATCATCCATGAGAGGTGGGGAAGGATGACAGATCTACATGAAGATAAGAAGTTCCAGATTGCTGATCCTTTTGGTAACGAGGATTCCCTAAACAATGATTCTCGTGGGAATGAATAGAGATATTTTGAATACAAAAGTTTCCCCCATCTTGATTGTGGGTTTTGATATAGTTTCCAGGTGAGCTTTGCACCTAAAGCTGTATTTTGTAGTTTGAGATTTCTTATACCAATTCCACCAAGATCTTTTGGTAAACAAACCTTGTCCCATGCTATGAGTGGTATTTTTTCTTTACCCCCAACATTATCATTCCATAGAAAGGAGTGTAGGATGGATTTTAGCATATTTAGGGTGTAGCAAGGGGCCTCTAAAATAGGCATCACGTAAATAGGGACTGCATTTAGGACAAACTTTACCATTTGGATTTTCCCAACAAAAGTAAGCTATTTGTGCTTCCAAAGGGATATTCTTTCCAAAATTAATTTGCTAATTCTCTCCCAAAATGCATGAAGGTTATTTCCAGAGAAGAATGGTATGCCAAGATAAGAGCAAGGCAAGGAGCCCATATAAAACCCCCAGAATTTTATTAGCTATTTTGAATGAAATCTGGAACATTGAATAGAATTTTTATTTATTTTGAGGAGTTAATTCTTTGACCTGAGGCTAGTGAATAAACTATAATTATATTTTTGATTGCCTTAGCTTCAGGTATTGAAGCATGACCAAATAATAAGGTATCATCTGCAAAGAGTTTGTGAGTTTGAGCTTCCTACATATTTGGAATTAGGATGCCTTTCCACTCCCCTAAAACATTTTCCCTTCTTATTGATCTACTTAAGCCTTCAGTCATAAGTATGAAGAGGAAAGGAGAAAGTGGGTCACCCTGTCTAATACCTCTGGATGAAGGGAAGAAACCACAAGACAAGCTGTTAAGTAAAACTGAGAACCTTGCAGTGGAAATACAGGAAAAAATCCATTTAACCCATTTTAAAACCAAATTTGCGTAGATAGCCAATAGAAAATTCGAACAATTCCACCCTATCATGGAAGCCTTCATCATATCTAATTTGATCATTGCCAAAATTTTATGAGATTTAATAGAGATACAATATTCATGGGCTATGATGGCACCTTCAGTGATATCCTTCCCCGGTACAAAACCGCCTTGCCTCTCTAAGATTATATGATGGATGATCTTCACAAGACGGATGGAAATTGCTTTAGTGAAAATTTTATAGATGGTGTTGCACAATGAAATGGGTCTAAAATCTACAAAGGTGCTTGGAGAATCCACTTTTGGTATAATGGCAATAAAAGTATTATTGAGCTCTTTAAGGATATTTCTATTACACCTAACTTCTTCAAGGGCCCTCCATACATCAAAACTAATGATTTCCCAACATTTTTGAAAGAAATTTGCAATAAATCCATTAGGGCTCGGGTCGACTTTGTCAGGGGATAAATCAAAGATAGTTGCTTTGACTTTGTTAATGGAGAAAGGGGCCATAAGCATGGCATTGTCATTGCGAGATACCACTATAGGAATAGCCTCAAGAATGGAATTATCAATTGAAGCAGGTTCAATAGCTTGAGTAAATTTTTGAAATAAGAGATAGCTTCTTTTTCAATTTTTTTATCATCATCTAAGAGTATTCCATCCATATTTGTTATTGAGGAAGTTTTGCCTTTCTGTATCTTTATTTTTGTAGAAGCATGGAAGAATTTGGTGTTCCTATCACCTTCTGCAAGCCATGTATCACGTGACTTTTGTCTCCAATAACACTCTTCCCTTCGAAGAAATTCATCAAGTTGTGAAGTCAAGGATTTTTGGAGTTCAAAAGATACTGAATTCAGGCCATTTACCATAACAAAATCATTTAAAGATTCAATTTCATTTTGGAGTCTTATTTTTTCTATGAAAATGTTTTTAAAGTGATGTAGGTTCCACATTTTAATTTTCCCTTTTAGAAAGTTTAGCTTTTTAGTTATACGAGCATCGGGATCCGATTAAAGAGGAGGAATTTTACCAAAATTTGATAAAGGGGATGAAGGAGATCCCTAAACTAAAGTAAAACTGACAATCAATTTAAGATGGAAAATTTCAATAATTAGTATAATTATTTTAATAAAATAAATTATTCTTATTATTATTTTTATTTTAATTTAATGAAATAGTGGTTTTCTAAATGATCTTATAATTTTTAAAAAACATATTAATTTTAATTATTAATGAATTGTTTTTTATTATTTATTTATAATTAATTAGGAATTTTTTATCTTGAAGTTACTTTATTTTTTACTTTGCAATTATTTAAAAAATTATTTTATTTTATTGTCATTGCTTGTTTTAATTTAAAAAATTCTTTTATATCTATTAAAAATATAATTATTTTATTTTAATAATTATTTTATTAATGCAAGAGACACTTTATAATAGTAGGAATGGGTGGACTCTAATGATGTCTATGTTTAGCAAAATATTTTATCTTTTATTTTAAATTGGAGAGTGATTTACATGTAAAAAATATTAATATTTAAAAATAAATATAATATTTAAAAAATAAGTAACAAATAAATAAGTTATTTTTAGATTTAGATACAATAAAAATGATGTATTATGTATAAAAAAATTTAGAATTTTATTTTAAAGGTTACTTTAATTTATAACTATTTAGAATTGTTTCTATTTTATTTACTTAAGATTTTTTATTTAAAAAAATATGTTGATTCTTCAATATTTTTGTTAACACGCTCATGTCATTACATTCCATCCCTTATTGTCACTATAATTACTCAACATAATGATTAAAATATGTGTTGTGCATATTAATATGTTGACCTTTGTGCACATAAATTATCCATCATTATACTCATATTTTTTGGCAGTGGTTGTCATTGATGTCAACACTTGGCGAATTGTTTGTGGTTGTCATTGATGAGTTTGTTGTATGTTTTTGTGGCATTAGTTTATCCTTGATGAGTTCATTGGCATTAGTAATGAAACTTGGAAAATATTGCATTGTTGAGTTATCATTGATGTGATGATGTATTATTTAAAGTTCATGGTTAGATGTCATACCATATGCGATGTTGTGCAAGAAGTATTGTGTAGGGTTGTTGTTGTGATTTGTTTTCATGATGATAGAATAAGATGAATATTAAATAAGTATTTTTGATGGAGAGATGTTGATGGCCTATAGCATGTTGTATGCTCTCTCCTATTGTTCATGAAGAAGTATGTGTTGATGCAAGTTTGTTTTGGCCTCCACAAGTGAGTAAGAAGTTTTTGTTTTAGAATGTTGATTTGAAGACTATTTGGGAGAATGCTTCAATGCATTCCTATTCTATTAGAAATGTGGTCTTGTAGTTTGGGATTTAGTGTTTTTGGTCTGTAGACATTGCAATCCAATATTTATAGGTCACCATTGATGCCAACGAGGTTTCTATTAATTGCATAAGGTTGGTAGTGTTATTGGTTGTCTAGACTAGTCTAGAAAATGGTCCACATTTCTTTGCATTGATTTCTCTACTCTCGTGGTTTGGTGAATGTGCTCTTACTGTCTGTGTAGTGTCTTAGTTCCAATTCCATATGTTGAAATGTTCTGCAAGTTGATCTTCTAATGCCATATCTCCTAGTTGTGCATTCTATGTTTCTGGGAAGAAGTATTCTATTCTTGTTTGGGTTGTGGTAGTTGTTGATGATATGATAGTATAAAAGAAGTATCTGGAGATGTTATTGGATGTTCAAGGAACATACCCTTGTGATCCACACAATAGTGGTTGATCTCTTTTTGTGTTTCACTATTTTTAAGTTGGTCTTTTGGGTAATTTGTAGATATTTGTTTGACAAGGCTTGTTATCTTTCTTGTGATATGTGCTTGAGGGTTTGCACTAGAATATGAAAGTTTGTTAAGATGTATTTGGGTTTTGACCCATATTGTTTAAAACCACATTGATTTAATTCAATTGGAAGTATGCGTTTGGGCCAATTGGTTATCTGCTTCATGTTTCATCTACACGTTTCTTTGTTTTTGAATTGGGTTGATGTGTTCCAACATGTGAATTATTTAGGAACACATTGGAAGATGCAGTTCAAGATCAAGTTTTTGGTACACTATATCCCTTGGATAGGACCACACTATGTTTTTGTGGCTAACTTGTTGAAATCATTGGTTATCTTTCTTTTGGCTGACCTAATTGATGATGTGTGAATTTGTGGAGGATATAAATGTAAGATCAAATTAATTGCAAGTGATGAGGGGAAGTGTGTGGGTGTGTGAGTGTGGAATGCAATTGAATATCTCATAGAGGAAGTGAAAAAGTGTGTGGAAGAAATATCAAATATGCTTTAATGCCTTAGTTAGTAGAGTGTATTGTTGACATATTTTATAAATTTTAAACTTTCATGTATTCTTCTTTGAGATAGTGAATCTTGTCAGATCCTTTGAATCTTGTCTCTAAAGTTGTGTGTATTTTAGTTTTGCAAGTCCCTTATATCTTTCCCTAAGGTTGTGTGCCTTAGCCTGCATGTCCTTGGAAGTGAGACTAATTGTAATTTTGTAAGCATTGTGCTTCTATATTGTGAGTTAACTCTTACCATGTTTTTCCCTTGTGTTTTCCACGTAAATCTTGTTTCATTTTCATTTCTTCTGATATGGTTAAGGATATAATTGGTGCATCTTTCATTGCTAATGGTTTTTGAACTTTTAAGGGGTTAAACTATTATATCCTTCATTGTTGGAAATCTTTAGTGGAAAATCTTCACCAATTGGAAAATATTAGATATCGGCCAAGTGAAATTGAGTGAAATTAATCACACTCAATAGAATTTGGCCAAATCATCTAAGTTTTATGAATTATCTGTTCAATACATGTCCATTTGCCATTGATTTATTTTATGAGGTATATTTAAGTAACAAATTCACCATAACAAACTACAAGTTTCAAATGGATCGATTAATATTTTTTCCTAGAATCTCAGTATGTAATAAATCACCTACATATTCACCAATCTTTGTTAAAACAAAATTCTATATCCAAATTCGATGAGAATAAAAAGCTCTAGGAAGTTGGGAGTAGTGGGTATGCGTGCAAGTCTCTGAAGTCATTGTGGAGGGACCTTGTGCTGGCTTTAATGCATTATTTCACGTTGGAAGATAGATTCTCTATTGTGTATAGGGTATGTGCAGGATCATCATGGAAAAAGTAGGCCCTTAAGTGGCAAAAAAGAAAATCGGAGTTGGAAACTTGACATAAAAATTTGAATAAGTTATCTATATTATTTCAAAATATGTAAAAGATAGAATGCATGAAAATTAATTATGGTTTCTAAACTACTAGGTTTTGTTTAGAAAAAAAAAATCTATTTGGTGAAATTTTTGAAATTTCAATGCGATGATACTTAAATTTTAGGAAAAAATAAGAAGTAAAATTATGCAATAAAGCCACCACAACCACAATAAAATGATAATATTTTTTTATTAAATTTTAGATATAAATGGGGACTCATGTCCAGATGTGATGCATATTTTTTGTAATTTTTTTCCAAGTAAATAATTAATTATGAATTTTTATTTTAAATTTTAAAAATATAAAAAATTTGTATGTCTATTCACTATAACTTGGTCAAAACTTCATGAAATTCAATTTTATTTTAATCTTATAGTATGCAACACATAGAATATGACACATGTTTTGGATTAAAAAATGTGTCTTGTTTGAAAGCTATAGATTTTTGATCGATTACATCAATTGGACTTAGTCATAATTTGAATGAAAATGAATAATAATTACTTATTAGAATTCAAAGTAAGCATAATTATATTGGTGGAAAGCTGAGAATATTCTTTAAAAACCCTTTCCGTTTCATCAATTTTGGGTAAAAAAAAGTCATCAGCCACATACCCATCATATTGCCACTTTTTGGCCCATCATGATCCTGCACATACCTTATAGGTACCATTTTATGCTTTTGAATCACTTGTCATAAAAAGGTGTTGGTATCCTTTCATTTTTTACCTTTTTTATTGCCGATGGAAAAAATTATTGAAGATGGGTGTCAATATTGGGATCATCATGGAAAGAAAACCAAGTATAATTAGCAAAAATTTCAAAAAATTAGAGTTAGGAAACTTGGCATAAAAATTTGAATAAGTTATCTATATTATTTCAAAAATATGTAACAATATAATATGTATAAAATTGAATGTAGTTTCTAAATTACTAGGTTTGTTTAAAAAAAAAAAATCTATTTGGTGAAAATTTGAAATTTCAATGCAATGGTACTTAAATTTCGAGGGAAAAAATAAGTAGTACATCTGTCTAACCACCTAACCACATTAAAATGATAATATTTTTTTATAAGATTTTGGAGAATATAAGTAGAGGACTCATGCCCCGATGTGATGCATTTTTTTTTGTAATTTTTTCCAAGTAAATAATTAATTGTAGTTTTTTATTACAAATTTTTAAAATAAAAAGCTCGTATATCGACCGAGCAACTTGGTGAGCTTCATGAAATTCAATTTTATTTTATTAATCTATATTATGCAAAGCATAGAATGTGACATATATTTTGGATTCAAAAAATGTGATACTGTTTGAAAGCTATAGATGTTTTTCAATCAGCCTATCAATCAAGACTTTAGTCATAATTTGAATAGAAAATGAATAATAATTACTTATTAAATTCAAAGTAAAGCATAATTTACATTGATGGAAAGCTGAGAATCTCCTTTAAAATCCTTTTTCATTTCATCTTTTGAATCACTTTCGTCATAAGGTGTTGGTCTCCTTCCCTTTTTACCTTTTACTGTCAATGGAAAAAAGTATTGAAGATCACCGTAAAAACCCTAAGAAGGTCATTCTGCATGAAGGTCTTATGAGTCTATTGTTTGCTCATATTAAGCTTAAATTAATCCATGTTTCCCCTAAAACCCCTGGTAAGAAGGGGGTTAAGAATTCTAGTTATGAAATAGGGAACTCTATTGCAGAATGGGAAGGTATTTCCAAGGAAGAAGACTTGGATTTTGATGAAATGTCTATGGATGATGGTGTGTCCAAGGAAGGGTTAGATGATTCTGAAGAGTGGACTAAGGGTTATGAGATGGATTTTGATTTGAGGGAAACCATGGTACAGTCTAGGAGGAAGACTTCTAAGGGGAAATTTAAAGGCCCCAGGAAAGATAAATCTTTTGCAAAGAGAAAGGTTGATTTGGTGAATGAGGTGGATGCTCCTAGTACGGGTTTGAATCCCTCTTCAAGTCGTGGGAAGGATAGTGTGGTGGTTAGCTCCCCTGCAACTGGTGTTGAGGTTCCTAAAGCTATGGACGTCGTGAAGAGTGCCCCTGTTGGGGACTTTAGTCCTGGGAAGGTTGGTGTGGTGGAGAGCTGCTCTGCAATTGGTGTCAAGGTTCTTGAAGATGTGGAAGTTCTAAAAAGGGCCTATGCTGGGGATATTAGTCCTAGCATGGGAGAGCTACTTCCTGGGTCTGTGCCTATGTAGGTTTAGGGGATTGAGTCGGTCCAGCACACTTAGGAATTTGACCCTAATCTAGATCATCTTGTTTCTCTTGTAGAGAGGGTTGTGAAGATGGAGCGGTTAGAAGTTTTTGTTGAGTTGGCTAACTTACTAGACAAAGAGAGGATTCAGGTTCAGGTGGTCGAGGTTGAGGATTCCCTTGTTGAAGAAGATGAGTAGAAAGAGGAGCATAGAAATGCCCCTAGTCATAACTTGGAGCCGAATGATATGCCTCCTGTCAATTAGGATGAGTTCAATATGGGTATGTTCTGCAAGATGGCTGAGGATGGAACGCGAAATTTGCTTTCTCTGGTGAAATGGTTGTTCTCTGAAGTGAAGGAGCTCAATATCAAGGTGAAAAATTGGCAGGATATATGTGTGGGAATGATCTGAGGCAATCAGAAGGAATGGGCGATTAAAGGTAAGGTGAAAACTATGAATGTTATGTTGGATAAATTAGTTGTTGATGGTGATTTCCTAGGGGTTTCTCATGATGAGAGGATTTCCTCTTTGGAAATGATGGTTAATAAGATTCTTGAAGATAGAGTTGTTAGTATTGAGGACATAATTGGTAAGCTGTCAAAGGATTTGAAAACTGTGGTAAGCATCAACAACAATTCCTTGAAAACCACTACTAAGGGTCTATTTGTTTTAAATGAAAAAGCATTGAAATGGACAGGTAAATCTCTGGAGCTGGGGGAAATTGAGAAAGCAATTGAAGATGTTAATTGCTCAAATATGGTGGAGAAAAATGTGGATTCTACTCCAGCTTTGGAAAAGGATGTGGAGGTCGGACCATGTCTAAGGATGAGGAGTAGGACTAAGAAGAGGGTTATTGTTGAGTTTTATGAGCTCAAAGAGGTTGTGGAGATGCATGAAGGGGTCATTGAGCAGAATATGGCCTCGGTGAATGTTTTGGAAAAGTTGTAGTTGTAGTTGTTGCTTTTACCTGATCAACCTAGGTGCTGATTTTTTTTTTGTTGGTATGTTGATGGGTTTCTTTAGTTTTATTTATTGTTAGCATTTTAGTTTTTTGGGTTGCTAGTGTTTTTTGCTTAGTCTTTCTTGCAGCTTGTCATTGTTGTAAAGGGTTTTGGAGCCCCTTCAAAACTTGATTTTCCTTATCAAAAACATTCAAGCAACAAGAAAAATAAAAAAGGATCATATATAAATTTGTAAAATGGAAATTTATTAGCAATATGAAATACGAGAAAGAGGGTCATATTCGTAAAATATATAAATGCATTCGTTCCATATATTTGATGCATCCACTCTAATCTAATGTTAATGCGCCAATTATCAAAGGAAAATGTAGAATCTAAATTTGAAAACTTAAAATATCAACACTTTCCTTCTATATCTTAAAGCTCATCACCAAAACTCCAAGCATTTAATAAAAATGGTTTAATAAGTGACCAAAAGAAAACAACAATAAATGGTTGTGATGTCCAAAATAACACATTATTAGGATCAATTTTTAACCAATTTCACCATATTAAATAACCAAAATTTGCATTAACCTAGAGCCCAATATATTGAGATAAAAATAGGAAATAATTCTCTCATACAATTGCAATCAAGTTTTATGGTGACAATATAATGAGAGCGTGGAATTTTAAACCTCCTTGAAGTGAACACCAAGAATCAATAACAAATTTTGACAATAGATCCAAACTTGAGGTTGTTTAGTTGTTCACTAAATATAATTTTTCTCTCCTCATTATTTTCAATCTAATAAAATCCCAATGTCTTCTAGCCTTTAGAAAAATTTCAAATATTTTCTCTTCCTCACTTTTCCAACCATAGCTAGGCTCAAAATTCTACACAAATTTTTTCCTATGGTTCATCATACTTGTAATTTTCAATTCTTTTCTCTTCCTCAATTTGCCATCTATACTTGGTTCAAACTTCTACACAAAATTTATCCTACAGGTCATCATTGTTAATAAATGATAATGAGAATAATTTTGTAGGATATGCACAACATAGATTTACTAAAGATGTTTTTCTTTCTTTACTCGCTCTTCCTACGGTCCTATTGACTAAATAATCCTTCCCCTCCTAATGAAAATTCCTTAGAAATTTTAAAATAAATCCATATGGCACGTGGAAAGTCAAACTTCATAACCTTCACCAACTTCCATCCACAAAGAGAAAGTCTGGAAATTGTGGAAGCTTTAGGGGAAACTATTACACCTTTTAATCGCTCAACATTTTTTTTGGCTTTGTTTCTTTTGTTTTATTTAAACATTTTGATTGAAACTTATTATTCCATGAAATCGCCACCCAAAGAGGACAATCTAATCCTTTATCCTATAATAATATATACACAAAACATAATACATATAAGATGTAATTTAATTTCCTAAAAGCATAGGTGCAGGTTTAGTACATAGAGGTTAGGGTGCATTCCACACAATAAGTTTAACAATAAATTTAGTCAATTTAAGTGATATATATATTGAAACATTAACATACATATGTTTCCCATCTATATGTATGTTTTACAATAGTGAACTTTGTATTCCCATGCCAATTCCCATTTACTTTGAGCTCATTTTGATAAAATTCCATAAGATAATACATATCAACAAGCAACACATTCTTGTGCTAAGTTTGGCTCATGACCCGATGTTGACCCAAGGTCTCCAAGTTTATTAGTCAAGATCTATATAGAGATATTTTATTCTCATACAAATATGTTTATGCATCATTCATGCACTAACTTGTTAATGATGACCATATTATTCAATCTTCCATAATATGGTGTCAAATCATCGTGTGAGCTCCCAATCCACATAAACTACTAAATTTTCTCCTAGAAGTGACACCTTATGCACTTGTGAGTCACTATCCCCGAATATAGATATGATACCACTTATAATAGGAGTGGGTGATACCATTATAGAGCTAGATAATCTTTTGCATAAGCATTCTCTGAACTATGAGGTTGAGAGATTTACACGTCATGCTATATAAGGGTTCTATGAAAGTAGCAACATTATTGAGTGTGTATCTTCATGTAGTCTTCTTGATGACTAATAACACTATCACATGATTAGTAAATTTTATTTATTTAAGTCTTTGACTCTATACCTCGAAAATCTCTAAAATTATATAATATTTGTTCATAAATAGAATTTTCTAAAATAATAAGAGGGACCTTAACTATCATCTTACAAGGAAGAGTTAAATTAAAATCATAACCTTGGGTTAACTCAACTTAAAATATCCTTCAAAATATTTTACTAATAAAAAATCAATTTTTTTTTAACCAAATCAATTTTATTGACATAATAAATTTTAAAAAATAATGAAAAAGAATAATCTCTTTACTAAAAACAAAAATTATTATACATTTAAAAATAAATTACAAACCATGTTAATATTATAATTTCTAAAGTTAAAGCCTCGTAGACATAATAACTTAAATGCATTAAAGTAGAATTATTCATTCTAATATAATTTCTTTTAATATTTTTAAAAAGCAAAAAATAAAAATATTAAACCTAAATTACTCATAAATTAAATAAATAATTTTAAAAAAATAAAGGAGAGGATAATGAAAGAGAGAAAGTGCTAAATGAGAGAAATGAGAGAGAGAAAGGTGGTTCGGTTGCATAGGGTCTACAATCTCTCATTTCTCTCACTCAACAAAAATTTAGTAGAGAAAAATTAGGGGAGAGGGGCCTATAGTGGAACGGGGTCCAATAGTGGGGATAGAAGTAGTCCTTAGTAAGCCCCATAGTGGAGCACCTTTTTTTTTTATTCAAGGGGTAAACGCTTTTGACCGGAGCTATGAACCAGAATACAACCATTCAACAATACCACCCCAACGGGGTTTGAACCTTGGTGGCAAGAACATCAATGCCACCTTTAAACCATTACACCATGCCAATACCGGCTCATAGTGGAGCACCTTAATATCCAATTACAAAACACTTTTTATCCATAAAATACACAAACCGACAAATCATGTGATGCCACATCAGCACACCAATAGAACTTGACTTAGTGCACCACTATCGGTCTCACTTTTTTTTTTGGCCTTTTTGAATACCTCAACAAAAAGCATGTTGATGTGGCCCTAAAATGAAATATAGAAGCATGTGAGTTGCCAAATAAACTATTGTACAAAATTGGGAGTGATTTGAAATTTCCACATAAGATTTTGAGAAACGCGAAGTTAGGGTGCTCCACTATGGACCCTTCTCCCCTATTCATGTTACCAGCTTATCTTGTAATGTTCATCACAAACCCTTATAAAGTCTTACCTCAATCTTCTATCATAACAAGGTAAGCTATTTCTCAAGCATTTACCAAATCATGAGCGTGCATACAAATTAGATTGGAAGAATATAAATTGCGTTACATCTAAATATAGAGAGACCCCAATAGTTCTAGATTTCCCCCTTTCTCTCCTCTTACTTATATTTATGGTACAATCCAACAGTTACAAACAACACTTGATTCTATTTTGAACAATTGTTTCCAGAAAATGATTGCAATTAAATGATAAATAATCTTAAAATACAATCAGATTTAAGAAAAAGAATTTGATTTTGTTACTAATAATTCCCAAACTACTTAACATGTTGAAATGCAATCATATTTTTATGAGAGATTGTAAGCCGTGAATAGATTATAAATCTAAAAAGTTAAAATGTTTCATTCCACACATTTTTCAAATCTCTGCACTTGTTGATACCAGAAACCCCAATTGAATAAATCCATATTTAATTTGTCATTTAGAAGAGCAAAGGCAAATGGCACAAATAGATACAAGATACAGATTTATGAAAAGCTCAAATACATAAGAATAAGAATTAGAATATAATCAGGTTCCAGAAAATATTTGCAATTGGTGGACTTAAAATGCAACCAGATTCAAGAAAAAAACAATTTGATTTTGCTGCTGATTATTCCCAAACAACTGAACATGTTGAAATGCAGCCATATTTTTTCATAACAGTCTCTCTATCTTTGTAAGCCATGAATAGATAAAACTAAAAATCTAGGATGTTTCATTTCACAAATTTTTAAAATCTCCGCGCTTATCGATACCAGAATACCCCAATTTAATAAATTCTTATTTGATTTGTCATTTGAAGAGCAGACGCAAATGGTAAAAGAGATGCAGATTGATTTATTTAACTGAAAAGCTTGAATACGTGTATACAAATTCATTTATTTAACTGAAAACTTTGAATACATGTATACAGATTTATTTATTTAACTGAAAAGCTTGCATACATGTATGAGAGTTGCGAATCAAAGAGAGAAATTAAAAGCCTCCGCGCAGGCGCAGGACGAGGTGAAGTGTAGACTGCTTCTGTATGTTGTAATCGGCTAGGGTTCGGCCATCATCGAGCTGCTTCCCAGCGAAGATGAGGCGCTGTTGAGCGGGGGGAATGCCCTCCTTGTCTTGGATTTTCGCCTTCACATTGTCAATGGTGTCGGAGCTCTCCACTTCCAAAGTGATGGTCTTGCCAGTTAGGGTTTTCACGAATATCTGCATGCTGTATTTCCTACTTCCTTCCACACAAAAATTGCAAATTGAAACTTTTTTATCACTGAAGGATTGAGAGAAATAAGCGTCCTCCTTTAAAATCTATTTCAACTTTTTGAAATTTTAATTATATTAGTTAGAAACTTAATCTTATATGCAATAGTAAATTTTTTAAAATCTATTCAACTTTTTAAAATTTTAATTATATTAATTTGGAAATTTATTTTTATACGCAATAGTAAATTTATAAAAATTCATTTGTATATTTAATTTTTTTAATTTTTTTAATTTATTTTTTATTGTGTATTTTTAATATCTTATTTTTATGGGGCGGGGGTTCTAGCTCGATTGGCTAAAGCATCTTGTTGCAGGAAAGAGGTCATGAGGTCTAGTCTCCCCCCAAACCCGTGGTACCGGAGGGCTAGGGGGATGGATACCCGACCGGACCGATTCCTGCAGTCTAAAAAAAATAAAAAATCTTATTTTTATAAATAATAATTATTTTTTATTAAAAAGATTACCTAAATAAATCTATATAAAAAATATCAAGTGGTATCCAATTATTGAATATTCTTAAATTTTAAGTATATTAATTTAGACACTTACTTTTATATGAAAAAACCCTATTGGGGTTTAATTGTTGAGAACTTATAGTGGGGATGATGTTCCCCATTTGTGATTCACTGGTTCATAGAAAAGCTTCTCATATCGACTTATTAAAGGTTAGCAGCAAAGTCTAGTCCTATATTCCGCGTCATCAGAGTAGGCACTGCTGCACTTGTTATTGACCCATGCCTTTCCCACTATGAAACAATATCAACTATGAAAAAAAAAATAGAAAAAATTTAATTCCCATTATGAAAAATTAGAAAAAATTTAATTCCCACTATAAAAAATTAGAAAAAATTCAATTCCCACTATGAAAAATTAGAATTTTTTTTAAAAAATTTAAGCCTATTTTTTGCATAAATTTGTGTATTACATGATTTCAATTGGTTGGCCATTCATAAAATGATATTATTTGTGTAACAAAAGTCTCTAAAAATGAGTGAAAGAAAACCTTTGAATCAAGAAGACAATGAAGGTCCTATTAAGAGAGTGGGGGGAGAGATAGGGACATGGATGGGTAGATTTTTTTTTTATTGTGTAGTAATTTAACATTTTTTTTAATATCTTATCTTTATAATAATAATTATTTTTATTGGAATCTATATAAAAAATATCAAGTGATATCAGTTTTAAAAATATCTTGAATATTTTTTAATTTTAAATTTAGAAACTTATTTATATGAAATAGTAAATTTAAAATATTTCTTTTATACTTAATTTTCTAAATTTTAGAAATTCTAAGTTCTATTTCACTTATTATAATTTTGATTTTGATTTTAATAATATTAGAAACTCGAACTATTTCACTTTTTATAATTTTGGAAGCTCTATCTATTTCATTTATTAGATTTTTTTATATCAACTATGATTTTGATTTTTTATAATATCATAAATAATATTCTATTTTTTAGTTAGATTTATGAGTTATAAATAAAATGAATGTAAATCATGTTTGCAAATATTAAAGAATATATTTTTAATTATTGACTAATAGAATGTCAATATAACTTTATAATTTGAATATAATTGTTTTGATTTCAATATAATTTTATATGGTATAATGCTAACGTGCTAAATTTTTTTTTTATCATATAATTCCAAAACATTAAACTCTTGAAAATAGAGAACTTGGAGACACATTAACTATTTAACAAAATGCCATATGTAATGTGCAACTACAACAAAGGCATGCAAATTGTTTGACAAAATATCTCATATATATAATGTGTTGGTTATAGTATGGACATAAAACAAAATATAGAGAAAAGAATAAAAAAATTATCAAATTTTGTAATGGGATGGTTTGTTAAAGTTGTCTCTGCACATGTCATAGGATGTGGGATATGAAAAGACAAAAATGGGATAGAAACCTTAAATTTTGAGCAGACCACAATTGAGAAAGTTTCCAGATTGGTCAGATGGTCTGATTAGACATCCAAGCTCTACTACAAACTCCATTTTTACATAAAATGCTGACTAAATTTGGATAGATTTCAAGTAGCAAGACTGTATATTCATGACAGACATTGAGATGAGAATAAATTTGGCACAAATCAGCCATATATTGCAAATAAGTTGAGTTTTAATCATTCTAGAGAACCTGGTTTACAGAAAAGTGAATAAAGAAAACTCAAATTATTAAAGAAATTTCTTAAATTATTATTTGGACATATTTGAAGTAGCAAGACTATATATTCATGACAATCATTGAGTTGAGAATAAATTTGGCATCGAATAGCCATACATTGCAAATAAATCAGGTTTTGATTGTTCTAGAGAGCCTAGTTTGCAGAAAAGTGAATGAAGAAAACCCAAATTATTAAAGAAGATTCTTAAATTCTTACCTCAAAACAAAGTAATACAGCCAAATTGAGAACATCATACAACTTGAGGATGATGTTGACTTCCTAATACTACTAACAATCTTATTAATCAAGAACACACTAACAATGAACTAATAATCACCTAACCTTAGGTAGCTCATTATGCCATTGACCACTTGATTTCTACACGCATATGGATTAAAATTCATCAATCAATTGAAAAGAATAGAGCCCTTTCCAACCAATTTTTTTTCATATGTACCATCTGTGATAATATTTGTGTGCCATTCAACATAAAACTTGCTAAAGTGGCATGAGACATATATCTAATACACTGCTCCATATAGTACCCTGAAAAAATTTACTACATCCACATGGAAGTTGTGATTTTAAGAAGGGAGATAAAGGTGATGTTATAGTCTCTAATGGCTATTCTAAATCAAGAAACTCCATTCGTTTTCTCATAGATCCTTTCAAGTCCATTGCATCTCTCTCCTCTTTCTGAGTGTGACATGTAAAGCAACATTAAAATACATGGATACAAAGTCCCACTATCATATCATATTATGCAATTTATTTGAACTCAAAGACTTTGACTCCCACCTTCTCAATTTCCATGAAAAAAACCTAAATCATATTAGCTAGAAGGTTCTCCCTCTCAAGATCCTATACAAAATGGTAGAAAAGAAAATAGAAGATTATTGGGATTACCATTGTGTATATCTTTCCAAAACCTGTTTGTCCATATGTAAAAGTGCAAACATTGTAACCATCTAGAACAAATCTAGTGAATAGTTAGATATCCAGAAACACTTTCTCTACAATTCAATATTGATTATAACTTAATATTTCAAAAATTAAATAACCAAAACTATTTCAAAAATTCAAATAACCTTGAGTCAAAGATTATTTAAATACTTTTTTCAATGCAAATTTTCTACGTGCATCCTTTCCTTGCTTTGTAGGATTTACAATTGTGAGGTTGCCATCCTCTCCAATGTAATCCACGGTACTTTGACTATTCCCTTGACCAGGCAAGAATGGCCTCACTTGGTAACATACCCCTACCCTTCCTAACCAGTTAAAAAACCTTCATCAACAAGCCAAGAATCTTTGGCTTCAAGTTTATGCATAGAAAAAATAATATTAGAATGCTAAAATAATATCCAGTTACCCAACACTTTGTCTACAAACAGCCCCAATCCAATTTCCTAATCTCTGCACTTACCTAGAATAAATGGGAAGCAGAAATCTAGCCCCTAAAATGCATCTATGGCTTCCACACATCATAGCTGTAGTTATTTGCGCAGACATACTCCAGTTCACTGTAGCACCATGAAGAAGAAATAAAACTATAGTTTGTAGAGACAAACTCCAGTTTACTGAAGCACCACTTCTGTTCCATGATATCTCAAATCAGAGAGTTTTAGAAATATATTATTGTTTTCTTTGTCATGAACTCTGATGTCAGATCCACATTTAATTTATTCATATAAGCTTGAAAATGCTTGTATTACACTATGTTTTGCATGCCGATTCAAAATTGTTATTGGTATATGAGTAGACGAACCCTACTGTACATCCTTTACAGTAAATCTCCAAGGTCCTCCTGGAGAGTAGGCATTCCTTAAATTATTTAGTTTGGGCCTAGTATTATTGGTATACTGATTTCAAGAATTGAAGTGACATTTTTTATTGTTGGCTTTTATAAGGGTAACATGCCACATTGGCCATTTATTTTTTTTGTTCGCATTTATAAAGAGATGACAATAGAATTCACAGTGAATTCCTTCTAAGTCTTATTAAAAATGTGTGGATGTAAAGTTTATAATTGTATTTTTCATAATTTACATATTATGATTTTTTAATATGATCTTATTTTTAGAAATATTAAAATGTGTAGATGTCAATCTTGAAAAATTTATCTTCATAATGTGTACATATTATAACATGTGATATTATATATGTGTACACATTGTGGTTTGGATAAATTTTTAATAATTGTAAATTTTAAAGTACTGTCTCATACGTATTTTAAATAGTATTATGCATTTTGTAAAAAGTTTCTTAGTGATTATTATTTTGTTATTTAGTCATTTTAATTATAAACAAGACCATCAATAAATTTTTTTTAAAATATTGAAAGTGTGACACAATATTGGATGTATAGTTCAAGGCCATAACAAACCCTTTCACCCTAGCATAATTAGACATATTAATTGAAGAATCAATGTTACTAGGAGTTTTTTTTTGTATTTTTTATTTACCACATGTGACACTCATAAGAGAGTTCGTGCACCATCATAGGGTTTGATGCCTTAATTCCTTTTTGAGGGATTTTTTATTAGTTTGTAACAGGCTAGTTTTGTGTATATTAGAGTGTTGGCCTCATTATTGAACTAGATCTGGCATTGTAAACTCAAGTTCTATGAGCCTTGGATGTATAATTAATTAATCATTTATTTATTTTAAACCCTTAAATAATTTTTATTTGTGTTAAGAGATTTATATTTTTCACAAAACAATATTGTTTAGACGATGAAATATTTAAAATATACGATATTATGATTATTTCTTATTCTTACAATTCTTCTATAATTCATTATAGATGATAAATTTTCTTTTACATTAGGATTGTTACACTTAAAATTATAATTCGTTAACTATTAGTAATCATGTTAATGCTTTGTGAGATGTTAATATTGATAAATGTGTTTTGGTTTATTTCCTTACATTTAGTACCTCTTTACCTATCTTCTATGGTAAGTTAGGTTAGTTAGAATACATCAAGAATTGCATTTCTAACCATGTATACTAGATCTTACTTTTCACTTGGTCCCATAACTTGTAAGACTTTTTATATTGATGCTTTATGAAGGATATATTATTTGTTGGAAGACTTTTTCATTGAGTTTTCTTTTGGAAACATTAGCATGAGCATGAGTTGTTTCAGTATTGTTATTCATGTCAACATTGTTGTTCAATATGAAGATCGATGTGCAGATCATTTTGTGTAGTGTGAGCATGCATACATATGTTAATACAATGCTTGGTTGCAAGAATGTTTGATTTGGTGCAAACAATTGAAGTGGAGAATTGCCTAAGTGTCAGAACAGTGTTCTCAGTGTATAGGATATTCGGTAATATGGTCCGCATTGGTTCACCTTGAAGAATTTTTCTCTACATTTTTAATGCAATTTTTTTTTATGTTAGAGGAGTCTAAATCCAAATTTTCACATCTTTTTTCCTTTGGTGTAGAAGTTATTGAAACAAATAAAATAGGGTTCCACCTTTTGGGAGATGGAACAAAGGGGTTTAGGACCTCTTATTTCACTTAGTTTCACTCAAGGAAACCCTAGAGATCTCAATCCAAGGATGGAATAGGGAAAGAGATCTGCTAAAGGTTGTCCTACCTAGGGTGTGATAAAAGACTAAAGAGGGGTTCACCACCAAGCTAGGGCTTGGAAAGACTAGTAACATGCAAAACCTAATGATGTGCATAACTTAAGTAAATGACCTAGAAGTGAATGCAAATTAGAACAAAAAATAGTGAGAAAGTATAGAGGTGCACTTGGAAACCTAAATGAGCTTGAATGAAGATCTAGAATCCTAAAAATGCTAACTTTAATGCACATTGGGACTCATACACCAGGTTGGGTGATTTAGTCCCAGATTAGGGTTTCTGACAAAAACTGGAATCTGGAATTGTTGAATCAAAATCTGCTGGAAATGTTTGAATTTAGGTATACTAGGACTCATACGCCACAAGTGGCGATTTAGTCCCAGTATCAGGGTTGCTCCAAAATTCTGATATCCTCTAATGATTTCCTGTAGCCTTCTTCCTACCAAATCTTTGAGTCTAAATCACTAAAATGCAGCCTATAAGTGACTTTTTCGTGATCTTGCAAGTAAGATGACAACTTTGATAACTTTTCTCCAATATTACTCTTTAATGGATCTTCAACCTAAACCACCTAGATTTGCAATCACACATGAAAGAGAGGGAATTTTTTTGTTTTGTTAGTGGATAGGGGTTCACCTTGGTCAAACCCTATTTTGGTAATCAAACCTTGAAATGAATAGAAATAGAATGAAGGAATGATTAATAAAAAATATGCAATGTTGCAACTCACCAAACCCTTGAACAAAAGGTTGCAATCTTGTATGTAATGGCTAGCATGAATGTAGATCTTGACTCTTGCTTGAATGATATGGATCTAGACTTGAATACTTACATGAATCATAAAACCCTACATCACAAATGTTAGCTCAAAAACAAACATGATGCATGATGACTTTGACATGATGCTTGATACTTGAATAATGCTCCAAAATGCTTGATAATCACTCTTGAATGCTCTTGTGAACTCAAATTTTTCTATAAGGACACTTATTCAACTTGCTAGGTGAAAAATGAGTGAAATAACCTTGTATTTATACTTGTTTATGCCAAATTTCTCAGAATTACAACACTTCAAGCCAACATCAGATCTAGGAGAATAAAATACCACCAAGAATTTCAATTTAAATTAGGTCTAAGCTAAGTAGGACTCATATGCCATTTGGAGGATATGGGTCCCATTAGGCTAAGCTTGGGACACATTTTCCAAGAAAGGTTTAGTTTTATGTGAAATCCAGATCTTGGCCCTGAAACCTAGGTGGGACCCATATGCCCAAGGTGGCGTATGAGTCCTAGATCACTAAATATGGGCCATACAATCAAAAAACATTGAATTATGATTGGTCAATTGATGTATTTCAGGATTATCCTCGAAAAGATGCATTAATTAAGGTTTGTGGATACAAAATAAGACCAAATAAGGCATAAAAATCCCAATTAATTAATTAAACCCTAGATTAGTGTGAAAGTGTAAGAAAAAACTTTAAAACACCCTCAATAAGGCACGATTAAGTCCATTTAGCTCACAAGGGCCCAAACAAGTGTGAAAATGTAGAGGGATATATTTTTCTACACTACATTTAGCCCCCACTTTAGTGAGAGGAGGAACTTGCTTCAAACTCACACTAAAGTAGAGGAAACTCACATCAAGAGGGGTCTCAATGTACCAATGCTAGTAGGATAGGATGACAAGGACCAAGAGGGTTGTGCAAGCCCCTAGGATCAAGATCCTATGGAAAACCAACATAGGCACAAAAGAACACACATGCAAATAATGTATGAAGCAACAACAAGACACAAGCATACACTACCAAAGACAGAAAGAAGAAACAAAAACAAAAACAAAAAGGGGTGGATCAAGCTTCGATTGTTTGTACCGCATGTTGTGGATTAGATTTAAGTTATTTTTCCAAGAAACTTTACAAGTGGAACATGATGTCCACTATGCAAACCGAACGGACACTCACAAGGGCCAATGGAACCTTAGGCCATCCACTAGGTGAGCCCCTAGCAAGACACATATGCATGCAGTCGGTATGCACTCACATAGACAAGCAAGTGGCTATGGGAAAGTCACACCTAAGTTCGGCTCCCATATGTACAACCATACCAAAACTATACCTTCTGATAACTTTGATAAGGTGCCACACAACAATGAACTTCGAGCTTCATGAGGCAAGAAAAGCTTTGTATGCTTGAAACTCGTGAACAACAAGATGGCACTACAGGAAAGAAAAGTGTATTATGCAAGGTGGCCATATAATAGATGTTGTAATTTTATGTAAAATAGTGTAAGGTACATTCAAAGGAGTTTTTCTTAGTTCATGTAAGGTCTTAACTTAGGGAAAATTGTGCCTAATGTCTCCAAGAGAAGACCAATCAAAGAATAGGAGATTCACAACTTAGGGGATGCAGTGTGTCGCATCAAGCAACCATGAGGAATATAATATGCTAAGAGAGATCACACTCTTGAGGGACATCACACCCAATGTCACCACAAAGTGAAAGACGCATCGCATGAAGTAAGAAGACTACACAATGAAACATGAATTACAATTTAGAATAATTGGACTATGTATGCCCCCACTTTAAAGAAATTTCTAAACACCTTGCTATGAGCAATTACTTTAAAGTAGCAAATGATAAATTCTAAAAAGACATGAGAGCTTATTTGGAAAGCCCTATGCCAAGTCATATTTTTCCAAATAAAGCTACATCATGAAAAGGAAGGGGTTTCCCCCAAAATAAAACTCCAAACACATGAGAGATCCATGGATTTGGGGCAGTATGTTTTTGCTACAATGTTTTTAAGAGAGCTCAGAACTGTCATCATTCCCCAAATACTCATGGAACAAGAAGAATGACACAAAGAGAGTGAAAACAAAGAAAATATTTTGGGTCAACATGAAAGAGACATGAATTTCTCAATGCCTTGTGTCATCCCCAAAAGGAAAACATAAGACAAATGAAAAGATAAAGATAAAGGCAAAGATTTTGAGTCAACATGGAAGAGACATGAATGTCTCGATGCCTTGCGTCATCCCCAAAAGGAAAACACAAGACAAAAGAAAAGATAAAGGAAAAGATTTTGGGTCAACATGGAAGAGACATGAATGTCTCGATGCCTTGCATCATCCCCAAAAGGAAAAAAAAAGAAAAAAAAAAGATAAAGGAAAAGCTTTTACGACATAGAGAAGAAAGTAGATGCAAAGAGGAATGTTAGAAAGAGAGAGAAACATCAAACAAAACGGTATGAGGGATCAAATTACACACATGCAATCACACGCAAAACATGAAAAAGAAAATAGTGCAAAAGACTAGTAAGGCACATGCGAGTCAACCTATTCGTAGGTCGTCCACATCCCAATCATGTTCATCGTATACAAAAGGTAGACACCTAGCCAAAGGGACAATAGCAAGTGTTGAAATAGGGGTATTACCAAGGGGCGGGTGCATGAAGTTGGTCGCAATTTTGTGGCCAAATGGGAAAAAAATTTGGAAATACATAATGTGCTCTTGTTATAACGTGAGCGCGTTATGTGATTTTAAAAGAAAAAAAAAGTCAAATGTGTATCATTTGCTCTTTACTATTTCTCAGCTCTGCCCGCAGCCAAAAATCCTCACTTTCGCGCTCACGTTCTAGGAGGAAGGATTTCTGCAAATTTCATCAAGAACAGTTTGATTTTGTTTGCAAATATGGCGCCACGATGACGAAGAGATGTAGGAGGTAAGTATTGTTTGCTATTTGTTTTGAATTTGTTAGTTTGAAATTGATTTTGTTTGTTTTAGGTTAGATTTGATTTTTTTAAAAAAAAATTGTAGGAAATCTTGCAAATCCTCAACAAGAAGAGGAGGTAAATCCTCAACCACAAAATCCTCAACAAAATCTACCTCAACAACAAAATCAACCTCCCCCACCATTCTCTCAATTCCCTCCTGGCACTCAAGAAAATTTGAGGAGTGAAATTGAGAACAATAGAAAACAACTTGAGGATCTTATCAGTAGGTTGAGTGATCCAAATGCTTCAACCACAGAAAGAATGCTTCTAGAAAATTCATTGAAAGACATGTTAAAAAATGTAGATGCAATCACCCAACAAATATCTCGATGGCAAGATAGGAGGCGGATGGCGGGGCATATTATGTAGACAAATTATCATATAAACAAGTAAAAGATTTAAAAATTACTAAAGGTGATTTGTGCTCTCTATTCACTACCCTAAAACAAATCAAAATCTTACCCTCAATGCAAAGAGGTTTCTTATTCATTGGTGCCACCACCAAGAGATTAAGAACCATTTTTATGAAGATGGTATATGGTCTTTAATGAACCCACCGTGCAATAATTGTGAAGTCCCCCAATATTTTCTTAGGAAACTATACAGTGAGTTTGTATGAACCAAATCCCAAATTATTTTTGATATGAGGGAGTTCCGGGGAGAGGTGGGGGCAACTCAGGATAGGCTCGATAAGGCGAAGATCCCATCGCAAGGAGATGACCTCTCGCTAGGCAGCCTTGTGAGCGATTGTGATGTCTACCTTGCGAAGGAGAGTCTGACATAGAGACATTGTAGGCGATCACAAATTTGACCTAGAGTGTCATCCATCACACTAGCCTTATTGTACAGTGCCATCCAGGGGAGTCTTCAGGTGGTGGCCTTCGAACCCATGTGTGTCAATCTTGCGGGGTGACTTGTTCGTATGACCCTACCGACACTCAGGAGGGTGCTACGCAGGATCCATATGCTACTACGCAGCCTGATCCATATGCATCTACGGGGATGGAGAGGACGGCTGAAATTTTGCATGATGCATATGGCATTGACACTCAGGTAAAATTCAGCATGTTCATTGAACTTAATTTATTAAATTTCAATTGTGAAATGCAAGATTAACTAATTTAGTTTTACTATTTTAATAAAATTGCAGGGTCACAGTGTAGAGACTGGATACACTAGTCATCCACCTACTTATTTTTGCAGTACACCTATCGGTGGGGTATGTAAAGTTAGTAAACAATTATAAATTTATTACATGTGTTAATAGCATTGTTTTACGAATGGTATTTTAATATGTGATTTTGGATGTTGAATAGGGTACTATTGGAGGTTTCAAGGAAACACCTCGAGTGCCAATAGATTTGATCAAACGTTCATAGAGGTAATATAGAATTTAAAGAGAACTTAAGTAATGAATTCTAAGTTTAATAGATTTGTGTAGTTTATATTCATATTGTTGGTTACGTTGCATTACACATCATTCAAACTCAAAACATTCGCCCAAATTGATAATAATAATCAAAATATATCTGATTTTAATAATTGTGTATAATTTTGTTCAATTTGGTCTATGGTTATCGTCATCACACTTGGATAGCTATTGCTTAACTTGTGATTGAATAATTTGTTGTTTTATTTTTCGAATGTTGAGTGATAGAAACAACGCCAAATATTCACGAGAGACAATGGATATTGGTGTTTCCTCCGTATACAATCCTCGATAGCTCTGATAGGGGAGGTATGAGGCAAATTACTAAATTTCAATTTACATTCATTGTTATAGATGAACTAGTTCTAGTGAAAAATCACACCATTATTGATTAGTAGTTTAATTCCTATTTGGATGGTTTATACAGGGCTTGAGCACGCCTGAGCATCGGCGTGCAAATATTTCCATCGAGGAGAGTGATCGTGAGATGGCCGTAAGTGATTATTTTGTTAAATATATTAATTTTTATAATGTAATTTCTATATATTAATGTCTTTACTTCTTATTGTAACAGTTGAAACTTCACTAGGAGCTAAACCCTAGGAGGAGTAGCAGGAGCATTCCTCGAGCACAACAGAAATAGGTGACAGAATTATCACCATCAGATCGCCCAACAAAGGGAAAGAAAATTGTATTTGAACCAGAGCATGGAGAGAAATGAATTTTGAATGCACAAAGCCCTTTGTTGTATGCCTACATGGCAATTTTGTACATATTTTGTGTTGGATATATTTGACATTGTATGCCTATATGACATTCTCCTAAACCTATATGGCTATTTTGTAACTATATTTTATACTTATATCGACATATATTGATGTATGCGTACATGGCTATTTGCTTAATACAAATATTTTTTATCGATGGTGTCCATATTTTCAAATTATTAATTCATGGTTCAATAGATATGAGTTACGTGTATTCAAGTGTATACTTTACAACTTATGCACATATACTTTTTGACTTACGTGTGAACATTGAAAAGTGTGAAAATTTATGTGTTTGGAATTCAAATGTAAGCCAATTTTGCAATTCTCAGTTCTTTCATACTCGATCTTATGGACTTATATTCCTTCCTAGCACATATTGTGAATATTTCTCATTTGGTGCAGAAGGCAAATTCCTCATTTTTGAACCACTCATAGCAAAGAGATTCACAATAAGACTTTAGCATTGGAACACTACTCCATACTTCTCTTGTCTAGACCATAAAGGATTGAAAATTCTTAATTTGATGCAATGATAGTCGTGAGATGATAATTTATATAACCATGCCTATTTTGAAACTTCACATCTAATACTGCATCAACAAGAACGTAAGAAGTGTTGCATAAGAGTGTTAGGTTTGATAGGCCTTCTCTTCCCTAAGGGAGGAGAGCCTGCATCTTGAATTTTGAACAAAATTTTAAGAAGAAAACATTTTATGTAAAAGCTTCAAACCTAGATGACATATTTGGCTAAGTCTATCTTGAAAATTATCAATGCACGTTCAAACTCTAAAGGAGATTCTCCTTGAAAAGAAAACTTTACCCTTTTTCCCAAGGAAAGAAATTGCAACAAGTTGCATGTGATTTATCTTATTTCTTTCTCACAGTTTCTGGTCAATCATTCATGGCTCAGGATAGTTTCGTTCCAAGACAAGGACACCCAAAAAATCATTGAGATTCTTCTACGATCTCTCTTGCCAAGAAAGAGTTTTGGCTCTTTTCACAATGTATATGTTATGTAACAACT
>VDFB02000002.1:195769954-195843504 GCA_007258455.2 Sequoia sempervirens | reverse complement strand
TCTCCCACTCTATCCCACCCACTCCCACCCTCTTCTATGATGAGGTAAAAATAACCTCATCATAATAACATAATAAAGGCCTATTCCATATATGCAAAATTCTTATCCTCTCCCAATTAATTAAACTTTAGGAGAAACAATTGCTTGTCTTTTAAGGAGAAATTGTACAAAATTTATTTCTTATGATTTATTGAAGTATTTTGCCAATATAAATTTAATGGATTGTTTTAAGTATTTGTAGGATAATAATTAATCATCGAGTTGCAGTTAGAAGCATTCAACCAACATGTGCTCCAAAACAGGTTGAAGGCGTGCGCTGGAAATATACTCCAAAAATTTAGGATGATGGGCCGAGGATATAGTTGCTTTTAAGTCTCAATTTATGTTATGTTTTTAAGTCAAAGACTTCATGGCTTGACTTGAGCCTCTTTAATATTTATGTAATGGGTTTTAAGGACATAAAATTTGTTAGCAATCTGTTATAGACTTTTTCAATGGTGATTTGTGCCATCTGAAATATGGGATTTAGTTAGAAGTTTTCTATAAAAGATGTGATCTCCAAAAGCAAAAAAAAAACACGCGAAATAGTAATGTTATGCTCTCAACTTGTTTTCTGAGTTTATGAATAAAGAGATTATTATGTAAAAACTTCTAAGTTGTTGAGTTATGGATGAAAATCATGTTTAATGGAAGAACTTTCAAATCAATTGTGTATGTGACCTGAGAACGAACGTAGTAACCCGCATGTTGGCCACTTGAGGGAAAATAGCTTAAATAGATAAGTACTTTCCTTTATGTTGTTTTTACTGCATGGATAGTCGTTCTATAGGGAATTGTTGAGTTTGTCATTGTTGTGTCTGAAGTTCCAAAGCACTCGTTGTCTTTCATTTTCATAGTTTCTTATTGTTAACTGTTAGAATTGTTACTATTTAAAGAGGATGTTTCATGGATTGTTTACAAGTTTTTCCACTTTCGTAGTTTATTAGCTCCTTAGTTTAATCATTTTCGTACTTTCTAGTTTAGTTATCATGCTTTCTAAGTTAGTTCTCTTATGCTTTTTAGTTTAAATATTTCTAGTTTTCTTTAGGATAAACTGCTTTACAGCTAAATAGTTAGACGACCTTAGGTTAGAATTAACATTAGCTGCTCTAAAAAGTTAGAAAATATAAGGGAGATAGTCAAGTCTTCTATTGCAAACTGCCTTGAACACTACCCGATCGACATATTGAATTTTATCTTCTAGTGTAATGGGACCTAACGACAACCTATCTCTTTTTGGCGCCGTTTTCAGGGACCCTAGCTTCCTTGCTTGAGTATTAATAGAAGATGCCTTGAATACCTCTTTTTAGGCCAAAATACCATCTTTGGCTTCCTTTTCTACATGGTCAGGAAAAGAGGCCCGCACAAACGATTTATACCAAAGACCCCCCCAAAATACGTTCCAATTATACATAGGGAGGCTCAAGTCTCAGAAGACCACTCTGTTGAAGAACTACATGCGCCTAACCCACCAGAGGCTTTCCACTATTTTCCTGAAGATTATCCAATAGCACAACCTGTTGTTGAGGAAATTATCGTTGACGGACACATTCCTCTGAACATCATGGGAGATCGTAGGGCTGAAGCTAACCGAAATGATGCCAACCGTAATAACAATCATCCTACACAACCTTGAACATTCACTTATCCTATTACTCTGGATGCAGATGATGATACTACGATGAAAAAAATTTCTTTAGCTTTCCTTCCAACCTTCTGTGGCTTGTCCTCGGAAGACCCAGACCAATTTATTTTTGAATTTAAGGTCCTTTTTGAAACCTATGACTATAAAAATGATAACCAGAAACTAAAGCTATTTCCTTCTACCTTGAAGGATTTGGCCATGTGTTGGTTTATGGAACTAGGTGCTAGGAGTATTACATCCTAGGAAGAAATGGAGAATTTTTTCTTGCAAAAATATCAGAGCCATTGGAGGGTGAGTGATCGTAAGGAGGAGTTGTTTAAACTTAGGTAAAAAAAGGATGATAGTCTAGAGGACTATCTAGATAGGTTTCTTTTCTTATCTAAACGATGTGGAGAAACTGCTATTAGTGTTGAGATTCTCAAGACTATATTTCTTAAGGGACTCGATGAGGATGCAAGAAGAAGTCTTGATCTGATGGGAAAAGGTGACGTGTCTTAGTTATCCCTTGAGGAAATATGTGATTTGTGTCAAAAAATTTCATGTACTCATGGAGGAATCCGTAAAACTAATCTTTTCAAAGGGAATAATGAAGTAGGAAAGCTCCGAGAAGAAATAGAAAATCTTAAAACGGACATACTTGTTCAATTGAACACTACGTTGGACGACATACAAGAAAAGACACATAACCTTGAGACTTTTTCAATCTATTGTCCAAGGTGTCGAAACAAATATCTCTTGCGTGAGTGACCTTTTGAAAAGGTCAATGTTTGTCAACTCTATGAGCAAAACCATCCTACCAACCAATGTGAGCTTCTTACTGATCTCAAGAATACTAAGAAAAAAAATGCTCAGGTTGAAGAAGAAATAAATGTGCTAAACCAACGCCAAGGATGTAACTTCTCTTATGGGAAGAATTCCAACCTTGCATGGAGAGCACAAAACAACTGGGCTAGTAATCAATGGAATCCATCTTGGAATCAACCCCCACCTCCACAACCTTATTGGGGACCCCCTGAATGGGAAAATCAATCATGGGGAACTCAACAAGGGCCAAATCAATCACAACAACAATGGTACCCACAACATACTACTCCTCAATGGAATCAAGGACAAAATCAATTTTATACTGGTCCTTGGAGGAATCAACAATAAAATTTGCTACTGCCACCTTAGAATCCTCCTCAGAATGAGCAGATAAATCAACCTCAGCTTCTGGTGCAACCACTTCCCAATCCTAAGAACAATCGACAAAATACTCTGGTATACTCTACTGAACAAGATAATGTTACTGGACTTAATGCAATTCATTGTAGAAATGTTCAGTTACGCTCTGGCAGAATAATTCCCTCGCCCACCATTGAAGAAATTATGGATGAACCTATTCCTAAAAATCCTGAGAAGGATACTCTACCCAACCACACCACTCCCACAAATAATACTGTACCTCCTTTAGTAGCAGGAGCTACTAACTTACTTCAGGAGGAGGAAGGTCAGTCTCTGACTGAACTTAGGAAGGATACCCCTCCAAAAGAGAAAACTCAAGCACCATTTCCAGAGCGTCTGAAATTGACAACTTCGAAAGATACTCCAAAAATGTCTTTGACCTTTGAAACTGAATTAATTCAAGAAATCAAACAACTGCAAATAGAGGTTCCTTTGCTGCAAGCAATAAAGAAAATTCTTGAGTTGAACCAGCTGATCAAACAGTTGCACATTAAAACCCCGGGGAGGAAACCAAAGAAAATAAATACTATTCACATCGATGGCTATTTAGCTGATTTTTTGTCTAGAAAGAATGTCACTCCAAAATATGATGATCCTGGGAGTCCACTGATAACTATCACAATTAATGATGTAGCAATACCTAATGCATTGGTGGATTAGGAGAAGCTATTAATGTGATGACTATGGATGTGATGGAAAAATTAAGTCTTACTGATTTATTTCCCACAACTACAGTCTTATAGATGGAAAATTAGTCTATATCCATTCCAAAGGGCATTATTAAAAACATTCTTGTTGTTACCAATTTTTCACTACAACTCAATTGGTGGAGTTGATTAAATTTTGTTATATCTTAAAGTGGAAGTTCAGTTATTTTTGCATGTGCATTAAGTGTTGTTTGCACTGTATTCATCAAGTACCAATTGTGCAGGTGTTTTCAGACTGAGTTTCAGAAGTATTGCTCAATGCTTTACAATCAAATGGAGTACAGAACTGAATATACAAATGATTAAGCATATCAATTGCTTTCATTTATTTCATGATGTTATTCACATTACATAATTTCATTTGATTGCAAGAATACAATTGGTTGTACAACTTTTCATTTTGATGCATTTCTTTCAGAATGGAAATGAAAGAATAAACTAAAAGATCCACACAAGTTGTGGTTTTAGTTGATTTCATTCATTGCGGAAAGTAAATTCTACAACTAAAGGTAAAAAAATAAGAAAGTAGATAGCAAAAGACATATCCATCATTGCCTGATTCTTGATCTTCGGTTGAGACGCTTGCTGCTTTCTCCGTCTTGCTTTCGATCCCAAGTACACTTGCAAAAAATGGGAAAGTCCTATTAGAGATCCGAATATGAGTTATACTACATGCTCTACCAACATAAATATTATTCACTCCTCGAAATGCATGTAATCAACTAAAGGAAAAGTGTAGAAACAAGAGCTGAAAATGGAGTGTCACATCATTATTTTTATGCTAACATTGTTTGTTTCCTATGCAGGTATAGGAAAAGTCATGAAGTTGATCATCTTATGAAGACATTAAGCATGTGGAGTAAAACGGGCTCCCACAAGGGTAGAGCTCGACATGCTGCCCCTTAAATTTACAAGTGGGTTGAGAAGGAAAAATACATTATCATGCTCATCTGAGCTATTCAACTAAAGGAGTAAAACAAAATTTCATTCATCAAAGCAATCAAGTGCATTGTTCATTCATAACAATCTAGTTTGAATAACGAAATGAGAATTACCAATGGATAATGAACTTGATGAACTCAATGCAACTGAAATACAAGTTTAAAGATTGCCACATTAATTGCATTTTACTTCCATTGGTTTTTGCTCATGTTGTTCATAATATTTTGTTTTGTTACTGTAGACATTGAAAATATACTAATTGACATTGTGCATCTGATCCTAACTTACTAACATTGTTTCTTCCTGAATCATCCCTCAGTCTAACCATTTAATCAAATTCCCTTATCTGATTAAATTCATCAATATTCGTCTCTTAATTAAATAAATCATTTTGTCTAGTTAAGTCACTTTCTCTTGTTAATTAAATCAATCCATCTGATCTAATTATCCCTACTTAATTAAATAATCAATTTATTTGATTAAATCTCTAAAAGTCTATCCATTAAATTAAATAAATTAAAACCTTATTTGATTTAATCTAACACCATCCCTTTTAATTAAATAAATCAAAATCCTTATTTAATTAGCCTCTTATCATATTCCTCTCTTATCTGATTTAAATAAATCCATAAATCTAAGTCGAATAAGTCACATCATCTAATCTCCTATTAAATTAATTAACCCTTGATTAATTTAATATAATCTCATGTCACATCCTCTAGATAATACAAGTTGCACATGAAAATAGATTTAATTGATTTATTAAATCTCTATTTTCCTCAACAAGACATCTTTTGGGAATATTCTCCAAGTTTGAATTCAAAAATCCAAGTTGACATGTACATCCAACAAGGCATTAACTTCATCATACATTCCCTTTGTCTAGAGCCAAGTGGCATTGATGCATTTTCCCTTTCCCTCTTACATGTCATTTCAACAAATTTGAATTTCAAATATTGGCATTTATTGGCACAAACCCCAAATCTTGCACAACCATCATCCATTCATAGCTTGACAAGTGGCACCATATCATTGATTGAATGTTAGTCCCACATTGTTCAAATTTGGGCATTCATCCATCTTGAAATCCTATAAATGAAGAGTTCCTCTCCTTATTTGATCATCCCCAATCCAAGCAAAGTTACCATGCTAAAATACTTAGCCATTTCCATCCATCATTTGAATTCTTAGCTAGGATTTTTGCAGATTTGGCTTGGAGTTCTCATCTTTTCATCATAGTGGATCGATCTTCATCATCAATCAACAAAGCTTGCATCTTAGGGGTTGAAAGGGCCAATTTCACATCAAATTGGCACTAATTCCCCCATGGGATCATGAGTTTTCACATCTAATTAGGATTTTATCTTGTTTTTGTCATTTGCATTGTGTTCTTCACTATTTTGATTCCTAGTTTGAGTTGTAAATGGATTTCATGGGGAATCCTTGTTTTAGCTTGCATTTCATTGTCTAACTCATTTATTCATGTTGTGCGGTACTAGGAAGAGTTCGCACATTTTGGGCGTGAAGGAGGGATGAACATCATTATTTCTAACATTTCCTTGAAATTTCCGCATTTTCTTGATACACAGGAAATTCCAATGCGGGCTCGTCAGCGTCGCTGTTTTAGCACTGCGGGCTCGTCAGCATTGCTGTTTTAGCACTGCGAGCTCACCAGTGTCGCTATTTTAGCACCGCTGGACTCATCCCACCAAAATAATTTCAAATTCTTAACTCTGCCGCTGGACTCGCCGATCTGCAGAAGTTTTCAAAAAAATTTAAACAACGATTTCAAAAAGTGCGACGCTGGGTGAAAAGTGCGATTCAATCATGCTCTCTGTCCCAACACAGAGCGCCGTTGACTGGTAAGCGGCACTGTAAGAGCACCGCTGAGAGGAAAAAACTATGACGCCTTCACGAGTTGCGACGCTAGGAGATAGTAAAAGGGAAAATTTGATTTTTTATCACGTGTTTTTAATTTATGATTGCTTCTTCCTTTGTTTTCTGCTTTTTAACTTCTGTGTTTTTCCAGAATTTGACTGTTTTTCTTCTTTGTAGGTTGGAAATCGAAAACAAAGGAAGGAGGAGCATGGTGATGATATTTTGTCCAATCAAAGTGTTTTTAAACACTTAAGTGTTTGTTTAACACTTCCTTAGGAATTTGTCATCTTTTCATTCTTAGAACACTAGTTTTCATTTGGGCTTAAAAAGAACCTTTCAATTTCCTTCTTGCAAAGGTTAAAACGAACAATAGGATCAACAACTTACTAGATTTTGTTTCTTGGTTTTAAACAATTGAACAAATTTCTTTCACTCTGTGATTTGGTGCTCTAAAATGAACTCACATATTGCTTTGAGGATCTAAAAAGAACAAGTGTAGCTTTGTTTTTGTGAGGGCTTACTTAGACTAAAGCATTGAAAAAGGACGTATGCGCTTCTCTCGCGCTTTATAGTGATCTTGAGAATCAAAAGGTCTTTTTCATGACTTTGGGTTAAGATAAAGCAATCACCTCCACACTTCGATTTGGGCTTAAAATTGAAAAAAATCTTGTGCGAGTGTGAGTGGGGGCTTTGTTAAGTATATTCTCTCTCCTTGTTGCCAACAAGGATTGATCGAAGTTATGAATATCGTCTTCATTCGCTTTTGTTTATCTTAGAGGGTCTCGCCTTTGGGGAAAAAGTACTCACCCATAGGGAACGACTCAACCGGTAACACTCTAAAGCCAAGAGTATTTCCAGTCGGGATATAAATGTGGATATTGGAAGAAACGCCAATATCACGTGGTTGACTCTGACAAGATGGATCCGAAAGGGGACTCTTGCCATGTTGGGTCAACTCCTACGAACGGAAAGTCCTTACTAAAACCCATGTGCTAGAATTTTCCAAAATCCTTTTATATATTTGTTGGTGCAAGAATGGTCATTCTGAAGCCACCCCACACTTTTACGCTCTTCTAGTAGAGATGGAAAGCATGCCATGGGAGTTTCATGGGTGTTGATGCTTGGCTGCCCCGATTGACGTTAATGAGCCATGGAGGGGAGCCAGTGGGGTCAAGCATCTAACCATCCACTAGAGATAAGAGTAGCTGGATTTGTCCAAGTGGGATCAACAAATATTGTCTTACACATCCATAGGATTGTACTTATTCTTGGGTTACAAAATGCATTGCTTGATCAAAAACATCATGGAAAAAAACACTTAACATCATCCAAAATTTCAAACCCTTTTGAAGACAAATGCCATTGACTCAATCCATATGTTATTGCTTTCCCTTGGGATTCACATCCTTAGAGGTTTCTAAGCATTGGATTAAATCTCAATTTGTCTTCTTAAGAAAATAATAGGAAAACCCTTACCTTAAGTTCATTAAATTTCCACATAACATATCTTGTGGGGTTTGAAGAAATTAAGACATTGGACATCTTAGTTTGAAAACCTAATTGAAGAAAGTGTTTTTGGTAAAATAAAGACATTAAGCAAAGCTAAGAAAAATGAACTTTCATGTGTTGAAAACTCCAAATCCCAAAGCACAAATCATTTATTGGAAATCCAAAAATGAATGTTCAAATGAAATCATGTCTTGGTTACAAAGGTCATTAGGAAGCATTTGCATGCTCTTCAATACCTAGGTCTAGGTAAACAAAGTGTATCTTTTTAGGCTCATCTTAGGATCAAAACACATCAAAATCTTTTTCATCCATCCTTCAAAACATCAAAAAAAATTCCATCTCATCATCACCTTTTGGAAAATCTTGAAATCATTCTTGATACTAGGCTTTATGGCCAAAATCAAAATCATCAATATCATTGTGACAAAATCCTTGAAAACATTAGCAAAAACATCTTTGGCTAGGTATGTGTAGATGCATCCTTTTGCATATACTTAGTCAAAATTATCAAAATCATCTTGTCTAGCTTAGTGTATGTAGATGAATCCTTCTTCGTATACTTAGTGAGACAATAATCTTGTTTGAATGCGTGTGGGTAGATGCATCCTTCTCCTCACACATATTCAAATTATCATCCTTTGAACAAAGCTATCCCTTAGATCATCATCCAACATCTTAGGGTCTTTTTGTTCAAAATCCAAATCAAAATCAAGGACAAAATCTCAAAATCTCAAAATCCAAAATCAAGAATCAAAATCCGCAAGTCCTAAAAGCCTAGTGTCTCATTCAAGATTTATCAAAAGCCAAAACATCCATATCATCCATCCCTAAACATCATCATCATATCATCACCTTTGATCCTCAAGGCATCCTAAAACCTTATACTTTGGGACATAAAATAACGATCCATCCAAGGAATCAAGAGATTCATCTCCCATATTCTCGAAGGTTGATCCTTGTTTTATGGTTCAAATGGGATCTCAATACAAGAAGAGTATGGAAGCCAACAAAGAAACACCTGCTTCAAGCGATCTTAGCCAAACAAATGCAGAAATGAATCCAGTTGAATCAAGTAATCCATTGACCCTTTCATCATCACAAAATCCACAAGAAGAAAACCAAGGAGAGGACCTTACTTTTGGAATGTCTCACGAAGAAATGGTAGAAATGCTTCAAAATCTGGAGAATCATAAAATCATCAACATCATGATGAGACTCAACCCTTCGTTATACATGCTTGAACTAGCAAAACAAGGGGCCAAGTTGCCTTCGGATTTTGATGTAAGTACTATAGTGGAGACATCCTTTCCACTAGTCTCATCCACCATCCCTATTTCATCCACACCTCCATCCCAAAACATCACACAAAATATTCCGCAAATCATGACATCGTTTGCTCCAATCCAACCAAATGTCAACAAGGGAAACACAATCCTCAATGCTCTTCAAGCACACCCCCTTGTTAACAATCAAAATTTGGACGCAAGCACCACATTGGAACAAAATATACCCAAAAACCCATTACACAAAAATGTTCCTCTCACATTCCATCTTGATCCATCATCAACATTTTTTCACGCAACACCACAAACACCTCTTCTCACAAATTCACAAGAAGAGGGAGACATGTTCGGACCAGGGGGCCTATTTGATACCACGACATTTTCACAACAACTCACACCTCTTCCACCATTGCCATTATCATCCACACCACTCCTTGGTTTAGGGATCCCTCCCCTACCAATTATCAATCAAACCTATATCCCAACCATCAATCAAAGCATTGCACCAAACACTCAAAATTTATCGTTGATATCGCAACAACAAACGATAAACACACAAGCAATGGAAACATCATCAAACACACCCCTAACATCACAAAGCATGGTCTCTCAAGGACCCATCACATCAATACCACTATCCAACACCCAAAACATCAACACAACATCATCACCTACCACCATTCCAAATCCACCACCACCCCCACCACCGCCAACTTTCACCACATCAAGCCAATACGATGCAACATTGCAAGATGCTTTTCAAAGAGGATACCAACAAGTTTGAAAACAAAAAGCTGTACAACAAGCCGCTCAAGCCACACAAGCTGCCGAAGCTGCACAAGCCACATTACAAGCGCAACACGCACAACAAGCCCAAGCTTTATTGCAACAACAACAACAAGCTGCACAGGCCACACAAGCATTGCAAGCACAAAGGGTCGCTCAAGCACAACTATTATTGTAGCAACAAGCCACACAAGCGCAAGTAGCACAAGCTCAAGCACAAGCTCAATATCAAGCACAACAAGCACAAGCACAAGCACAACTTGTTGCACAAGTAGCACAAGTGCAAGCATACCATCAAGCACTAAAGCAATACCAAGAGTAGCAAGAAGCAGCAGAATTGGCAGCCCAACAACAAGCATTGTGGGAACAACAACAAGCACAACAACAAGCGTTGTTGGAACAAAAAAAAGTGCAACAACAAGCACAAATCCTAGCGCAACAACAACAAGACCAACAACAAGCGTTGTTCATACAAAAGCAAGTAGAAGCCTACTTTTCTTGCCAGAACATATCAATACCATCGAACAATGCACCAACCAATCCACCCATCCAACCCACGATTCAAACACCTCAAAACACTTTCATCCCACCCCCTGATCCGCAAAGTGATGTGATGACACAACTCAGGTTACTCTCGCAACAAGTGCTCGACCTTCAATCAGGGTGAACAACCAAAACACCAAGCAACTTGTGTCCCTATCCATTTGATAGGAGCTTAGAAATGAAACCATTCCCCAAGGGATTTGAAATCCCCAAATTTGACAAATATCGAGGGATGGGAAACCCTGAAGATCACATCAGGGAATTCCAAGTTCATTGTATGGAGGTCGCATATGACGATACTTATCTGATGCGACTATTTCCTAGAAGCTTGGTAGGTCCCACTATAGAATGGTTCTCTTGCTTACCTTCAGGCATTAGAACATTCCAGGAAATCAGGGATGCATTCATTAGGAACTACGCATGTAATATTGCAATGGATGTCAGTCTCGAAGAACTATACGCTCTAAAACAAGGAAAGAATGAATCTTTTTCTTTATTCCTTCAACAATGGTGATCCGAGGCCAATCGAAGCAAGTGGACCATGCCAGAAGAACAACAAGTCTACACCATTATAGCTAATCTTGAAAGCTTCTTGGCATTCCATCTCAAGGTTCAGGGTATCACTACATATGAACAATTGATCTCCAAGGCACTTAGCATTGAAAGAGCCCTTGTGACTCAACTCGCGGAATCAAGATCATATCACGAACCGCAAAACAACCGCCCATCATCCAATTACAATGATAAACCTCACACATGGGCAAGGAACAAGAATGTTACTAATGATGGTGTCGTAGATGCCAAGGTGGTCATTAGTGGTCCATGCCAAAACATACCCACACTGCAAATCCAAAATCAACGCCAAAACACTCATCACACAACATACCAACCCAACAACAATCCAACCATCAATAACCTCAGTGATCAAAGAGGACCACCCCAACGCAAAAGTTATCCCAAACAAAAATACACTATTTTGGGGGAACCATTGGAGGACATAATAAAAAAATTGATCGACGAAAAACTCATCCAGCCTCCTACATTCGAGAATTACCAAGAACCCGATGTCAAACCTCCTTGGTATAATGGAAATAAACTTTGCAAATTTCACAAAATCAAAGGTCACACCACAAACAATTGCATGAGACTCAAAAAGACCATCCAAGATCTCATTGACAAGAAAATCATAAACGTGGAACAACCTACGGGAAATCAGGATCTTAAAATCTACATGAATCCCATGCTGAATCATGGAAACAAAGGAAATAGAGGTGATAAAGGGAAAGGAAATGTCAATCATGTCTATGAATCTATCGTTGCCTCACTAAATGAAAATTGCATGGTCATCACTATCAAGGGCACCCATGCCAAAGATTGTGGAGTCACCACAAGAGGTGGCAAAGTCACCATTGCAAGATCATCCCAACCAAATAGAGCCCCTTCATCAAGAGTTGTTCCGCATAGCTACAATGTTGTGGAACAAATCCAAAGAACGCTAGCACACATCTCCATCATGGAGTTGTTAAAAATCTCATCGGCGCATAAGAAGATCCTTGAGGAAGCATTAGCCTCATCCACTGTCCCCGCAGACCTTGATGTGGAGCAATTCCAAGCTATGGTCAGAAATATCATAACACCTAATCTCCTTACATTCTCCGACCAAGATTTCCCCACCTAACCATCTCATAACTGTTCACTTCACTTGGAAGCCATTGTAAACAAGAGCAAAATCAAAAGGGTCTTGGTGGATGGAGGTGCAGGTTTGAACATTTGTTCTCTTAGCCTCATCAAACAGCTGAAAATAGCAGAAGATTCCATCGACAAAGGCAAGGGCATCACAATCAGAGCATATGATGACCAAGAAAGAGTGTCTCAAGGCATGATTAAACTCCCTATTCAAGTAGGGCCAACGCTCATGGAAACCACATTTCAGGTCTTGGACCTCGAATTACCATATAATATCCTCCTGGGATGCCCATGGATCCATGCAATGAAAGTTGTAGCATCAACCTTCCACCAATGTGTGAAATTTACACATAATGGACAAGAGGTCATCGTCCACGGAGATCCTGAACTATTTTCATATTGCAAAAATCTTGAGGCCAAGTATTACAAAATCCCCCAAGTTCCAAAGAATGATGAGGGCCCATCCACACCATACATCGACCTTGCCACTCTCGCGTCCACTTCTGCGACAAAGACACCCGCCATCCTTGCCATCCCCACCATCTCCAATATCAAGCTCATCATCCAAGAGGATGGGTGTGGAAGCTACAAGCTCCCTAACAATGCTTTCGTGATAGGAGAGTTACCACAATCTCCTAGATCACGGGGACGCCCACAAGAAAATCAGGCTTCCACATCACAAACATCTCCTGAAGACTATCCCGAATTCACAAGCTGGGGAGACCTTGGCCAGTAGGTTATTGAGGTAGATCCATCACACATACTATATCAAGATGAAAGACCGATACCTGAATTACCAATTGATGAGACAAGCAAAGGCCTACAAATGATGCTTTCAATGGGTTACGATAGAAATCAAAGACTGGGACAAAATGACAATGGGCTCATAATACCTATCATGCTAGAGATGCGACCCATAACAAATCTTGGCCTTGGATGTACCATTCCGAGAATAACCATACGTGGCTGAAGTCCTCCGGTTAGAACCGTTAACAATCCTCCTCAGCTAACCCCCGCAGAATTACGCCTACCCGTATCTACAGGTCATGTCATAGATAATTTTACATTTGAGGTAACCAATGTCTGTACTAGTAGCGATGACGAAGATACCTTGACTAATCTACGTAGGTTATTCGAAGATACCACCCTGTGTATGATTAGTACCCTATCCTTCGAAACAGACAATCAAAATCATGAGATTCATTTAGTGTACCCCCAACTAATCGACTATGACCAACGAGGACCACCGGTTCTCGATACATTCGAAAATGATGAAGCACTCTCAGAATTCATGGGATTGAGGGATAACATTCCAGATGGAGATCACAAAGCAGGCTTTATAATAGAGTTGGACACACATGCCTATTATGGGGAAACGATTGAATCCTTCAGTAGCAAAAGTGAGAAACTAAGAATCATATCCAAGTCCTTGAGTGAAAATTGTAGACACCTAAAAATGACCTAGGCCTGCAAGCTTCATTTTTACCACTTTCGTCCTAGCATAATTGTGACATTTAATTATGTCCTTGGTCCACATTCGACTATTAATTAAATAATTTATAATTGTTTAATTAATTCATGTCTTTGTATTCTTTCATGATTATTAAATAAATAAATTTATTTATTAAATACACATTAATTGTCTAAGTCTTCCCTTAATTAAATAAATTTCTTAATTTATTTAATTCCCTTTCTTCATTTATTTCTTCCTGATTATTAAATAAATAAGTTTTATTTATTTATTTAATATGTCACTAATTGTCTTAATTAAATGAATTGATTAATTAATTTAATTAATTAATCTCATTTGCTAAATTAAATAATTATCTTTAATTATTTAATTGTCAAATTTAATATTCCTCTCATTTTAAATAAATAAATTATTTAAAATGTCATCACAATCTTAACTGACAGTTCACTTTGATAAATAATTGAAAATCAATTATTTATTATTTCACAAAATCATTATTTTGAATTAACTCAATTCAAAATGGAAATAATCTTCTAAAAATCAAGTAATCGGGTAGATTCTTGATTTTTCAAAATGACCTTCAGTCCAAATCTTATCTTCTTGATTTTTCGAATCTCACAAATCAGGCAATCTTATCTTCTTGATTTTTTGAAAATCTTTATTTTTCTAATTGATTATCTCATTTATTCTCCACCGTCGATCCAATTATGTGAGATATTATCTTGACCGTTCAATTAATGAATTTTCCCTAACCCTAATTAGGGATTCTCAGATTTAATCTGGACCTCTCATTCTAGGTCTTTCTTAGAATTCGATCTCGCCCGTCCATTCGAAATGGCATTTTATATAAAATGCCATTTTCCTCTCACTTTTTGATTACACACACATGAGTAGACATATTATAGGCATATTACATTTGCACACTTAGGCTTCTCATTGCAATTAGTCTTTTATTTGATCAAATCTTAGTAGGCATAGACATTGATAATCATAGTCATTGGCATAGGCATTTAGACATTGCATAAATCCTTCAAAGCTTGGTGTAGGACTTAGACATTTGTAGATTGCTCGCACGACGGATCTGAGGGAAAAATATCATCCAGCAAGTAAGAAGGTACTATGGAGGTAATCATGGAAGTTTCGAGAAACAGGTATAACTGTTCTATTGTCTAATTTCCTTTGTACTCGATAGGACTTTGGGTTTTTGTCTTTTACAGTGAGTGATTGATCAGATTTGTTGTAACTAGCTAACCCTCTAATAGTAGTGATCAATTATCTTGTTAGGGTTTTTTGTTGGTTTTGTGCATGTGCAGAAAATAAACACTTCAAAGGACACATTGGATCAAGTGGAAAAAAATGATGCATCTAACTATTTTTGCAGATCGATAGTCAAAGACAAACATTCAAACTACTAATGTGTGGTCTTGCAGGTTCGAACATCAAAGACTAAACATCAAAACAATGTGCTTGTCTTTTTTAGTATAAAACACATTTTATTTTGGTGCAATTAAAACGAACTTGTCTTTTACTATGTCTGAGTGTGTTTGCAAAATGGTAGGTGAGTATGCTCTCACCTTGTGAAAACTCGGTGATCAGAAAACCATTTTTATCATCATTACCTTCACGACTTGGTATATCGAGTATCCCTCCCCTTGCTTTCGGCGATCACGGGTGTAAGAGAAACAGCTACTAACTTTAGAACTTGGGCCTATTCGGTGGGAAAAAGTACTCACCCTAGGACATTTCGGGTAGCACCACGACGAGGGACTTCCAGCCGGTATATAAAAGTGGGTTCTTGGGGAAAGCCCAAGAATCATGAGTGTGGTTCCGACGAGATGGATCCAAAAGGGGACTCTCGCCGCATGGATCATGCCCCACAAACAGAATGCCCAAATTAAATACCCCTTGTTTTAGTGTCCAACCGTTCTTTGACCGTTGCTTGGTATAGTGCAGGGTACAGTATCATGTCCGAAGACACTCACTACTGATCCCCTTGAGTAGAGATAGCAGTTCTTGGGAAGTCACTACCCAAGAATTTGAATTTGGTGTGCTCGAATGACGTTAATGAGCCGTGGAGGGGAGCCAATGCCACCAAAATTCTAAGCTATCTGCTCTCGAGAAGGAAAGGTGTTTATCACCAATCCGGGGTATATCGGTGGGCTATATCAAGTATACAAACCCTTGGCCTATTGGCCTTTCAGGATTGTACTTGTCTCATGTGTGCTTGCTTATAGTCAAAATATCGTGCTTGCAAGTGTTTTCTAGATATTGAAACAAACCAAACAACGGTCAAACATCTAGAAACAACCAAGTCAAACATTGGACCTTTTCTGACCCATTTCACAACATGAACATGCAATCTTCCATGAACATGCCATCTTCATCACAAATTTTTTTTGAGCCATTCATAAAAAGAGACCAAAATGGACGAGTATATGTCAAAGACTTAGAAGCTGCAGCGCAAAATCCTGATATAGTCTCCTTTGTAGAAAAATCAATCTTACATGACCCTCAAAGGTATCTAGCCATGATTTTGGACCAAGGGGCTAAGTTACCACAAGGATTTGACATAAATACTTTTCCACCTCCATCTATCTACCCTCACAATCAACAGTCACTTGACACAAATCCTGCCAGTAATTCGCAACAAACGTCCACTTATCACCCTTATCCTAACCTTGACAAGGGAAGCCAACTGTCCACTAGTCCATTCCAAACCTCCATGTCATATTCTGACCCTTCACCTATCAATCCCGTCCAAGTCTACATGCCTTATCAACCATCTACCAATTCATGTCAAGTCCTCACATCATACCATATCGATCCCGTCCAAGTCTCCAAGTCCTATTTTAGTCAACCTTACACTAATCCAGCTCAAGACTCCATGGCATATCCGGTCAAAGTCCCCATGTCACATCCTATGCCATCACATCCTAATCCAGTCCAAAACTCCATGTCATATCCGGTCCAAGTCTCCACGTCATACCCTTGTCCTTCACATACTAGTCCAATGCAAGTACCCATGTCATATCCTAGTCCTTCACATACTAGTCCCGTCCAAGTCCCCACGTCCTGTCCTAATCTATCATTCATTAATCCTTTTCAAGTCATCCCCTCACACGCCACATCGAGTCATGAAAATTCTATCATAGTCCAAAGTCAAATCCCATTTAATAAACTTGAGGATACATGTCAAAATGAAAGCCCAAAGCAGGACCTTATAATGTCACCCTCATGTCAAGAACAAGGTAGTCCATCCCATGACCCTATTTTTGACAACCCCATCTTTGACCAAGACCCTACCATTGACCAAGAAATCCAAATCCATGAAAACCCCATCTTGGACCAAGACCCTACTATGGACAAAGAAATCCAAAATGATCCACTCCTTGACCTTTATGCCATTCATGATCAAACACTTGACGACCCTATACAAGCCTCAACTATTGACCCTTTCCAAACTGAGACACTTGCCTCCATGGGACACATAGACAATATTCCTCTAGAACAAGAATCTTCCACTAGGGACATGCTTGCATATGATCAAGTTATAGCTAAAATCATTGGACTCTATGACACTAAACACAATGATGGCTTCAGCATTGCCTTGGAAGCACCAATAGAATCATCTAAACCTGACATGTCACACGATCAGACCAAAGATATCCGTCAGGAATATGTCCAACATGACAATGAAGCTAAGACACTTTATCAACTAGGGTCATCTATCTTTGTTAGAGCAGGCTTTCTTGTAGACGAAAATATTACAAGTGACAGTGTCCATAGACATCATGATGGGTTAGCATCTTTCTTTCAAAACAATAAATACCCCATCGCAAATAGAATCTATCAAAGCATGCAATATCAAGGAAAAGGACTAGGCATACACGAGCAAGGCATTCTAGAACCAATACAGCTTCAGGAAAATTACAGAAATCAAGGTCTTGGCTATTCCTCAGTTAGTAAATCAAACGATGTCAGTGGTACCTCCTCGATACTGGGGGCAACCTTGTCAGATACAAATGTCAAAATGGAGTCCATGAGAAATCCTTGTGATAAGATTGCTGCCAACACCCCCTCCACCCACACCATGAACCGTCATTCCATCATGAATCAACCTCCCCTTTGGGACCAACAAAACAAAACTCTTACAAGTCAAAAGATCAAAATCAAATGTCAAAGGCCATTGAATCAAACAAAAGGACAAGTGGACAAATGAAATTAAAATGGATCCCAAAGAAAGATGGATCAAACAAAGACACCAAGTCAAATACAAAAGTCAATCACAATGTGGAGCCACAAGACAAGAGGACTCCCACATATAACACATGTCCACCTCCTTCAAAATGGTCATCAAACAAGGCATCTAAAACTGTTGGTTCCAAACACCATCCCTCCAAAATTCGTCATCCACCATCCCAAGTTTGGAAAATAAAAAGTCATTCATCCAAATGTCCAAACAACCTTTCCACATCTACCATCATTCGTCATAATCCTATATCTCATCTAAAGTCCAAAAATACCACATCACAAATCCGTCACATCATGGTAGCAACTTTTTACCACAAGGACTCTCATGGCACTCTATTGCGATGTGCGTATTTTGATAAGGCCAACTCTAGTATCAGATAGGATCACAATGACATCAATCAGTTGTATACAAGCGCTACGATCCTACCAAGACAACTCCTTCAGCAAGGTCATTATTGGCATATCATGGCACCAGTCTCTACATTGGCACCATCAGTGGATTCAAAACAGTTAGTGGTCATCTAAAGCATCCAAGCTATCTACAATATCAAAAACACAAAAAATAAAAATAAAAAATGTAAAACATCGTCATCCTGATGAAAACCTAGCAAACAGGCGTCTTGGTGACACCAAAAAAATATCAAAAAGTCAAGAAAATAGTAAAGAGAAAAATTTCATCGAATGGTGAAAACCTGGCAAACAGGCACTCTGGATAAGTACCATGATGAAAACTTGGAAAACAGGCATCATGTGTAAAATAAATAATCTATGTGGACTTTTACACTTGGGGGCAAGTCATCTCATTTCCCATACCTTCCTCATGACATTGACATCCATCCATCTTAGCCCTATCATTTCCATCCATTTTCGCACCTACCTCGGTCTTGACATAAAACTGGCACACATAAATCATGCTTTGGGACAACTCTTGACATGTCTATCCTTCGGTCATACATGATTCACGAAGCGTCATGTCATTGACCGTCATAGTATTATTGTCCTTATGTGACATAGTCCTTGAAAATCATATGACAATTCCATTGGTATCATGTCTCCTGTCTTTTACCAAGGCCACCCCCTATCCTTTCATGCTTGTCACCTATCTTGGATTTCCCTTGTCAAACGGTCTAAGGATAATCATCATCCCATCTAGTCCTAACCAAGTCATTCCAAATGCAACGATTCTAATCCATACAAGCACATTATCCAAAACATTACTTGACTGCATTCCTGGCCCGGCTGTAGACCTCCATACTTTCGTCACATTATCGTCATCATCCTCACGTTGTTTCGAGATGCGTCCTTCCCACGTCAAACAACATTGTCATCACCTGTCAATTGGTATTCAGCTTGACTAGGGGCACAATCATGTTTTTCCTTGGATTCTCATTTGTAGGCATCAGTTATATGCATTTGTCATGATCCTCTTAAATGTCAAAATCCAAAAAAATCATAAAACGACAAAAAGACAAAAACATCACAAAATGTCCTAAAAAAAAAAGACAAAAACATCATAAAATGTCCTGAAGAAAGACCTAAAATGTCCTGAAGAAAGACCTAAAAATCATAAAACGTCCTGAAGAAAAACACAAAAACATCCAAATCAATGTCAAAATCTTAAAAATGGAGTCAAAGTCAGTCATGTCAATCAGTCCATGTCATTGTCGAACTACGTTGTCTCTGCGCATTTTCTATGTAGGCAAGGCCATCAGTCGATGAGTCCCCGAGACATTAGGTTAGTCCTTTTAGGTTGGTCCAAATAAAATCATGGCATTTGTTACAATCGTCACATTGGTCAAATAAGTCAGACATAGTCAAAATCAGACACAAGAAAGTTATTCGAAACGTCAATGAAAAAATTGGTCAAAATCAAATATCACAGTCAAATCAATCATACAGTCAACATCAGTCAACTTGCCAAAATATATTAGTCAAAACAATGTCAGTCTTGTCACTCTTTGGTCCTCTTCAAGACGTGTCCTTCTCAAATTTGGACCTCGTCAAAATGTCCTTTTCCTTTTCAGGATGTGTCCTTCCTGACAATAGGCCCCGTCAAACTATCAACAGCGTCAAATTGGAAAAACTCTTAAACTGTCAAAACTATCAAACAGACAAGAATTCAATCTTTGGCAAACAAACATTGGCAAACAAAATAAAATGGCTATTAATCTTTCTAGTCTGTCTTGTCTTATCTTTTGACCATCTTGGCTATTTTGTCTTATATTTTTACTGTCTTGTCTTTTTGGTCATGTTACTAGCTACCTCGAGGATGTCCCATGAAGGATTTAGAGGTGCGATGACATCTCCTGGCCTATTTTATTTTCTTTGACTGCTGTCTGTGGATTGTCTCGACAAAAAGACTGGGGCAACATGACCCTTAGTATGAGTTAGGACATTCCTTGTCTGTGACTGTCTGTTTTTCAAGTGGATGACCTTACACACCTTGGTTTATGTCATATCATGGTGTTTGTTGTCCATTTGTGTCATTTTTACCGCCCAATGATGATTAAGAGCAATAAATCTAAAAGTCCTATGGCAATGTTTTGAAGGATTTGGTCTAGGAACTAATAGGCAGCTTCTTTAGTCTTGTCATATTCTCTCACTCATCTCATATAGGCATTGCATCCATATCATCATCCATATCTTTTTCACTAACATTTCTTTATCTCTTCATAGTCTAGTTTTCTCATCAATTTCGAGAGCACACCCATGTTCTTGGAACCCATCTGTCCTCTCGAGGGGGCATACCGTAACCCTCCTCATTATTCTTCCTCATCTTATTTTGCACTGGGGCATATTTTTGACTTATTCTCTTTGTCACAATGCGACATGTTACATTATGACAAAGAGGGGCAAAATGTAGACACCTAAAAATGACCTAGGCCTGCAAGCTTCATTTTTACCACTTTCGTCCTAGCATAATTGTGACATTTAATTATGTCCTTGGTCCACATTCGACTATTAATTAAATAATTTATAATTGTTTAATTAATTCATGTCTTTGTATTCTTCATGATTATTAAATAAATAAATTTTATTTATTTATTAAATACATCATTAATTGTCTAAGTCTTCCCTAAATTAAATAAATTTCTTAATTTATTTAATTCCATTTCTTCATTTATTTCTTCCTGATTATTAAATAAATAAGTTTTATTTATTTATTTAATATGTCACTAATTGTCTTAATTAAATGAATTGATTAATTAATTTAATTAATTAATCTCATCTGCTAAATTAAATAATTATCTTTAATTATTTAATTGTCAAATTTAATATTCCTCTCATTTTAAATAAATAAATTATTTAAAATGTCATCACAATCTTAACTGACAATTCACTTTGATAAATAATTGAAAATAAATTATTTATTATTTCACAAAATTATTATTTTGAATTAACTCAATTCAAAATGGAAACTAATCTTCTAAAAATCAAGTAATTGGGCAGATTCTTGATTTTTCAAATATGATCTTCAGTCCAAATCTTATCTTCTTGATTTTTCGAATCTCACAAATCAGGCAATCTTATCTTCTTGATTTTTCAAAAATCTTTATTTTTCTAATTGATTATCTCATTTATTCTCCACCATCGATCCAATTATGTGAGATATTATCTTGACCGTTCAATTAATGAATTTTCCCTAACCCTAATTAGGGATTCTCAGATTTAATTTGGACCTCTCATTCTAGGTCTTTCTTAGAATTTGATCTCACCCATCTATTCGAAATGGCATTTTCCATAAAATGCCATTTTCCTCTCACTTTTTGATTACACACACACGAGTAGACATATTATAGGCATATTACATTTGCACACTTAGGCTTCTCATTGTAATTAGTCTTTTATTTGATCAAATCTTAGTAGGCATAGACATTGATAATCATAGTCATTGGCATAGGCATTTAGACATTGCATAAATCCTTCAAAGCTTGGTGTAGGACTTAGACATTTGTAGATTGCTCGCACGACGGATCTGAGGGAAAAATATCATCCAACAAGTAAGAAGGTACTATGGAGGTAATCATGGAAGTTTCGAGAAACAGGTATAACTGTTCTATTGTCTAATTTCCTTTGTACTCGATAGGACTTTGGGTTTTTGTCTTTTACAGTGATTAATCTAATCTAAATCCAAAAAATTACCCTCAGTTACAAAAACCACACTGTGGCACTCTCTGACAAGAAAATAGTAAAAAGAAAGGACGTATCCAATGGTGAAAACCTCTCTGAGGCGCTTGAGGATGAAGGATTCAATCTTCCCTTAAGAGCTATTCATCAGGAGAAGTCAGTAGTCTTGGCCGAAAAGTGCAATCTAGTCAACATAGGAACAGAGGAGGCCCCGCATATCACATTCTATGCGGAATCACTATTATCAGAAGAACAAGAACTCCTAGCAGCATTCCTAAAGGAAAGACAAATAAACTTCGCATGGAGTTATACTAACATGCCAGGGCTAGATCCAGAGACAGTGGTTCATCATTTAGCAGTGTACCCAGAAGCAAAACCGGTCAAACAAAAGCTTAGGAAAATGCATCCTCAAATAGCCTTATTAGTCAAAATGGAGCTCAAAAAGCTATTAGATGTAGGATTTATCCGACCAATTGACTATCCAGAATGGGTGTCAAATCTGGTACCTATTTCAAAACCTGACGGAGCTATTAGAATCTGCATGGACTTCATAGATTTGAACAAAGCATGTCCCAAGGATGATTTCCCACTTCCCAATATCGACATGATAGTAGACATGATAGCAGGGCACGTGATGCTATCGCTAATGGATGGATTTTCAGGATATAACCAAATCATGATAGCAAAAGAAGATCAACATAAAATGACTTTCACTTGTCCATGGGGGACCTACTGCTGGAACATGATGCCATTTGGTGTAAAGAATGCAGGAGCAACCTATTAAAGGGCCATGACACTAATATTCCATGACATGATTCACAAAATAGTCGAAGACTATGTCGATGACATTTTAGCTAAGTCAAGAAAAAGACAAGATCATATATCAACCCTAGGTGATATCTTTGACAGACTGGAGGAATACAAAGTCAGACTAAATCCCAAGAAGTGCATCTTCGGCGTACAATCAAATAAATTGCTAGGATACATAGTCTCCATGAGGGGTATCGAGGTGGATCCGGCGAAAGTGAAGGCAATCCTTGAGATGGAAGCACCAAAGACATTAAGACAATTGAGAGGTCTCCAAGGTAGACTTCAATCCATCTGACAGTTCATAGCACAACTGGCAGACAAGCAGAATCCATATTCTCACCTACTCCACAAGGGGGTAGCGTATAAATGGGATACAAAATGCGAAGAGGCATTTAAGAAAATCAAGGAATACCTACTGACATCACCAGTTTTAATTCCACCCATCCCAAGAAAGCCATTGATCTTATATGTATCAGCAACAACAATAGCCCTAGGAGCTCTCTTGGCTTAGCATGATGAAAACGGAACAGAGAGGGCCATCTACTATATTAGTAGGACAATGGTCGGTCATGAGCTAAACTACTCATTCATTGAGAAAGCGTGCCTCACCGTAGTGTTTGCATCCCAAAAATTAAGACATTACATGTTGGCACACAAGATAGAGCTCATTTCCAAAATTGACCCCCTCAAGTATCTATTATCAAAAGCAATGCTCACAGGCAAAATGGAAAAATGGGTAATGATACTATTAGAGTATGACATCGAGTATGTAGAGCACAAAGCCATTAAGGGATAGGTTATTACAGATCAATTAGCAGAAGCACCTATTTATTCTAAGAATCCTCTTATCTCAGAGTTTCCAGATGAGTCCATCTTTAACCTTAATATAGCTGATCACTGGAAACTATACTTCGATGACTCATACATGCAACACGGATCAAGAGTTGGTGTTTTCTTCATCACCCCATAGGGGGACTGCATACCAAGGTCATACAAACTAGCATTCCCTTGCACTAACAACATCGTGGAATACGAGGCTTTGACTATAGGTCTCAGGATAGCAGTACAATGGAACATCATAACACTCAAAGTCTACGAAGACTCTCAGTTGATCATAAACCAAGTCAATAATGAATATCAGACTAAGGATGATAAGCTTACTCCATACAAGAAATTGGTGGAGACTCTAAAGGAATCCTTCATTGACATAACATTTGAGCAGATTCCTAGAACTAATAACAGAGCAGCAGATGCCATGGCGACAATTGGATCCTTGCTGAATATTCCCAACAATGTTCCCAAATACGAATTCTTGATTGAGCAGCTTCTCGTTCCCGCATTCGAGGTACCAGAATCAGAATTCATGTGCAAAATTGTTGGTCCCGACGATCCTTGGTACCATGACATCTACACATATCTTCACATAGGAGTCATACCCACTGACCTACCATCGAGCCTAAAACGAACCTTTATCAAAAAGGCATCTAGATTTGTCATCTTAGGTGATACCTTATACCATAGAAGCATAGAAGGTACCTTGCTACGCTGTCTAAATGTTGAGGAGGCATTAACTGCTCTAACCGAGGTTCATAACGGTATTTGTGGGCACACTCGAGTGGAATGACCATCGCCAAGAAACTGCTGAGGCTGGGGTATTACTGGCCCACAATGGAAAGAGAAGCGCATGATTATGCTAAAAGGTGTTTACAATGTCAGCAGCATGGGGACCTCATCCATGCTCTAGCTCAAGAGCTTCACCTGATTGTCACACCATGGCCCTTCTCACAGTGGGGACTCGATCTTATTGGAAAAATCACACCCACCTCATCCAATGGCCACAAGTTCATCATCACTGCAACTGAGTACTTCACTAAGTGGGTGGAATCCATACCCATGACGTATATCACTGGCAAGCATATCTCAAAATTCATCCTGAACTATCTCATCTGTCGTTACGGTGTCCCACAAGCTATTATCTCAGATAATGGGACACCATTCAAGAACCAGGAGGTTCGTGACTTGTGCGAGAAATTCAAAATCCAGCATCGCTTCTCCACCCTATACTATCCCCAAGGCAACGACCAAGAAGAAGCAACAAATAAAAGCATCCTCAAAATCCTTAAGAAAATAGTCAATGATGCAGGTCATGACATGCACTTGCAGCTTAATCCCGCCCTCTGGGCTTATTGAACTAGCATCCACACACCCACTTGCGCCACCCCATTCTCATTGGTCTATGAATCAGAAGCCGTACTCCCCATTGAGATCGAGCTCCCATCCCTTAGAATATCATTGCAAAACCTCATCACTGATGAGGACTATCGGGTATCAAGACTAAATGAGCTGGAGTTACTGGATGAGAAATGCATAGATGCTCTAAATCATCTGCAAGTCTATCAAAATAGACTCAAACGAAGCTACAAAAAGAAGATCAGAAGCAGGACTTTCCAAGTCGGAGAATTGGTCTTAAAAGAAAATTAGAAGAATCTCCCAAATCCCAGCAGCAAAGGCAAGTTCGAACCTAATTGGTTAGGACCTTTCGTCATCACATCAAGTTATAAATCAGGGGCATATCAGCTATCAACACCCAAGGGGGAACCTCTACAGGAGCCAATGAATAGCTCCCATCTCAAAAAAATTTATGCCTAAATCCTTCAAGGTATAGAACCCAAAAATCCAAAAAAATCGGAAAAAGTCCTAAAAGAATGGTTACTTAGGTGAAAACCTGGCAAACAAGCGTCTTGGTGACAACAAAAAAATTAAAAAATCAAAATAGTAAAGAGAAAAATTGTCCTCTAGTGAAAACCACTTTGGTGGCACTTTGGGCAAGTACCTCGGTGAAAACCTAACAAACAAGCGCCTTGCATAAATAAGCACTTTCCATCCACCAGGATCCTTATGGCTTTACCTGCATCATCCATCCATTTCACTTCCATCATTCATCGCATTCAGGTCACCATCCATCACTCATCCACTCGCATCCGCACCATAGCTTGGCCCTGTTTTCACATCGTGATCCCTCCTAGTACTACTCGGCCCATCCTCAAGGTCAATTTGTCCTACCTTCATCGGAGTAGTCTATTGCATCATGCTGGGGGCATGTTCTTATTAGATCAGATTCGTGTATGATCTTAAAGTCCTCATATCAAAAAAATCCAAAAACATCAGAAAATCAGGAAAATCCAAAAACATCAAAACATATTAAAAAAATAAAAAACAAAGTCCTCTTGTCGAACTGCGTCGTCTCTGAGCTTGAACGTAGGAAAGGTTGATCTCTGATCATCCCTCGAGACATTTAGGTCAGTCCTATAGGAGTCCGTCATAATAAACTGACATCTCATCATGTATATCTTCATCTGTAAATCGGTCAAGTCGTCAGTCGAACTACGTGGTCTCTGCGTGTATAACATAGGCAAGGCTAATATGTTGATCAGCCCTCGAGACCCCTAGGATAGGTCTTTAGGTTAGTCTCTTGGTCAAAACCTCAGAAAATCCCAAAAAACATCAGAAAATCAAAAATTAAAACATTTGAAAACCTCAAAAAATATGAAAAACAGCCTCAAAACATTGCAAAACATCAAAAACATCCAAATATTTGAAAAAATCCATCCGTCTCATCTCACTTGCACCCGCAATAACATCACTCATAATAAACTGATCGTCACAGTCAACCTTTGGTGAAACAGTTAGAAACAAGCCTAGCAAATACAAGTAGAACTCAAAAACGTCAGGTCTTAAGTCTAAGTCAGTGCGTAAGCAAGTTGGTTATCTCTTCGTATCAGTAACACATCATCTGAAATGGTCCCATATTAATCATCCCTTATAAACGAAATGACGTGCCACCATCCACTAACATGTCCTAGGATGAATCCTTCGTACAATGGGCATTATCTTTAGGCAATAAGTTTCGGTTATCATCCTTAGAAAACACATCCTCTTTTCGTTAGCGGTATTGAAGAGCATCAGTTTGTTTGTTTACTTGGTCTTTATCTTTTGACTTATCTTATTTGTGCTCATTCCAAGGATGTCTCGATGATATCCCAAAACAAGGGATTTAGAGAAATAGGAATGGGGCAATGATCATTATCTTTTGTCTGTTGTGCTTGTTGGACGTTCTCGAAATATCACCTCGGCGAATACTTGCTTTGTTAGGTATGTATGGAAGAGGTCTAGGGCAACTTGTTGACTATTATAGGGATAGGTTTACCTTTCCGTGTTTTGGTCTGAGGTGTCTGAAACTTCCGAAATACATCCTAGCAAGGTTTCCGTATGTCAGGTGTGAACGAGAATACTTCTATCTAATTGTCGAGTCAAAGTCCATCACATTGGATACAACACCATCCTAGTTTTCTATACCTTGATGCATCGTACCACGTGTGCTATCAAACATAAGAAAATTTGGCCCTTTGAAAATCCTAATTCCTCGAAAAGTAATCATCATCATCATCATCATCTACATTGGTGTCATCTTGCGTCTTGTTGAAATGAGTTCTTCTCTCCTTACTGACCGCACTAACAAGGTACTATGACAGTTAATCATTATCACCATCATCATCATTGATCTTGCATCCATAAATCATATGCACATTGCATAAACATATCATATAGGAAACATCGCATCCTTATCATCATATACATAGGTTATCATAAACATTTTTCATAGATAGGTGCATACATGTCATCGCATTCCACCCATTACATGGCATCTCATGACATTACATCGATCATTGCATACATATTTATTTGCATCCCATAACCATTTCATATTACCATCATTTCATATAAATTATCACATAACATCTACAAAAACATTACATAGTCATTTTTGCATAATCATAAGCAATAGCTATATAAGCATTTAATTCATTACGCATACATACTTGCATAACATAAATGACATCATATCATCACATTACGCATTAGCGTATCACTTTACATAAACATATCATTGCATCACATACATCATCATTTATTGCATCTCATAAAACCATTTGCATTTGCATCATCAGATCATCGCATTATCATAAATAGATCATCACAGTTGCATATCATAGGTTAGCATAATATAGATTTGTAAGTCATAATCATAACGCATACATCATTAGAAATAAATGCATCCATAACATATAAAAGAAGAACCATCCATGCATAGATAAAGGTACACAGTACATCAAAATCATCATCGACTCATATATATCATATCATCAATATCACTGTCATAGTACAAAAGAATAATAATTAGATCACTGTACATATGTGTCAATCAGTGCAAAACGCCCATCAGGCTATCAAAAACGAGCCCATAAGGCACAAAAAGTACATCATAATATCCCGATCAAGCCTGATCTCCGTGAATGCTGCCCTCGCCCCTGTCACCGTGACCCTCTGGTGGTCTCTGGATGGCCCGCTCTGAGTACTCTGGGACCCAATCTGCTCTAGGTACAATGTCATGGTAAGCCCGGTGGTAATACTCTATCTCTCAGATAGCATCCCTGTAGGATCGAACCGACATGGTACCCTGAGATGAGGAGGCTGTCATACTCTCAATCTACTACCGGTGGCCTAGCTTTGTGGCTGCCTATAGCTCTGCAGCCTGTCTCTGCTACATAGCCTAATCCCTCTCCGCTCTGAGTTGCTCCCTCTCAGCTCATGCCTGGTCCCTCTCGGTCGTCATTGCCTGAACCTATGCCTGTAACTGTAAAATCAAGGCATCCTGTGCATCTGTCTGCCCTACTCGCTGTGCCTATGGCTGTGTGTGAGGCTGGTCCTCACCCTCGGCTCGTGGTGGTGGGACTGGCGGATCATGCTGCTGATCCTGCATATGGACGTCCCCATGACCTGGTGGGACTGGGGGCACGGCTGGTGGATCCTGTCGAATCGCGACCCTGGGTCCTTGTTCTCGTCCTCTACCTCTGCCTCTGACCCTGTGCGCCTCTAGATCCTCACCTAGAATGGTCAACCGGAGGGGAGGTTTGAACCAATCTTTGTAGGCCTGTGTGGTGCCGAGATCTGCTAAACCCTGATCGTAAGCCCACGGTCAGGCTACCAAATGTCGAAAGCTGTCAACCACCTTCGTGGTAGGAATACTAGGCCCCTATGACACCTGTGTCATGCTGCGTGCAAAGATGGGTACGTAGCCATCATCAGGCCGATCCTGTGGCTCTCCAAACTGACGCTGTACGCACCCAGGCAGGTACCACTCAATCATAGTGTGCTCCTGACCCTACATATATCGATCCTGATGGTAGTAGAAGAGCTGATCTGCATCGTCAACCCATCCAGGCTGACCGAGGTACGGTCTCCAAGTAAACACCAGCATCTCATCTAGGACTCACCTCCAGTAGGGGATCTCGTGCTCTCTAGTGTGTGTGAAGGACACACCACCTCTGTATCGTGTCACTAGGGAATCCTCTGCCCCCATCGGAACTAGAACGACCCGTGGACGTAGCACAAAAATGTGCTCCCACACCCAAACATGAAGCAAAGTCACTCTAGCTCCCAGCGCTTTGCCATCAATGTATGCATACTCGTGGAGATCCCTGTAGAGTGAAGCCAGAAGGACGGGTCCCCATGCAAACCGAACTGGCCTGTCCCGGACCATCCTCTCCCAGTAGTATCCCCATCCAGGACTGAAATATCGCCTTCGTCTGTCTGGGGCAACCAAACCTGAAATAATCGCTACAATTGCCCAGCGGAAGGGGGGTGCTATGACTCTGTACCGCTCCAGCTCGATCTGTCCCTCACAGTAAATAATGTCTTTGAGTGGCTAGGACTCAGGTGCAGCACTCGCGTCCCTCCTTCATGTCATAGATCACCCATTGACCATGAATAGGCAATCGCAGAATGTGCCAAACATCCTCCAAAGTGATGGTCGCCTAACCAGTGGGAAGATGAAATGACGATGTCTCACTGTGCCACCTCTCGGCCAGCGCTAATAGCATCCCTAGGTGTGTGCGCACGGGCGCTGCATACGCAATGTGCCATAGTCTTGCAGCTCCCAGCTAATCCTGGTCTCTGTCGCTAAAGTCCCATAGGATGCTCGCCAAATCCCACGACCGGTGCTCCTGAGAATAAAGCTCCCGAGGCTCGTCCTGCATCAAGGAAAGTCAGCATGTTAATTTTTTTTTGGAAAAATCATGGCCTAACGCTCCAAACTCGTTTCCAGCGGCCCAGTTTGTGAAGGCATCGCAGTTTGAGTTTTCTCAAACTCCGATGCTGGACCCGAAATTTAGCCAAAAAGCGCCGCTGCGATGCACTTTAACCACCAGCGTTGCAATTTTCATGAAAAGCGTGCCGCCACGGCGCACTTTTCCCAAACTGGCCTGCCGAGTCCGAGCCCAGCGGCGAAGTTTCTAAACTCCAAATTGCACCGCTACAGCGCTAAACAGCGTCGCTGCGACGCAAAAAGGCAATTAGTGGTGCACTTTAAACATCGAGCGATGCTATAATAGCGTCGCTGGAGGCGAGCTCTCTTTTAAACATGTAATAAATGCATTAAATGAAAAAAAGTGAAGCTTCAGTTAGGGTCACATATCGAGGCACCGATGCCAGGTGGCCGCTGGTAGGTCTAAACTCGGTCCGAAATGTGTAGAGGAAGCTGTCGTTGTGCCATATCGTCAGAGGGTCAGAGCTCGAATCTCAAGGTTTGCTAGCGGAGGTGTGTGAAAATGACTTGAAAGTGACCCCTCAGGCCCCTTTTAAGCCTAAAAATTAGGGTTTTTTGACCCTCTAGGGCTGTTCTGCTAGGGTTTCGGTCCCCTGAACCTCTTTTCGTCCGTTTGAGGCTTGTTTTTCATCGTTTTATTGCGTTTAGACACATTTTTAGCCTCTCGGACCCCTTCCAGACCTGTCAGGCACTTTGTCACCTTTTTTTTCGTGAGATCACCCAAAAAATTAAAATTCTCGTCTGATCTTTCGAGGGGGCATTATAATGGCATGTTTTCTCTCACCATGCAGCAGTGGGGCAAGTTTTTAATATCAATTTTTTTTGGCTTTGATCGAGATCATTTTTTCTTTGAACCAACGCAACGAGTGCATTGCTTCAAAGAGGGGTAAAATGTAGACATTGAAAATATATTGATTGACATCGTGCATCTGATCCTGACTTACTAACATCGTTTCTTCTTGAATCATCCCTTAGTCTAACCATTTAATCAAATTCTCTTATCTGATTAAATTCATCAATATTTGTCTCTTAATTAAATAAATCATTTTGTCTATTTAAGTCACTTTCTCTTGTTAATTAAATCAATCCATCTGATCTAATTATCCCTACTTAATTAAATAATCAATTTATTTGATTAAATCTCTAAAAGTCTATCCATTAAATTAAATAAATTAAAACCTTATTTGATTTAATCTAACACCATCCCTTTTAATTAAATAAATCAAAATCCTTATTTAATTAGCCTCTTATCATATTCCTCTCTTATCTGATTTAAATAAATCCATAAATCTAAGTCAAATAAGTCACATCATCTAATCTCTGTTAAATTAATTAACCCTTGATTAATTTAACCTCATATCATGTCACATCCTCTAGATAATGCAAGTTGCACATGAAAATAGATTTAATTCATTTATTAAATCTCTATTTTCCTCACAAGGCATCTTTTGGAATATTCTCTCAATTTGAATTCAAAAATTCCAAGTCAACATGTACATCCAACAAGGCATTTAAAACCTCTTACATGTCCTTTGCCTTGAGCCAAGTGGCATTTATTGCATTTTCCCTTCCCTCTTACATGTCATTTCAACAAATTTGAATTTCAAATATTGGCATTTATTGGCACAAACCCCAAATCTTGCACAACCATCATCCATTCATAGCTTGACAAGTGGCACCATATCATTGAATGAATGTTAGTCCCACATTGCTCAAATTTGGACATTCATCCATCTTGAAATCCTATAAATGAAGAGCCCATCTCCTCATTTCATCATCCGCAATCCAAGCAAAGTTACCATGCTAAAATACTTAGCCATTTCCATCCATCATTTGAATTCTTAGCTAGGATTTTTGCAGATTTGGCTTGGAGTTCTCATCTTTTCATCATAGTGGATCAATCTTCATCATCAATCAACAAAGCTTGCATCTTAGGGATTGGGAAAGGGCCAATTTTCACATCAAATTGGCACCAATTCCCCCATGGGATCATGAGTTTGCACATCTAATTAGGATTTTATCTTGTTTTTGGCATTTGCATTGTGTTCTTCACTATTTTCATTCCTAGTTTGAGTTGTAAATGGATTTCATGGGGAATCCTTCTTTTAGCTTGCATTTCCTTGTCTAACTCGTTTATTCATGTTGTTGTGCAGGTACTAGGAAAAGGGTTCGCATAGTAACAACAAGTTTTCATGCTCATAATGTGATAGTGAACAAGCATACATAATGCCTCATCAATTGAGTATCAAGAATTGATAACTGAAGCATTTGGAGGAGCTTCAATGCATTATTATCAAAGTACACCCAAGGATCAAAGTTCATTTCAGTTGTAGCTGCTCAGAGGAAAGTAAAGAATGTGTGAAAGTTCAGAGAAAGTGCTTCTATTAGGCAACTGAAAGTGCTAGGTGGCTGTAAGAGAGAATGTAGACCATGGAGCCATAATTACTGAGTGCAAATGTACCATTTAATGGAGTGGATGCATCATTTTTTTAAAATATTTTAAGGAGAACAAATGCATATAATAGCCTTTTCTTAATGGAACACAAAAATGCATGAAGAGTGCCAGATAAAAGACATTAACTCATCAAGAATATGCAAGGAGAGTGCAAAGTGTAGGGAGTCTTTATAGTATCAAGTCCTAAAAATGACATTGCAGAAAATCAAATGAATTCAAACATTCAAGGAATGAGAATGTAGAATGAGGAATTGGTCTGTATGTTTCAAGAAGATACAATGTAATGTTTGTTGCTACCAATTACAAAAACCAATTTTGGGTGTGTTCTTAGACAGTGTAAGGGTTTTTGCATCTTTTGGGGTGTTCAAATAAGTTAAGCAGAGACAATATTTGATAAGCAACTGAAGGGTCTGAACCATTTTTAAGCTTTATTGAGTGATTCCATCAGATAAACAATGAAAGGAATTTAAGTGCTATTTTTTGGGTAAAGAAGATTTGCTTTCTGAAAAAATAAGTAAAGGAGTGTCACAACATTATGGAATGCAGAAATGAACAATTTTTCTTTTTAAAAAGTAGAACCCCATAAGGAATTTAAGTTTCAAACACAGATTGATTTTTAAAGTACAAAGTGTTATGCTTTTTTTTTATCAAAATACAGAGTTTTCTCCTTGCTTTAGTGAACCTATATGAATTTTTTTGATAGAGAGAAAAAATAGGCGTCTCTTTCAAGTTTCAGAATACCCACATTGGGTTTTTGACTAAAAATGCATATTTTCTCCAAAATGCCATCTACCCATGTAAGGGTTTTGATAGAAACTACAAAAGAAAGTAAAATATCATGGTGGTTCAAGCTCAAAAGAAAGATAGATGATTTTCTTCCAGGTTACAAAATACCCATGTGGGGGTTTTTGTCAAAATGCAAAATTTATACAATACTCTCATGGGTCGAGCTCGAGTTTTGGAGAGATCAAAGATAAACATTATCTCTTCAAAATACAATATGCCCACATGAGGCTTTGTTTCAGAGATACAAAATACATTTAATGCTATCATGGGTCGAGCCCAGAAATGTTCCAAAATACCCAGTTTGTGCATGAATGGCAGCAACCTGGAGAGAGCTCTTGGCTCATAAAATGATCATCATTTCAGAGAAGAAGAAAAGCCCATTTTAGTTTTCCATCAAATCTAAAAATACCTGAAGCAAACAACAACTACAATGCAAGAAATTCTTTACAGAATTCTATAATCAAGTATGCATGGCATGACCTGTGTGATGGCCTATTTTTTTCTTTTAAAAACAACCATAATTTCTTGCAGAGACAAGCTTTTATAAGCTTGGTTAAGTAAAAAATAGAGATTGAACGAAGGCTTACCCTCATGCGCCTTTGGAGAAGCTTCACAACTAGTGGCCAAGCTCTCACAGAGCTTGCAAATGTAGATTTTGAGCTCACGCTCATGGAAGCCAGGGAGAATGGAGTAGAGACAAAGAAATAAAGATAAAATCAATGAATATTGCTCATACTAGCCACGGCCTGTAAGGCCATTTTTCTCATCAAAAGAGCCAAGGGACGAATAGAAGACAAAAAATAAAGCTTACCATGAGTAGTGGAGGCCGAATATGGTGGAGATTCAAAGGAAGAAAGCTCGAATGGAGGCTCAGAAACAAACCCTAACCTTCTTCATGGCAGCACACATTTTCTTCTTGGAGAGAATTTTCTCCAAAATCTTCTAAGTGCAAATGGTGTGAATTTAGGGTTTTCCTTGAGTTTGGTCAAACATCAATTCCCTAATTCGACTTATGGTATTAATGCATAAAATTTTGAAATATTAACTTTATGTGGCTGATTTTCCTCTATGCTAGGTCAAGCCTTGTGAGGTTGAGTGATGTTCATATGTGTAAGTCTATAGGCTTGCTTTGATTAAATATTTCATGGTGTAAGACTTTAGGTATTTAGGTGTTGTTAATCTTATGCCTTTGTCAAAGAAATGCAGAGTGACTTAGTACCTTTTATCTGATTTTTGAGGAAAATCAATTAAAACAAAAAGATGAACGACATTTATTCCTTGGTGAGTAAACCTTTATGACTTAGGTTTTATTTTTTTAATTGATTTTAAGGAAATCAATTAAAATATTGATGAGAGATTGCTAAATGTTTTATGAATTTTTATGAGAAAAATCAAATTGTAATGGAGATAAGTATTGTTTTGAAAAAGATTTCCAAAATCTTTAATTGCAAAAATAGGTCAATTTGAGAGAGTAAAATTTGTAAATCTTGTAAAGAAAGAATAAAACAATGCCTTATAAATTGTTTTATTTCTTTTCTATTTTTAGCGGATTGGTGATTGATTTTTTCTCTTGGTCTGATTTGAGCTTCATGGAGAAGAGATAAGGTGTTTTTTTCGCTTTTAAGGCAAAGCGGACCTATTTTTAGGTGCTTTTCAACATGCAGATGCAAAAAGTGTGACTTTTCCGCTTTTATGCCACATTTTGGAGCAGTTTTAGATGCTTTTCCTTGAACTTTCTTCTTGAGCTCAGATTAGGGTTTTGAGATATATCTTGAAGAAAAACTTAGAGTTTTTCTTAGTCGAGATTATTGTTTCTTCTTCTCATGCTGAGTAGAGAGTTTTGTAAGCAGAAATTTGTACTCAGACTTTGATATTCCTTTAGTTGAATAAAGCAACATTCCTATTTCTCAATTTTGTGTCTATTTGTAGTTTTAGTTTGATGTCATATTTTGATTTCTGTTTACATAATCCTTGTTATGTCCTAAAATTGTAATTCTTGATGCAGAAAGTTCATAAAATATAGGTTGTATGTTGTATTTAAATCTGAGTCTTCATGCAAATCATTTATGTGTTAAGTGTTCATGAGAGATAGTGAAATATTGTTGTTTTCTGAGAGTTGTTTGTGGGTAAAAACCAAAGTCATCATTTGGTCACCATTAAGTTCTAAAAAATCACTTTAAGTCATAGGTTTTAATTTCAGTTTATCCTTCTTCCTTTTACCTCAAAAATCATTTAGAATAGGATTATTATTCGGAGAACCAACTCACTTTGGAGATTCCTTCTTTGTTCAGATCACCCACATCTGAAGAAGGTTTACATGTGTCAATAGATAGTTAATTTTCTACAAATTTAACACAAGGTGCATATCTAATTGATAACACTTGTCAAAGTTGATGGATGGGAATATCCAGTTGACTTCCAGATAATCCAATCGCTTACACCCAAAGATAGCTATCCAATAATTCTTAGAAGACCATGGTTGGCTACTGTCGCGGCTAAAATTGATTGCCAAGAAGGAGGAACGACCATTTCACATAGTCCAGACAGTAAACATTTATTCTTATACCCTCCTGCTAAACCCATCGAACATAATAAAGTCTGGGTTGATGAACCATAAGAATCTAATGGTCAAGATAGTTTGGCTTTGTTAGCCATGGTAGTGATTAAACAACATGGAGAGGAATTATAGGATGAGTTAGTAAATGATGTAGCACACCTTGCTATAGGCTCGAGTGGAGAGGAAATGGTGGATGCCCCAAATTTTTTTGGAAAACCGATTGATATAAGTGGGATGGAAAAAAATTACGCTACCATGGGAATGCCTTGTCCTTTGGCCAATATGATTCCTAGAACAAGCCATTTCTTTGAGGATATTACGAGATTTCACTGACTTATACCTCATAATTTTCCTCTCAACACTTTGTTATGATTGATACATATTGTCACTTCGGCCCATCCAGGAACAAAATCAATTATGTTGCTGCCAAGAAAAACCTTGAACATCAATAGTTGGCTGAAAAAAATACAAGAGGACAAATTATTTAATGTGTTGGTAAAAAGGTCTAAAGCTTTTTCTTGGGACTATACAGACATGATGGGAATTCACCCAAGTGTTTGTACACATCACATTTACACTGATCCTAATATAAGGCCTATACATCAGCCACAGAGGAGACTCAATCCTGCGTTAAAGGATCTTGTCAAAATTGAAATTGAGAAACTCCTCCATGCAGGATTTATTTATCCTATCTCCGATAGTAAGTGGGTGTCACCTATGGTTTTTGTGCCAAAGAAAAATGAGAAGTGGAGAATTTGTGTAGATGATAGAGAACTCAATAAAGCCACTTATCAAGATTATTTTCCCTTACCATTTGTTGACTAGGATATGGACAACTTGGTTGGGAGGAAATATTTCTCCTTTTTAGATGGATTTAGTGGTTATAACCAAATTTAGGTAGCACCAGAAGACCAAGATAAGACAACCTTTACTTGTCCATGATGTACATTTGCATACCGAGTTCTTCCCTTTGGACTTTGTAACACTCCTGTGACTTTCCAAAGAGCTATTTTGGCTATATTTGTTGTGCTTGTCAATGACTATGTAGAGGTCTATATGGATGACTTCACAGTATATGGGTCAACCTATGATGAAGCCCTTCAAAACCTAGATAGGGTTTTAGAAGTTTACGAGGATAACCAACTGTCCGTTAGCCACAAAAAGTGTTTAATAATGGTGGAACAAGGAATAGTCTTAGGTCATCATATTTCCTTTGAAGGGATAAAGGTTGATCCCAAGAAAATTGAAGTCATTCAACAACTGACTGTTCCTCAAACACAAACAGATGTTTGAAGTTTTCTTGGGCATGTTGGATACTATAGAAGGTTCATAGAAAGCTTCAGTAAGATAGCGGCCCCTATGTTTTCTCTTCCCCAAGAAGATGTGGAGTTTAATTAGACATCTGAGTGTCAACTATCATTTGAAACAATAAAGGAGAAGCTTGTCTCTGCTCCCATATTGCGTGGTCCAAATTGGAGTCTTCCCTTCCACATTTATTTTGATGCTTCAGATGATATAATTGGTGTAGTATTGGGGCAAGAAGATGAGGATGGGGGTAAATATGCCATATATTTCATTAGTAAAAATCTGACATCTGCTGAAAGGAACTACATGACGACAAAAAAAAATTCTTGGATATGGTTCATGCCATTAAAAAGTTCCACCATTATATTACAGGATATAAAGTTACAATCTATACAGATCACTCAACTATAAACTATTTAATGAATAAACCTGTAGTTAATGGTCGAATAATGAGATGGTTACTACTCCTTTAGGAGTTCAATGTGACAATACTTGAAAATCCAGGGAGATTTAATGAGGTGGCATACTTTTTGTCTCAAATCAAACAAGAAGAGGGTGACTGTGCACTTGTGCAAGATGAGTTTCCAAAAGAAAATATGTTTTCCATTTCTACAAAGACCCATTGGTTTGTTGATATTTCCAACTATTTAGCTTCCTTTGAAGTACCCCCTGGGTTTACATCAAAACAAAGGAAGTGACTTATTTGAGAGAGTGCACCATTTAAATGGATTAATGGGATTTTATTCCGTTGTGGACCCGATATGGTTTTGAGAAGTTGTGTTAGGGCCGATGAAACTTACAGTATCCTAAGGGCTTGTCATGATGATCCTTTTGGGGGTCATTACTCTGCAAAAAGAACTCATAAAATTTTAGGCACTGGATATTATTGGCCTTTAATGCATAAAGACGTTAAAAACTATGTTCATTGTTGTGATGAATGTCAAAGGGTGGGAAGACCAAATGCTTTTGTAGAAATGCCTTTGCAGCCTCAGGTAGTCCTTGAACCATTCAAAAAATGGGGATTAGATTTTATTGGCCCCATAGATCCTTCCTCTTAAGGGAAAGAATACTTACTAGTTTGCACCAATTATTTGACAAAATAGGTAGAAGTTCAAGCCTTACGAGTTGCGAGAGAAGAGCAAGTCACTGACTTTCTCTATAATAAGATCTTTCTTAGATTTGGAGCCCCTCAAAACATTGTTATAGATCAGGGACCCCAATTCATGTCCAAAGTTCTCCTGGAATTTATGAAACATTTACAAGTGAGTCATAAGAATTCATCCCCTTATCACCCTCAAACAAACGGTCAAGTCGAGGTGACTAATAAGGAGTTAGAAAATAATTGAAAAAAATGGTTTCTTCAGGAAGAAGAGATTGGGCCAGGAAATTTCATGAAGTTGTCTGGGTGTACAACACATGGAAATCCACAGCTGGATTCAACCCCTATGAGCTTGTTTTTGGGAAGAAACCTCTTCTTCCTATTGAGTTTGAACTCCAAACTCTATGAAGAGCTATGGAGTTGGGTCTAGATCTGAAACGAGCTCAAGTAGAATGAGTTTTATAGTTAAGTGAGTTGGTTGAGCTTCGTCTAGATGTTGTCCATCAAATTGAACTGGTTCAACATCAACAGAAAGTTTGGCATGGAAAAAACATTAAAGAGAGAGAGTTCTATAATAGTGACTAGGCCTTTCTATTCTATTCCAGATATAAAGACCATAAAGGAAAACTCAGGACTCATTGGCTAGGGCCATATGAAATTTATGAAGTCTTCTCGAATGGAACAGTTCAACTAAAACCCATTGACGGTGATACACAAACTCTCTTAGTCAACGGTTATCACCTACATATCTACCATAAGCCTGTTAACAAAGAATACTTTACAAAATTGGTAGAAATGTAGGGGGAGATCCAATGCATTGACTCTGCCAAGGCATAATCCATCTGACCCAATAAATAAATAAGTAAAAAAAAAACATGAAAAGTTGTAATAAAAAGACATGTATACCAATGTATTTTCAAAGTATTTTTCATTAATTCTTATTTTCGAACTTAACTACATGTGTTTCCATTTTGCAAGACTTCTCATGAAGGAATAAACAACTTTTGGAGCACCTTTCCATGATGCTCCAGAACTTGATGGTCCAAACGCCTGATGCTTCGAAACTTGCACCTCAGCCCACCACATCATAAGGTCATTCCTATAAAATGATATAAAGCTCCTAAAGTTCGAGCTCATTTGTTACCGCCATTTTTCTTTTTTCTGGCTGCATCTTTCGGTGATGCTCCAAAACCTTCATTCAGTTCCTGCTCCGATTGCATCTTTCGGTGATGCTCTGGATCCTTCATTCGATTGCTGCTCTGGCTGCATCTTTCGACAATGCTCTGGAACCTTCATTCGGTTGCTGCTCCAGCTGCATCTTTCGACGATGCTTCGAAACTTTAATTTGGTCACCGTTTCAATTGCATCTTTCGGCGATGCTCCGAAACTTATCCACTTTCTTTGTTTCAAATGCATGCCTTATGTGTTCTCTAGAACTCACTCACTAGTTTTGAGCGCGTACTCCTTTGCGTGCTCCAGAACTTATCCATTTTAATTATGCCACCTCTTTCCATAAAATTTAAATTTTCTTCGATGCTTTGATTGTCATACATCAGTACACATGCCTTCTTTCTTTTTAAATTTTTTCTCCATTATAAATAAAATCCGCCATGACAACCTGTCTTCATTGATGAATCTGTCATTCACAAGCTTCCTCACTCATGTCATAATAACTAACCGTCACCTCAGCCAATACCATTTCATCATCATGTCAAATCAGTAAAGGTACGAGATCTTCAAGCGATCATAGAATGTAAGTACAAATTTTTTCTTTAAGTAGTTATTTTTTAATAAGGTGTAATGAATTGGCACGAGTTTCCCTTCCTAATTTAGTAAGTTGAGCCTCTCGGTGATTAGTTGCTAAGTACGACACTCTTTTCACGGCCCTCCATGCAAATTAGAATCATTGCACAGTAAACTCCAAGCAAAGACAAAATATAATCACAGATTGATTATATTTTCAAAAATAACTGTGCACAAGCTTCTTGCACTGTTGAATTTTCAGCAGGGTGATAGATAAGAGACAAAAAATGGGGGGTACAAAGAAGAAATCTGAGCTGACTTCTGTAGAAAAATTACTAGGATTAAGCAACATTTCCAGTTTATTTGAGGAAGTGGATTGGTTAGATTTCATCAGAAAGTTTGAGGGATACAATGAAAAGTTGGTGAATGCATTCGTAGAAAATTACTCCAATGGTCAGGTGACACTTCATGGAAAGCACTTTAAGGTGAGTCCAAAAATCATCTCTCATCTCTCAAGGTTGGATAATTCTAGCATTAAAATATTAGAAACAACTCAAATTACATATAAAAAATTATCAGAATTATTCCTTAGGCAGGGGGACCTTCAGCCCATGATAGTAATCAATACTAGAGGACAAAATAAAGGGTTTCAACAAACTTCCATATTACAACCCTGGGGAACTACGGTTGCATGGATTATCAAATATTTCACCTACAAAGGCCAACTCTCTACTGTGGAAGGACCTGCATTTCACAAGTTAATACATTTACGACATGGGAAAGAAAACCCCGCCCTTAGGGTTAATTTGCCTCAATTTTTGAGTGATTCTGTTAATTATTCCATAGAAAGATATAAGACTAGTTCAGGGCCATTAAAACACCATGGGTTAACTTAGTTAATTTTCAAATATCATTTTCATAAGAAACCTGAGAGCAAGTGGGGGAAATTTTTGTGGAAGTTTGAAAAGCCTACGCCTGAAAGAAAATAAGAACTAGGAGAATCTTCTAAACAAGTCACTTCACCTTTCAGAGCAACTTCCCCTGAGGCCTCTAAGGCTTCTAAAGCCCAAATTTCCACAACCCCTGGTGAGGAAGTTCCATAATCTACAAATGAGGAATTTAAAACCCCGAACCAGTTAGTAGATGTTGAGATTATATATCCAAATGTAGACAGTAATCCCTTTAGGGAGAGGAAAAGAAGAACAATTATTACTTATCAAAATGCTCCTCCCTTGAGGAGAAACAAAAGGTTATCCTCTGATTCTATAGAAACCCCAGTGTAGAGTATAGGAAGTGCATCAAAGAAAAAGAAATCCAAAAATCAGCAAAAGCCCATGGAAACGGGTGAACAAATTCATCAGTCTCTAGAAAAAGAAACCTCTATTGAAGAAATGCATTCCCACCTAGTGTTCGAAGAAGAAGCCCTTGATGAGGAAATTTAGAAAGAAAAAAAGGTGCAATCTCCACCTTCCATAGAGGTTGAAGATAGTGCTTTAGGAAATTTTTCCCCTGTTGTAAATAGAGTTGTTGAGATGGCTGAAAGTGAAAATACTAATGCAGAGTTGGAAAAGCTAAGATTATAAATTGATGAGCTGCAAAGTCAATTGCACAAAGATAAGGAACACATTGAACTAAAACAAGAATAAATAATAGTACACACTGCTATGATAAGTAAAAGAGATCAGGAAATACAGGATTTGAAACTGCAGGTACAAGAAAAAGATATATTCATCAATAAATTACAAACACAAATTCAGAATACTAATCAAGAAAACATGATACATAGTGCTGATCTAGATAAAGAAATTCAAAGTTTAAAAAAGAATTTTATGTTTATGTTTTCAGCTTTTGAAGAAGAAAAGAAAAGACAAAAAGAAGAACTAAATTCTTCTCTTAGTAGGATTGTGGAATTAGAACAAGATTTATAGGAAAGCACAAATAAACCAATGGTGGAATCAAAAGAAGTTCAAACCAAACCAATGGTAACTGAGTGGTTCCAAGTTCAGATTCCTCCATTGTTAATGAAAATGTATGGAATAGTGCTACTTCCTAAGAAATGTAAAGATTGAGAATTATAGGTTGAAAATGGAAATGGTATTGCGAAAAGAATCATTTCATAAAGCCTATAGGGGGAAGCAAGATGCATGTCAAATAGCAGAATTTATTTTATCTTGTAGAAGACCATCAAGATTGTATTCAACATTTTTAAATGAACAATGGATAAGATGGAAACTGCTAAGAATTTATAATGATCAGCCTTATGAACCCGACGATAAAGAATTTGTTAAAATATTTTAAAAATCAGCTCTTGAAGATCAAAATATGCTTTGTGAATTCTTTGTTCATGATCTTTTATTATAAAATCATATTGATTTCTTCATTAACCTTTTTGTTGGAGAAGTGCAACTGAGGTCTTTTCTATCTACCATGCGGAATCAGATGCATTGGTAAGAGCACAATAGGGAATATGCCCAAGCAGAGAAAAATGTGGGTCTTTAAATGAGATCCTCCAATAGTAGACCTACAACTTTCAAGGCTACCTTTTTAGCTCTTCTATTGGATGAGAAAATGAAAGAAAGATATGATGAAAGCCTTTGACTCTATTATAATCATTTCATGGATTAAGGGCAGAAATTGATTGGTAAAGCTTGGCATGCATGTGAAGAGAGCTACACTCCATTACTTGCATATCTAAAGAAAAGAGAGGTGATCTCCCCTCTTAACATCAGATGGTCCTTCAAAAGAGCAGATGCCTTGGCTAAAATCTTGAAATATCTCAAAATAAAGTGGATAGGGATGAGGTATAGACCTCCCTTATTTCGCTTTCCAATCCCTGATTTCCATGTTAATACAGATCAAGATGATAAAGTCTTCAGTGAATGGAAAGGGGGAGTTTCTTTTAATAGAGGCTTCCACCATGCACCTATAGATTTTGATGAAACAACAAAGGATCTGTATGATACTAGTGCCAAATATGAAGAATGGAACAGAGGACAAGGCCACAGTCAAGGGGCAGGAGGACCTGCTAGGAATTAGGGAGGGGAGGAAATGATGAGGTAAAAATAACCTCATCATAATAACATAATAAAGGCCTATTCCATATATGGAAAATTCTTATCCTCTGCCAATTAATTAAACTTTGGGAGAAATAATTGCTTGTCTTTTAAGGAGAAATTGTACAAACTTTATTTCTTATGATTTATTGAAGTATTTTTCCAATACAAATTTAATGGGCTGTTTTAAGTATTTTGTAGGATAATAATTAGTCATTGAGTTGCAGTTAGAAGCATTCAGCCAACACATTCTCCAGAACAGGTTGAAGGCGTGTGCTGGAAATATACTCCAGAACTTTAGGATGATGGATCGAGGATATAGTTGCTTTTAAGTCTCATTTTCTATTATGTTTTTAAGTCAAAAACTTCATGGCTCGACTTGAGCCTCTTTAATATTTATGTAATGGGTTTTAAAGGCATAAAAGTTGTTAGCAATTTGTTATAGACTTTTTTAATGGTCATCTTTGCCATCTAAAATATAGGATTTAGTTAGAAGTTTTCTATAAAAGATGTAATCTCTAGAAGCAAAAAAAACAACACGTGAAATAGTAATGTTATGCTCTCAACTTATTTTCTGAGTTTATGAATAAAGAGATTATTATGTAAAAACTTCTGAGTTGTTGAGTTATGGATGAAAACTATGTTTAATGGAAGAACTTTTAAATCAGTTGTGTATGTGACCTGAGAATGAACGTAGTAACCCGCGAGTTGGCCACTTGAGGGAAAATAGCTTAAATAGATAAGTACTTTCCTTTATGTTGTTTTTACTGCATGGATAGTCATTTTATAGGGAATTATTGGGTTTGTCATTGTTGTGTCTGAAGTTCCAAAGCACTTGTTATCTTTCATTTTCATAGTTTCTTATTGTTAACCGTTAGAATTGTTATTGTTTAAAGAGGATGTTTCATGGATTTTTTACAATTTTTTCCACTTCTGTAGTTTATTAGCTCCTTAGTTTAATCATTTTCGTACTTTCTAGTTTAGTTATCATGCTTTCTAAGTTAGTTCTCTTATGCTTTTTAGTTTAAATATTTCCATTTTTCCTTAGGATAAATTGCTTTATAGCTAAATAGTTAGATGGCCTTAGGTTGGAATTAACATTAGCTGCTCTAAAAAGTTAGAAAATCTAAGGGAGATATTCAAGTCTTCTTCTATTGCAATCTGCCTTGAACACTACCCAGTCGACATATTGAATTTTATCTTCTAAAGTAATGGGACCTAATGACAGCCTATCATCCTACTATCTCCCACTCTCTTACACTCCCTCCCACCCTCTCTTTCACTCTCTCCCACTCTCTCCCACTCTCTCCCACCCTCTCCCACTATCTCCCACTCTCTCCCTCCCTCTCTCCAACTCTCTCCCACTCTCTCCTACCCTCTCACACTCTCTCCCACTCTCTCCCACTCTCTCCATCTCTCCAAATCTCTCCCACTTCCTCCCACCCTCTCCCACTCTCTCCCACTCCCTCCCACCATATCCCACTCTCTCCCACCCTCTCCCACTATCTCCCATTCTCTCCCTCCCTCTCTCCCACTCTCTCCCACTCTCCCACCCTCTCACACTCTCCTACTCTCTCCCACTCTCCCCCTCTCTCCAACTCTCTCCCACTCTCTCCCACACCTCACACCCCCTCCTACTCTCTCTCCCACTCTCTCCCCACTCCCTCTCTCCTCTCTCCCACCCCCTCTCTCTCTCCAACTCTCTCCCAGCCTCCCACTCATTCCCCCTCTCCTCTCCCACTCCCATTGTCTCCCACCCTCTCCCATGCTCTCCCACCCTCTCTCACCCTCTCCCACCCTCTCTCACACACTCTCCCACCTCTCTCCCACTCTCTCCCATCCTCTCTCCCACACTCTCACACTCTCTCCCACCCTCTCGCACCCTCCACTACCCTATCTCCCCCTCACCCACTCTCTGAAACTCTCTCCCACTCCCCCCTCTCCTACTCTCCCACTCCCTCTCCCACCCATCCCACCCTCTTCCCACCTCTCTCCACCCTCCTCACACCCTCCTACCATTCTCTCTCCCACCCTCCCTCTCTCTCTCTCTCTCCAATCCCCTCTCCCACTCTCTCTCTCCCTCCCTCTCTCCCACTCTCTCCCACTCTCTCCAACTCTCCCACTCCCATCCCACCCCTCCCACCCTCCTCCTACTATCTCCCACTCCCTCCCCATCCCTCTATCCCACCTCCCACTCTCCTCAAGTCTCTATCCCACCTCACCTCACCCCCATCCTCCCACCCTCTTCTCCCCACTCTTCCCACTCTCCCACCCTCCCTCTCTCTCCCCCACCTCTCCCACCCTCTAACACTCTCTCCTACCTCTCCCACCTCCCACCCTCCCACTCTCTCCTCCCACCTCCCACCCTCTCTCCCCACCTCTCCCACCCTCCTTCAAACTCCTCTCTCCCACTCTCTCCCCACTCCCTCTCCCACCTCCCTCCCTCCAACTCCCCTCCCACCTCTCCTCCCCACCCACCTCTCCCCACCTCCCTCCCTCTCCCTCCCCCCACCTCCCACCTCCCACTCTCCCACTCTCTCCCACTATCTCCCACTCTCTCCCACCCTCAAACTCTCCTACTCTCTCCCACTCTCTCCTACTCTCCCACTCTCTCTCTCTCTTAAGTCTCTTCCTCATACCCGATCTCACTCTCTCAGGTCTCTCTCTCACTCACTCACTCCATCTATCTCTCTCCCCTATACCCTTAACCCTTAAACCCTAAACCCTTATAATCCTCTACCCTAAACCTTAAACCATTAACCGTTAAACCCTCTACCCTATACCGTAAACCCTTAAACCTTAAGCCCTCCACCCTCTACCATTAACCCTCAGGTCTATGTGTACACAAATCGGATATGCGATTCAATTTGGATATCCAATTTGAATCAGATATCCGATTTTTAGAACTAAAATCATACAATTATAAAACATTTTAAAATGTTTTTCAAATCAAATATCAAATTATATCAGATATCGGATTTGTGGGCCATAGAAAAACCCCATGTGGATTGTTTTGTGCATTCCAACAGACCCTACATTCTGTTTGCATGCTTTGCAGGTGACAAACACATGGTTTCAGATAGGAAGAGACAAAGATCAACTTTTTGGAGCATCTTCTACTCAAATTTGTCATTAGAAATGTTTTTTTAGCATCTTTTATGAGGTATAATGGGGAGCAATAGTCGTTGGAAGCAAAAACGTAAGAGAAAGCTTACAAAAGAACAAATTGAAGCATATAGACAAAGAGATAGAGAAGGTCATAGGAAGAGAAGACAAGGTATGTTAAATATTGGTGAACCTGAGCCTTATGGTCTTTCAAGTGAAGAGGAAATTGAATATGTTCAAGGTGAAAATGTTGGAATTGAAGATGTTGAACATGATATTCAAATTGGGAATGAATATATTGAAATTGACAATGAAAATGTTCAAGGTGAAAATGTTGGAATTGAAGATGTTGAACATAATATTCAAATTGGGAATGAAAATATTGAAATTGATAATGAAAATGTTCAAGGTGAAAATGTTGGAATTGAAGATGTTGAACATGATATTGAAATTGGGAATGAAATTATTTAAATTGATATTGAAAATGTTCAAGGTGAAAATGTTGGAAATGAAGATTTTGAACATAATATTGAAGGCAAGTGTAAATTATGTTTCACCGATTACATGATAAATGAAGAACCTTGTGCAGAAATACATATTCCAAATTCAAGACCTTCAAGAACCCTAAATGGTTACTTTGAAATTGATGAGAACATTATAAACAATTTTGAAGGTAAGAGGTCAACACAAACCATTCTGTTGTGGGCTACACAAAATTTCAACCAATATTTTAGCGATAAGACATTGACTGAGCAATGCCAACTTTTTGTACAATTGCTAAAGATGCAAAAGATGAGACCTTTGCTAGCCAAATTGAAGATTTATGTGAACAAGAAGATCGAAAAAAATTCTATGATTGTCAAAAATATTTTTAATGCTCTCAAGTCTATTGGAAAAATAACAAGGAAAATGATAAGAGTTGCTCGGAGAGTCATTACAACCACCCTAGTAAGCCATCAATTGAAAAAGGCTCACTTTATGAGACAAACTTGTATTGATTTTGACATGTAAAACTTTGGATAGAGCACTCGCAAAAAGAGAAATAATAGATGATCCTCTTCAAAATGATACATGGGATTTAAGAGAAAGAATAGATGATCCTCTTCAAAATGATACATGGGCTTTTCCAAGAGGATTCCACGTGTTGATAAGAAGCTAACCGATAATGTAAAGCAGGTAATTCAACAATTTTGGCATGATAACTCTAGAGTATCACCCAATGAAAAGGATGTTTTAAAGTTAAGAATTGGCAATCGAGACCATACACCGCATCCTAAACATTTCTTGGAATCAAGCCAAACAATGTTGTTTAAAAAATTTATTGAAACACATCCAAATATGGAAATCTCGCAAAGGAATTTTGAAGGTTTGGAGCCATTTTATTGTGTGCCTCTTAAGATTCGTAATACTTGTTTCAAATACCATGTGGATTTTTCAATGTACCATGAACTTGTCAGAAAATCCTAGGAGCGCATCTAGTGAAAACTCCATATAGTAGTGCCTTCGGTAACTTTCATTTCGATTAGGTTGCCTCAAAGACACGTACAACTATGTCCTAAAGCAGAAAAAGACAGTTATTTCCACATTAATCCTTCTGAGAGAAACATATGTAGATTCAACAACAATCAACAACATAGATGAAAGACACTACAAAAAACATAACACAAAGATTTTACGTGGGGAAAACCCTTTCGGGTAAAAAAACCCCACTCTCCAAAGTTCAAGCCATTGTATTATTCAGCAACAACAGTTACAATACAATTGCAGGCTCTTAGCCTTTTTAGAGATTACATCTTGTTCATCTAGATACAACTGGTAGCAAACACCCCCAGAGAGATCAACCATAGCATTCATGTTCAGGAGAGATTCCAGCATAACCCTGCCTCTCTCACTATCTGCCTCGACCTCATGGCTCCAGCCTTTCAGCCAACCACTCAGCCTTTCTCTATCGATCTCTCTCTGGCTCTCAGCTCTTTAGCTTCTCAGCTTGTCAACCTGATCAACTCTTTTCTACAGAACATCCAATGCATACATATATGCATTCGTTCTCAACAGGATCTCTATGAATCGGTTCAAGATCACACTTCAACAATCTACCAACTCAACATCCCTATCGTCATAGATGTTTCCACTCCTGTGCATATTTTTCCTTTCAGACCGTTTAGAAAATCCAACTGCCAACCATTTGAATTTTGCTTCCTCTGATTGGTCCATGTGCACCATGTCAGACAGTCTTCACTCAGTCAACAGGGATCAACTTGTGTCGCATGTTGGTGAGACACTAGAAGTGTCTCCTTGATGCCACAAGACCTGATTACACGTTGTCGCCAAGTGTCCTCTCCATCGACAAGAGGTTCCACCGAGCTTACAAGTTACATCGACCTCAGCAAGCACATTGGTGAGACTATCGCTATCGCCAGGAGTTCACATTGAGTCTTCAAGTCATACCGAAGCCCAAATAGTCGCCAAGAGTCATACCGATATCAGGTTTCCCATCGGCAAGACAATCGCTCTTCACCAAGAGATAATATTGATGCCTCCATGTTACTCTGAAGTCTCCCATTGGCTAGACATTCCATCTTCGCTAAGACTTCATACCGAGCTCAGGAGTCATACTGAAGACATTCAAGAGTCGGTGAGACTTATCGTCTTTCGCTGAGACCACATACCGAGCGCCCATGTCTTGCCGAGTCGGCAAGACATTTGACTTTTCCAAGACCTTTTACCGGGCACTGAGAGCTACACCGATGACTTCAGTTGCATCCTCGTCGACGAGACCAACACCTGTCACCAAGACTTCATGCCGAAGTCTCCAGGTTACCTCGAGCTCACCTTTCACCAGGAGTCATGCCGAACGCATCCCACACCATCGGTGAGACAAATGCCCATCACCAAGACTTCATAGTGAAGCCTTCAGGTCATACCGATGTGTTCCACTGTCGGCGAGAGAATCAACCTTCGGAAAGACTTCTTACCGAGGTTTCCATGATATCCCGAAACCACTTCTCACTAAGAGTCACACCGAACCGATGACCCCACAAGCTGTCGGCGAGAATTCTGATATTCGATGAGACATCATATCGAAAAAATCCTTTCGGCCAAGGGTCTTCCCGATATCTCCGAAGGTTACATTGTCACCAAGACAATCCTTCATCGCTGAGACTTCATATCGAGACCCTTAAGCTACTCTGAGTGTATACAGTCGGCCAAACATCTCCCAGTTGCCAAGCGATCTTCCTGAATGTTCAAGTCACCCCGATGACTACAATCAGCGAGACATCTCCCTGTCGCTAGGACCACATATCGACACACTTGAGTTACCCCGATGGCTCCAAGAGAAAACATATCAGTGAGACAACCCTCCATCGCTAAGACTTCATATTGAAGCAAACAGGTTACACCGATGACTCCTGTCGCCATAGGTCACACCGACATACGCTAGGCACCCAATAACAAACCCTTCTATTGCCGAGACATTTCCACTCTGCAAAGGGTTACAACGAATGCACCAAATCATAGCGATAGGTCCATTCGACAAGACAGAAGCAAAGTCACGGTGACATGAGAAAAACACAAGATTACTAAACTGTTAGTTAGCCAGACTCCATGAATGTCACAGTGACCATGCTTTCTCAGGGGGTTCAGCCTGTGAGATTGAGGCACATTTTCCAACAATCTCCCACTTGACGAAGACACACAGGCACCTCCAAAGCAACCAAAAATTAAGATCACACTAGCTCCACCAGTTCAAAACCTCACAATACTCAAGAAACCCAATCAACATGATTCAACAGATAACAGTCCACAAAACAATCTACAACAAAGACCAGGTATCCAACTACAACTCATTGACCAACAAATCAACCGACCACAGCCTTCTAGGAAAACACATAGATCTCAACATGCTCTCATGCTCCATCAATAAATCAGCTCCAACATCCAAGATGTTCACCTTCAGGCAACAATCCTGTCATCTTCCAACATGCCACCTGTGGAAGAAGAATACAAAGCTAAGGTGTATAAGCACCATTCCAATGAACACAAGAAAAATATCCCAGTTATCTCACCAACAAGATACTGCTACCACTTAACTATGTTCAAAATGCTATACAGAAGCAATATCAACTTCAAAGCTTCAAACATAACACAACAGTGAAGTCATTATCCAGAAACAAGATACAAAACATTAGTTAGAACAACAATCAGACTGACTGCTTCCATCCAACTAATAACCCACATGACTGAAAATAGCACCCAAAGCTCGTGCTATACCATCCAATCTTACATACCTCAATAGGTATCAACATTAGTAAACTTTTTCCAATCCATTAACAACAAGTACAAGTTCCAGTGTCAACCAGTCAAAGAAGACAAGACACATACAGGAACTCCCACTGTCAGAGTAATTAAGATCTTAAAGATCAAAGGAACAACAAGTCTACCAATTTCAGCACATAGAAAATGTAACCATGTAGTACCAAGGACATATCCACAATGATATGCACAACCTGCAACAACCTGCCACACGAACTCTCACCACAAACCTTCACGACCATAGAGAGAAACATTGCACATCATCTTCCTGTAGAACATCCTCCTACATACACTTCTGACAGCCAGCTGTGTTAAGGATGATCTTCTTCATATCCCAAAAGAAAGCCTTAACAACATACATTTGTTCAATTACCAAGATCAAACTATCTTTAAAACCAACATGGATGTAAGCATCTCAAAGAAGATCAAGCTTGTTCATTTCCCATTTCAGGAAATCAGCCCATACATCATCTCCTACCAATTCTCATTAGTAACAAGGAGATAAAAGAAACTGTACAACTTCCACTATGAATCTTCCAGAATCATTAAACAGTAATTCAAGAGCCATGTCATGAAAGTAAACTTAATAAAACACATCTGAAAAATATAATGGGCCACATACCTTTCAGATAAACTTCCGAGAAGATTAAGAGTGGGAACGAGAATACTCCTTCAAGATATACAAGTCATCATGACTAATCCAAGGGCAATCTCCTCATAGGTCTCTTATTGAACTCACATTCAACCAAGGTGAAGGCTTCTCGGACTTTCTGCTGAACAATTTTAACAAGAGTAACAAGCAGCAACACATCTCTCATAAGAGAAAAACAACCTCACCTTATTCTTCATGTATCCATGAGTACTAGCAACTGATCATCTCATGCTAAACTTCAATTGCATTACTGCACTAACACGAAGTATCAAGCAAGTAATCAAAGCACTCAATACACAAAGAATTTCCAGACCACTATCAAAGTTCCAATCAGCTGAATCAGGAACTTATCATGACATCATGATCTACACATCCCCATAGGAGATCCCATGCCTCAGGTGACTTTTCCATTGTGTCAAGTACAATGCACAATGCCAAAACTCCAACGTACAAGCAAGAGTATACCATGACATACAACAAATAGACTTAAACCAACATCACCTGTCAAGCACCACCAACACCTTTGCCGAAGACTCCAAGCGTCCTCCATGGTTCCAAGATGTTGCACATCTTCAAATAATGTCCATGCAAAAGTGCAAGAACCCTTCTGCAACACTAAAGAAGACCATTCACCACCATGTGATGAACCCACAGTCACTGCTAGAGCTCCCACTGAAACGTGACATCTGAGCTCTCCAAGCATCATGACCACCTACTACAGGTTCCCATAACCAACTATTCAGGTACTCAATAGTATCCATCCTCTCATCTCAAAGCAATCACACTAATGCACAAGTGACCACAGATAAGGCCAGCTAACAATTTTGTACCAACAATGAATCAACCTCGTGGATATAGACAGTCCACATTCAAGTTGTCTTATAGAAAACATGTAGGTAAAGACATCCCACAACATTGCACAACTCGTAGATCCATTCAACAGAAACATGCAAACCCATCATTGCATTGGAAATTGCATCACTGAGATATCAAAGAGAATAACCACGTAGACAACATGACTCAAACACCAGATCACACCAGATCTGACTTGCCAAACATGTCCACAACGAGCACCATAATCAAGGAACACCACCACAAGAATGTTGAGTGAGAAATCACTTACCAACACTCCCATGCAGAGAAGAAAACATACCTCCTCAAACCATGCACCAAGCATGCATGCAGACCTACAACTATCTCATCCAGCAACACCCCAAAGGGCCAATACCTAGACAATAGCTTAACAACAACTCCACATGATCACAAGTTTTTGCTTAACCGTGTAAAACCTGCAAAACCACAGAGCCATGCAAGTACAAAACATCCTTAGAAAGGAAACAACAGTTCAAGAGAATCCAGACCCCTTTCAGGTCAACTCTAAACCACCAACATGTACATGCATCCGAGAAAGAGAGAAAGGCTATTTCAGAAGCTTGCAAATCATCTAATGATTAACTTCATAGCCTTCAAGCATTCGAGGTTAACAGGAAACAGTGCCTTCCAACACCAGGAACCACCACCAGGCATAAGCACTCTGAAAAATCCACCTCATACTTCAAGGTTAAACCTCTACCAGCCAGGAGATACATATCACAACATGATCAAATCCATTTTCCATCTTGACCATCCTTCAAGCTGCATGTTGTCTCAGAATACCACAAGGCTTCCACTCATCAAAGGATCAATCCATCAGTTCATTCCTCCAGATTTCTTCCAGCCCATCAAGCTAAGAAATCTTCACAGGAGAAATATCCAGAACCAACAACTAAAAGAAGGCTCTGATACCACTTGTAAGGAAATCCTAGGAGCGCATCTAGTGAAAACTCCATACAGTAGTGCCTTCGGTAACTTTCATTTCGATTAGGTTGCCTCAAAGACACGTACAACTATGTCCTAAAGCAGAAACATATGTAGATTCAACAACAATCAACAACACAGATGAAAGACACTACAGAAAATAGAACACAAAGATTTTACGTGAGGAAAACCATTTCGGGTAAAAAACCCCTCTCCAAAGTTCGAGCCATTGTATTATTCAACAACAATGGTTACAATAAAATTGCAGGCTCTTAGCCTTTTCAGAGATTACATCTTGTTCATCTGGATACAACTGGTAGCAAACACCCGCAGAGAGATCAACAATAGCATTCATGTTCAGGAGAGATTCCAGCATAACCCTGCCTCTCTCACTATCTGCCTCGACCTCATGGCTCCAGCCTTTCAGCTAGCCATTCGGCCTTTCTCTATCGATCTCTCTCTGGCTCTCAGCTCTTTAGCTTCTCAGCTTGTCAACCTGATCAACTCTTTTCTATAGAACGTCCAATGCATACATATATGCATTCGTTCTCAACAGGATCTTTGTGAATCGGTTCAAGATCACACTTCAGCAATCTACCAACTCAACATCCCTATCGTCGTAGATGTTTCCACTCCTATGCAGATTTTTCCTTTCAGACCATTCAGAAAATCCAACCGCCAACCGTTTGAATTTTTCTTCCTCTGATTGGTCCACGTGCACCATGTCAGACAGTCTTCACTCGGTCAATAGCGATCAACTTGTGTCGCATGTCGATGAGACACTAGAAGTGTCTCCCTGATGCCACAAGACCTGATTACACGTTGTCGCCAAGTGTCCTCTCCATTGACAAGAGGTTCCACTGAGCTTACAAGTTACATCGACCTCAGTAAGCACATCGGTGAGACTATCGCTATCGCCAGGAGTTCACATCGAGTCTTCAAGTCATACCGAAGCCCAAATAGTCGCCAAGAGTCATACCGATATCAAGTTTCCCATCGGCAAGACAATCGCTCTTCGCTAAGAGATAATACCGATGCCTCCATGTTACTCCAAAGTCTCCCATCGGCCAGACATTCCATCTTCGCTAAGACTTCATACCGAGCTCAGGAGTCATACTGAAGACATTCAAGAGTCGGTGAGACTTATCATCTTTCGCCGAGACCAGATACCGAGCACCCATGTCTTGCTGAGTCGGAAAGACATTTGACTTCGCCAAGACCTTTTACTGGGCACCGAGAGCTACACCAATGACTTTAGTTGCATCCCTGTCGGCGAGATCAACACCTGTTGCCAAGACTTCATGCCAAATTCTCCAGGTTACCCCGAGCTCACCTTTTGCCAGGAGTCATGCCGAACGCATCCCACACCGTCAGTGAGACAAATGCCCGTTGCCAAGACTTCATAGTGAAGCCTTCAGGTCATACCGATGTGTTCCACTGTCGACGAGAGAATCAACCTTCGGCAAGAATTCTTACTGAGGTTTCCATGATATCCCGAAACCACTTCTCGCCAAGAGTCACACCGAACCTATGAACCCACAAGCTGTCGGAAAGACTTCCGATATTCGATGAGACATCATATCGAAACAAGCCTTTTGGCCAAGGGTCTTCCCGATATCTCTGAAGGTTACATTGTCGCCAAGACAATCCTTCATCGCTGAGACTTCATATCGAGACCCTTAAGCTACTCTGAGTGTATATAGTCGGCCAGACATCTCCCGGTCGCCAAGGGATCTTCCTGAATGTTCAAGTCACCCTGATGACTACAATTGGAGAGACATCTCCCTGTCGCTAGGACCACATACCGACACACTTGAGTTACCCTGATGGCTCCAGGAGAAAACATATCAGTGAGACAACCCTCCATCGCTAAGACTTCATATTGAAGCAAACAGGTTACACCGATGACTCCAATTGCCATAGGTCACACCGACATACACTAGGCACCCGATAACAAACCCTTCTGTCGCTGAGACATTTCCACTCTGCAAAGGGTTACAACGAATGCACCAAGTCATAGCGATAGGTCCGTTCGGCAAGACAGAAGCAAAGTCACAGCGACATGAACAAAACACAAGATTACTGAACTATCAGTCAGCCAGACACCATGAATGTCACAACGACCATGCTTTCTCAAGGGATTCAACCTGTGAGATTGAGGCACATTTTCCAACCGAACTATTATGCTATATCCATTCTACTTTGCATACTAATGAAATGTTGCAGGAGTGTGGTGCAATGCATCTTCCAAAATCATCAAGGGACTTGCTAGATCTATTTTTATGTTCTAGAGATGATGGTTGCTTTTTCTATAGAAATGATTGTTTAAATGCGAAGCACTCACAATGTGGTGGCTTGTCAAAGTTTGTTCAATGTTTTCATGAGGGTTCTGAACATGAATTTGGAAATAAGCTTGTTGAGAAAAAGAGATATGAGATAGTCAAATATTCTTTGCAGAGTGGAGGTGAAGGTTCTAGATGCGAGTTGGTTACAAAAGAATGCAGTGTTGTGATTTTATTTTAGATTTTAAGGACAATATTTTCTACAAGTATGCAAGGCATAGTCATAGGTCTCAATGATTGGATCAACAATTTAGGATGTGTAAGGACTCTTTTCCGATTGGTACTATTATATCAGTGGTTGATTTTGCAGAAAATTACACATTGCAACCACAAAATGAAGTACAATTTCAGTATTAAAATTCCATTCAAATTGCTATTTTTCTCCACATAACATTTAGACATGCACCTATAGTACAGAGGAGGATCGAAATTTAATTAGAGAGTATCATTTTTATATGAGTGATGATAGATCTCACTCGTCTGAGTATGTACAACATTGTTTCGAGAATTTTTTTGAGTTCTTGCAGGAGCGTGATATAGCACTGGGCCAACATCTCATTTGGTTAGATAATTGCACAGGTCAATTCAAGAATTCTCATGTGTTTTATTGGTTGAGTAGAATGCATTTAGAGAGGGTTGTACCTCATATTTGTAGTTTTTTTGAAGCTGAGTACGGGAAGGGGAGCATGATGGAGCAGGTGCATGTGTAAAGAGAGCTCTAGTTAAGGAGAAATTGAAGATTTCAGGAGAAAAATTCAGTGATGCATGTTTTATTGTTGATTGGTGTAGTTCAACATTGTCACAAGGAGGGACACTTGATTCAACAGAGCATAAATTATTTTGGTTGGTTGAGGAGGGTATAGTGGGAGGCAGATTGGATTATCATACAATCAAAGATTCTTCAAAGATGCATTCATTTCGAAGCTTAGATGTAGGCACATGGACCATTTGGACACGAGAGTTGACTTGTTTTTGTTAGAGTTGTATTCAGTGCGAGTGGGATCAATGTGAGTCAAGTGAGTGGGTGGATACAATTGTTCCACAGTATCTAACTCATTTATCTCAAACAATATCCATGACAAATGACACAATGGAAAGTTCAGTTGATTACGACCGGCTTTCAGATCTACTACAACCAGAACATGTTTTTGTAGTTGTTGCACCACAGGGGAATGAAGAGAGATTAGACTATTGGTTGGCTTGATGTGTGCGGATAAAGCATAAGCTAACACAACCGATGGAAGATGATGATGGCTTCGTGTATCCTACAGGTTCAGTTGTGGTTACAAGAACTTGGTTGTGAACATTCATGATTAGAAAGAATGGAATACCTGCATTTGAAGACTACAAGAAACACAAAACCATTCTCATGTATTTGCACCTTGTTATAGCAACAAATGTTAAGTTGTTGAAGCATTATGCCAGACCAAAGAAAAAACAACTATGGAAACTTAGTAATGTTGATCATGAAGTAATATTGGATACTCTTAAGCAAAGAGATGACCCTTCAGGCACACTTGAATAGAATTTTAAAGAATGGAATGTACAATGCTTACGTTCATTAGTATTCTCTATTTAAGACTAATATTTTGTATACTATTGCAATGCAGGTGTCTTTAATAGTGATATTTTGTATGCACTTTTGTGATATTTTTGGCACGATTGATCATGGACCTGTTGCAACAATAGCCAGCTCTGATCCTTTCAAAGAGGTATGTGATAGATTACAACAATATAGATTGGTTATTCTAAGCGTCTTTTATAGTTTACATTACCATCTCATCATATTTTGTGTCATTTAGAATAATATAGATTAGTTATTCTAAGCATCTTTTATAGTTTGCATCACCAATTCATCATCATTCAAGTTGTTTAGATTAATATAGATTTGTTAGACTAAGCATATTTTCTATTGTGACAATATAGATTTCTCATTTTTCCACTTTTACGATATTCCTCGCACAATTGATCATGGACATACTACAACAATAGCCAACTCTAATCCTTTCGAAGAGGTATGCGGCAGATTACAACAATATAGATTGGTTATTCTAAGCATCTTTTATAGTTTGCATTACCATCTCATCATATTTTGTGTCATTTAGAATAATATAGATTGGTTATTCTAAGCTACCTTGATGGTTTGTACAGGTGCTTGTTAGTCCAGAATGTGAACATACTACTATTTTGGAAGACTGTGCTTTGAATTCTTCCAATAGGCAAATTTTGTAAAATTTGAATTTTCAAATGTGAAACAATGTAAAAAGGTCATAATTGTGTATGGGCATAATCTATATCCAATGATGTTTTTTGAAATATGGGTCAAATTTTTGACATTGTATAAAGGGTATGTTTAAAATGTAAAGGGGTTTGTATTTTGGAAACTCATAGGTTGAATTAGTCATACAGGTGTATGCTTTGTTACTGTTATTGGGATAATTCTGTAATAAATTTTTGTACTTAATCGAGCTACAACCGAAGGTTTTCTTCCTGGTTCTTTCCTTTCGGTATGCTTGTTTGAACTAGGTTTTGTAATATCTCCTATTTATATATAATAAATTATAGTGGCTTGCCACTTTTGCTCCTCAAATCCAACTTGGGTGCAACTTCATTTTTAACAAATTTCATGAGGTTTTTAAGGAAATCAATGTTTCCAACCTTGCCACACCCTATAAACTCATCAAACACATCTATTAGGACATGCACAAGCTTGATCCAAACTTAAATCTTGCTACCCCCACGTTTCATTGACATTAGCAAGTTGTAACCACCATTTTTCACCTAATTTCACTCATTTTTTCCATGCATAGAAACTCACCAACTCAAGTACAAACCTTTCCAACTCTCTAAACCCACGTAGTCACCTTATACATTCTTAATAAAATCTACCATGGCTATACCATCTAGCTACAGACGGTACAATAGATGGTATGGCCTTTTAGCACTTTGGACTCTTAAGGGAAATTGCTCGTCCAATGTAGCTCAAAGTGATTCGGCGTATTTGGGTACAAAATAGGACCATCCCTAGTGTAAATGTACCCATCTAGACATGTTGGAATAGTCCATTTGGTCGTACGAGTTGCAGAATGAAAGTTGCACCACTTTGCAACTTTACACTGCTTGCATATGACAATTTTTCCCTCAACTGAAAACTTACCACACGGGAAAATGCCTCCGAGATAGCAAAAAATGAGAGGTTATTTTAGATGGGCCAAACACAATCCTATAGCCTCAAATGAAGAGTTTGTAAACATCACAGTTTCCGAGAAATAGCCCTTCAAAGATTGCTGCCTTTTAGCACTTTGGACTCTTAAGGGAAATCATCGGTCCAATGTAGCTCAAAGTGATTCAGTGTATTTGGGTGCAAAATAGGACCATCCCTAGTGTAAACTTACCCATTCAGACATGTTGGAACAATCTGTTTGGTTGTACGAGTTGTTGAATGAAAGTTGCACCACTTTGCAACTTTGCACTGCTTCCATTTGATAACTTTTCCCTCAACTGAAAACTGGCCACCACAGGAAAACACCTCCGAGATAGAAAAAACTGAGAGAGTTTATTGTAGATGGGCCAAACAGGATCCCATAGCCTTAAACGGAGAGTCTGTAAACATCACAGTTTCCAAGAAATAGCCCTTCAAAGATCGTTGTTTTTTAGCACTTTGGATTCTTAAGGGAAATCGTTGGTCCAATATAGCTCGGAGTGATTCGGCGCATTTGGATGCAAAAGAGGACCATCCCTAGCATAAACGTACCCATCCAGACGTGTTGGAACAGTCTGTTTGGTCATAAAAGTTGCTAAATGAAAGTTGCACCACTTTGTAACTTTACACTACTTGCATCTGACAACTTTTCTCTCAATTGAAAACTTGCCACCAAAGGAAAACGCCTCCGAGATAGCAAAAACTGAGAGAGGTTATTGTAGATGGGCCAAACATGATCCCATAGCCTCAAATGGAAAGTCTATAAATATCATGGTTTCCAAGAAATAGCCCTTCAAAGATTTCTGCCTTTTAGCACTTTCGACTCTTAAGGGAAATCGCCAGTCCATTGTAGCTCGGAGTGATTTGGCATATTTGGGTGCAAAAGAGGACCATCCCTAGCGTAAGCGTACCCATCCAGACGTGTTAGAATAGTACGTTTGGTTGTACCATTTGCTAAATGAAAGTTGCACCACATTGCAACTTTACACTGGTTGCATCTAACAACTTTTCCCTCAATTGAAAACTTTCCACCACAGGAAAATGCCTCCGAGATAGAAAAAACTGAGAGAGGTTATTGTAGAGGGGCCGAACATGATCTCGTAGCCTAAAAAAAAAAGTTTGTAGAAATCATAGTTTTTGAGAAACATTCTGTCAAAGATTTTTGCCCTTTTGCACTTTGGATTCTTAAGGGATTTCACCGATTGAATGTAGCTCGAACTGCTTCGGCCTATTTGGGTGCGAAAGGGGACCATACCTAACCTAAACGTAACCATCCAGATGTGATGGAATAGTTAGTTAGGTCATATGAGTTGTAGAACAAGATTTATTTATGCACTTACAAGTAGTTTTCAGCCTCCAACCGAACTCCAACGCTGATTTTCATGTGAAAAAAAGCCATGAGACCATAGCTTGTTGCTTTCTTTTTAATGGAAACTAGTGGGCAACAGAGTTAACTTCTTTATAGATTTAGCGTTTAAGATTGCAAGAAGACATCAAAATGGCTAGTGTACTAAATAAATTCTTATGATTTCTGAAGAATGTTGATAACTCTACTCAGTTGGCTTCTTTTTTCAAAATCATACAAATTGAACTTTTGCATCAATAGACTCTGTATATCAAGCTACCACAATTCAAGTTTCAATGATGAATATTTATCATGCATGTTTTAAATGACATTCAAGTTTATGTTTGTTTTGTTGTTTATATGATGTTATGTGATATTAATTCATGCTTCTAGGCTGCATATATATATATATATATAATTTTTACTAATGAACCCAAAATGAACCGAACCACCCACACAAAAATTTAAGCCGAACTAGCAAATCGAACCCCTGAACCCGATCCTGAACCCGAATAGGTAACTTAGTTTGTAAGTCAGTTATTGGGAGTTGGTCAGTTGTTTTGTGTGGGGGAGAGTCTTAAAAAAGGTTGAGGAAGAAATTTTTGGGATTGATGAATGTAATTTTGTGAAGAATCAATAAGATCATATTGAGTTACTTCGCAAAAACTATGGTTTCTACAGAAAATTTTTATGTTTTCTCCATTGTTCGACCCCTATACAACAAGTAAATGGCTGCATAGCTTGTGGAATGAGGGGGAATCAGGCCTGAGACCCCTTTAAAGTTGTTTTGAGTGCTTTCTTTTCATTTTTTGTGAGTTTTGTGCCAAGTTTTCTCAAGGCAGGTAGTGAACCCAGATTTTGCATTTTGAGTAAATTATGAATTATTGAAGCCCTCCACCTATTGTACCTTTCATGTGGCTTGGTGGAGAGGCTATGTACAATATTATTTGAATGTGTACAGGTCCATTTAAGACAGGGGAAATGATTTGTGAGTCTTGGAGTTTTTGTCCTAAGCAAATCATTGCTTAAATTGCATGAAAATGGAGCTTTTAGCCTAGGGTTTGTTAAAATCAATGAGAGTGGGGGAATCTCATTAACGTTTAAGCATATTGGGTTCATAATAGAGGTGTCTTAGTTGGTGGCATGGTCAGGGGTGTTGTGCAAGTGGGACTTTCAATAAACCCTATGCATTTGCATGGTAAACAGACGGTTTCATGGGATAGCCTGCTAAAGGACCTGTAGGTGCAGAATAATCTTAGAATTTGTTATTTTATGACACAACTCAAGATTGTTTGGGGTGTTCTTGTGAAGATCAAGTGTTTAAAGGGCACTAAATTTGTGAAAGAGGGCTAATTCACTAGCCTAGGACAGGGGTATGTTATTGGTTCTCAAATTTGGTCCAAAGGAGTCAAGGGTAGTTTTCACATATGTTTTCACCCCCACTCTGCATCAATCCATAGCTTGTTTGAAAGTACTTGTTTTAGGCTTTTAGACATAACAACAAGCCAGTGAACTATTTGATAAAAATATTTGGTACACATGTATGAAAAATGTCTTTGGTAGCATAGACAAGGCAGTGTTGTTTGAGAAAAAATGCCTCAAAGAAATGTGGTCTCCTATAAAATTCCATGACAAGAAATGCAATTGACATACACTCCCTAGTTATTAGTTATGTAATGTGAAGTAATTGCACGCCAACTTCTTAGATTTGACTTTACAGCAAAACTATATATTGTAATTGAATTTTCATCTATCGACATCTAGTTATTGGTTATACCAGTGTGAGTAATGCTTTGAGTTTGAAAAGATGTTACCAATGCAATGTAATCCCGATTGATATGAATATAAACTACATAATACAAACCATTCTTTTTATGCTATTGTACATTGATGCATAATACATTTACACTCACTTGATTAAATTTTCAAAGAGTTTAATCATGCACATGAGGAAAGAAATTAAATTTTTGATTGTCAACTTCTATATATCAAATTATCCAATAATCTTGAGTGTATCTCCATATACAAAAATGGCATCAACATGACTCAAACGAGAGTTTTACAAAATGTGGCATGCATCTCGATCTCTATTCAAAATTTTGTGCCAAAATGTCTATCTCATCCCTAAACTATTGGTGGATCATCAAAATGGAGCCTCTTTGAAGCACTCGTTGGCTCTCAAGGTAGCTGCACAAGAAAAAATCAAACCACAATTGAGATTAGTTATACTATATAATTTAAAATCAAATAATTAACATCAAAATCAATATACATTAAATTATAATTGAACTCTAAAATTGAAATCTTGATTACTTGAAATATCTCTCTTCAAAGGGTCAGGAGTCCTAGAATATGCCCCTCTCAAAGAACCAACCAAACCAACTTTTGTAATGTTAGTCTATATATGTGAACAAAAACATAAAATTGATCCAAGTTAGCATACAATTGGATCGGTAATAGGAACATATTTACCAAACAAAAAATAAAAAAAACACATACCTCTTTAGGATGATCTTTTTCTTTATCTCCTTTAGGTGTTTCGACACCTCCTCCTTGAGGTGTTTCAACACCTACTCCTTGAGGTGTTCCAATACCTACTACTTCAGGCGTTATGGCACTTGTCAACAACGATGCATAGCTCATAACTACCTGTACATAAAAATGACAAGTACATATGAAACTACCAATCTATGTCGATGTATGTATAATCAATATAAGATCTTAAAAATCTTAATTCAATTGAATTTGAATTCAATTACCTTCCCCTTATCTAAAATTGCACCTCCATAGTTTGGACAAGGCTACACCTCGCTCACATTAGGTATTGCCTACAAGAGGAAAATAAGATAAACATATGTTATTATATAATTTCATTAATGACAATTCAAATGACAAGCAAGTATTTAATAAAAAAATATAAATGAGCGAGTGTGAAAATATATACTGTGTGCATGTCGAGGCCAAATGAAATGGCCCTAAGGGTGCTATCAGTTACCTATGTGAGCTCCTCCTCAGACATAAACTATTAAATAGACCATGTAAATAAATATTAGTACTTTATACTATCTCTTATTAATATTCATTTAAAAACAAATGCAAGTTATGAATTTACAACTTAAATCTTACCTGTGTCACTATTCCAATGTCCCCCTCTCTAGCAGGAGAGGACTCTATAGGGTGTGCTCCACTCCCCTGCTTCTGATCTATAATGTCCACATCATGGAGGTCATAATAAGAAGTGTCCAAGGGATGTTCAACGGGTTGTACAAGAGGACCCAAGCATATTTGGTGGCACATAGAGCAAGTATGTGGCACACAAATATGTGGACCTGACAAGGATGATGCAACAACACTCGAGCCACTACCAACATCACCAGAATGTGGTTGAGCTATTGTAGAAGCATGCAAAACCAAAAGACCACTCAAAGAGTGAATAGCCTGGATAGTCTGTGTGGCTACATCCTGCATAATATCTAGATGATATACTGGAGGTGGCGAAGGAAGGGGAGGAGGGGGAACATATGAGCGCAAGACTACTCTAACTGCCCCTAGTCTATCCAGGGGCATACCTCCACTGATGCATCATAAGGGTTTAATGTCAAAGTAATTGACATGATGCCCTAACACAAACTCAACATATAATTTTTTAATAAAGTAAAATGGTATATCACAATTGTTGTTCGGTGGTTTATCAAAAACCATACACCAATGATCCCAAAAGTTATCTACAATGTCCCTATGTGTGCACCATTTTATAGAAAGTTTTGGTTTATTAACATTAATTGGAAAACCAGTGCAGGGGTTAACAAATAAAGAGGCTATTTGGGATTTGGTTATTCTGAGATCTTTCACATCATTGTAAGACAATCCGCATGCATAATATTCCCTCATGTATTCTTGCCACAAATGAAAGGAATTATTTTGGGCGGAGAGGGTTTCTATAATTTTAATTATTTCCTTCAATGTGTTTAACATCTTGGATAATCGAGGGATTCTCGTATAAACATTAGAAATGCCCCTCAATTGCTGCAACTTTTCACCAATTAAGTCTTCAATTGATGGTTGTGGAGGTGGTGGAGTGTTTGGCATTTGTGCATTTTCATTCTCAGCTGGTGGATTGTTTGGAATTTGTGCATTTTCATTTTCAGCAGCCATAATTCCCGATTAAAGTTAAAAACTAATTAATCCAATTGAAATTAGACAATGTAAATGAAAATATTGTAAAAATACCCTAGTTTTTTAAAAAAAATCCAAAAAAACCCTACTTTTTAACAAAAATCTATAAGATTCTCTAATTTTTAATAAAAATACATAATCAACACTATTTTTTAATCAAAATCCATAAAAAACATTCATTTTTAATAAAATCCATTCTAAACTCAAGTTTTTCATAAAAATCAATCAAAAACCCTATTTTGAAAAAAAATCCATAAAAAACTACATGAAATTATACAAATCTAATTTAAAAATCGATTAAAGCAAAAAAAAATACAAAAACTAACCTTTCAAATTAGATATCTAATATTCAAAAATCCTCCTTACTGTGCACCCGCGGCCTGTGCAAATGGTAAATGATTTTAACAGCCCGCAAATACATATATATACATATATGTGCCTCAAATCAGATATCTGGTATGGAAATCTTGGTTTGGGCATTGCTTTGGAGCAATGTACTGACACCCAAGCCACAAAAAGTCAACTCAGCATTTTCACGTTTTTGGGTCGATGAAAAACGTAATTATTTTCCCATTGCCACTTTTTGGCCCATCATGATCCTGCACATACCCAGATGCTAGAAAAGGGTTTGTGAATAGGTTGAAGGAATTGTTAGTGATCCAAATCTGCACCCTAAATGCCAAGATGTGAACGAACTTGATAGATTTGGATGTAACATGGGACTGCCTTCAGGTTGTGGGTATCCTATTCAAAAGAAGACCTCTAGATTATGGGTCGGCTTCCCCTTTTTATGGTGTCACCTAAACTATTCCTTGCTGGGAAAAGGGGAGAAAGAAGCATGAAAAGAAAAATAACCCCTATGGTGATGCACCTAATGTGTTTTCCTCAAACTTGCATAGCTTCTTTTACACACATGAACGATCAACAATTTAACACTGGCTTACACAACTCAGAACTTCATATGTCTTTGCATCAGTATTTCATAACAAGGCAAAAAATTTCAAGGACAACATCTAGAAGGAGGAAAAATACATCTTCACAACTTAGAATCTACCTTGAACTAACTCAACACATGTTATGACCCGCAAGTTCATATTAACTGCATAAAGGAAAAGAAAACATGACAAAATCAAAGGGAAAACAATTCTTCCATAATATTTAATCAACCATTTTTTAAGCTTTCACAATAAAACAACATAATGAGAAGGTAAAATATATTAACTTATTGATCAAAAGGTGTTACACTGCTGCATAAGTCTACAAATATGAGTTACAATGCTATCCTCTGCCTGGAAAAGGCTTCCCAAAGCTACAATTCCCACAAAAAGAAAGAAAAGAACCCCCTAAAACTTCAACTTCAAGATACTTAAGCAATTCTCTAAGCAACTTCCCACACAAGTGTTTCCAGAAGATTCTGGTCAGATACAATAGAAAAGGACAAAAAGGACCTTCTAGAAACCCTCCAAACTATCCTCCATATGAAGAAAAGTTAAGCCAAGTCAATAGTCACACTAAAAATGTGACAAAAATGCCTCCAAATAGCCCTTTTCCTCTAAAATTTGTCAAAACAGCCTCCCACACATCCCTCATGTCTACAAGTCATCATTGGTCTTCACACAAGTATTAACCCACACTCTCCTCATGCAATATGTGTGTTTTGAAAACACAAGACTCCAAAAGCATTAAAGATAATGATCTTGACTAAGTCATTCATAAAATATCGCTTAACAAGTCATTTTACATTTCAAAGCATAAAATAAGGGGTCCTACCATCTCCTTGAATTACATTACATTTGCATTAAAAGACAATAAAAGTGATTTTCAAATCACTTACATGATATATTTAAACATTGGAATAAAATGCAACATATAATGTCATATCTAAAAGATTTCAAAAGCTTCCAAGGCACTTGATCATCCCAACTTACCTCATTCTGCATTTTAGTCCACACATGGGCAATACTCACTAGTTTGTAAAGGCATCATAAAGCTCCAAAATACTTGGCCAATATGGCCAACCTCCAAATTTCTTGGAAAGCATATTCCAAGTCACATGATATTGGTCAAAATCAAAGGCATATCATATGTTGTATTGGCACACTCCATATGCATTGTTGAGGACTTAGAAAAGTTTGAAAAAGGAGAAAAGCCTAAGGGATGGAATGCCTAAGGCTATAACATATGATTTTGGCCCCCATTGCATTTAACACATGCTTCAATTTAAAAAAAATGGGAAGAAAATCCCATCGCACCAAATAGGGTCAAACCCTAATCATCAAAACACCGAAATAATGAGGAAATACCATCATTCAGTCGTTGAACAATCTAGAACAAAGATGTTTCCGCCGTGGGGTTTGAGCAAAAATAGAAAAAAAATGGAGATTCACATTGGTTTTTGGTGATTTTATGAGGGAAACACCTCAACAGCAGGTAAAGGCTCATTTTGAAGCTTAGAATCTGCATTTTCTATAATTTGGAACCCATTTCAGAAGCTAAGGCTGCGACCATGGACACATTTCTAACCCATATGTATTATTTTCTCTTTCTGTTGTTTCATTTGTTGACAACCACATGATAACTCCAATGAAGCTTTGTAAGAAGCAAAAGCTTGAAAGTTTTGCAAAAAAATTGTGAGCAAAAGCTCCAGGTGAGTTAAATCGACTCCATTTCTTATTTTGAGCAATAGAAAGCCATGTTTTGAGCCCTCCATCTTGAAAATATAATAACAAATGTTTGTTTTCTTCTATGCATTTGTTAATAAGGATACCCCATTGTTGTTTATGTTGCTTTCATGAAAAAAATAACTCCTTGGCCACGACCATGGACATGAAATAGTGTGTTTTTAGATGTAGTTTTACTTCTTTTGAAAAAATCCCATAACATTTCTTTGATTCTCCTTTGTATTAGAAATTTTTTTAACAACCTAGAAGTGTTTTTGATATGTGGAAGAAGAAAGATGGCCTGTGAGCTCAGCCTCCATTTTTCTAAACTGGGTTTCCTCTGTATTTTCCTTTATTCTCTAAAAATGGTGATTCTTGATTCTTATTGAAAATATTAAAGCTTTTATTTATCTTCTCAAAAGATAGCAACCCTTCATTTATCTAGAATTCGGCCTTTGAACTTTTAGCAACTAATTAGGGTTTTGCATTATGGGGCTCGCCTCCATTTTGGCCACGATCTTTCATATTCTGCCTTTTGATGAAGATTAGAACATACTGTAGCATTCATCTTACTACAGACCTCTTACTTGTAGCTTGTAACTCCACAATTTCTTTTATTTCAAAGTGAATGACAAGCTCACTTCGAGCTATGTAAGTGTAGAAAATAATGAATATTAATGCTTCTTGTGTATTACATTGTGTCTTCAATCTCCTTTTTGTGGGTAGCTACTAAAACCCCCTCTTGCTCAAGTATTGTGTTTATGTTCCCATTATATGCAATTTTCCTTCTATCACTGAGAAGATTGAAGAGCTTACCCCCATAAATCTCAAAAAACAAAGCCACAGGTGGAATCCTTGATTTTGGTATACAGGTTGATTCATACGACCTAGAATATCCTCTAATTCCTTAAGAGGTAATGGTTGCATCGTGTAGGTTTTTCCACTACCTGTCTGGCCATATGCAAAACATGTTGCTTTTGTGCGATGGAAAAGAATAGGAATAATGGACTCCACAGTACATTGATAAACCTCCTCATTGGTGACATACCTGTCTAATACAGAGCCAAATGTAAATTCACTTTTCTCCACATATGATGTCAAATCCACCGTTAACTTAGTCTCATGAACAGTTAATGCACATTCCTTTGAATCAAATGTAACTATGTCATCTTCCTTTTGAGCCAACTCCTTTTTGTTTAAATGCCTTTTTCGTACCACAACTCTAATTTGGCCAAGTTGCCTTCTTTCCCATTGAATTCTCTATCCATTGTAGATGATGTAACTATCTGTTGTAGATGATCTAAATGAGTTTATGTCCATTTGACCTATTTGTTTCTTTCTTGAACTACTGCCAACATCAAAAGTGTTCTCAAAACCTCTTTCATTCATAGGCATGAAGGGTGATGTTTCAAAAGCTTCTGCCAGTGTATCCTCAGAAAGAAGTTCATTGTCATCTAAGGAAATGCAAATCAAAAGCTCAGCTCTAAAGTCACCTCTCATTTCAGGGGACAAGACCCCATCCATGTTAGCAAATAGCAGGGGTAGAGTATCTAGGCCACCTTCATTGCCTAGGTTCATGCTCCTTAACATCCTAAACATCTTATGCTTCTCCTTCAAGGACTGTGCTCCATATCCCGTCTCACAACTCATAATGGACTGTTTTAGCATGTTCCATACTATTAAGCACCCTTGACAGTGTGATCTTGTTGTCCCTTAGTATTATTTGGCATTAATGTCAATACACCAAGGTTGAAGCTTCAGGTTATGCACATGGTGATATTTTTCATTTTCAGTATTGCATGAGTTTATATATCCCTGCTAATCCATTTCAACATCTTCATCTGCATTTGGCATAATTTAGTGGTGATATAGCCAATTTGGTCTATGATCAATTTGATATCAAAAGGTTCATTTGCATATTTATTGGCATTTTAAAAAGTGCAGTGATAAAGGCTATATTCTAAGGTTTATTCAAAAAAGGGCATTGCTATATTTTTTCACAAAGTGATATTATTCTCCAAATTGAACTTGAAATTATTTTGAATAGAAATGTTTTTCAAAGAATGGCACATTGACAAACTATATGCCTTTTTACAAAGCAACATCATCGTGAGGAAATCTTTAAAACAAAAGGGTGGAAAATTGATTTTATTCATAAGCTTATGATGAAAGAAGGGTTGTCGGTGGTCATTATTTGTTTGAATTTATTGGGAATTCTTTCCCATCAAAATGCTCAAATGTGAAACGTCATTATGCTGGATTTGAAAAGGAATTGGAAATTCTTGAGCAATCATCGAAGGTTGATTCATTTCATTTGATGTTTTGTCTTACCCTAATCATAATATGGCTGTAAGGTGAACCTATCTTAGGCGCTGGTTTAGTGAGTGAGCAGTGGCTGAAAGTGTTTTTTGGTGTCTTCTACCATTGGCCCAGGTGTATTATTCCCTTTTTGCTTTGGTTTGCTTTACTTAGTGATTTTTTAGAATTGATGGGCATGAGAGTGAGTTTTGAATACTCTTTTAGTAATTGTTTTTGATATGGAGGTTTCAGCTGCAAGTATTGGTTTTTTGTTTTTGTACTTAATGGTTGTTAATGTTCAATGAAAGTTGTTTTGGTTTTGCTCTCAGTCGTAAAGTTGGGTTATGGCAGTTGTTGTAGAGATGTTATAATCAAGTGTTTAGTTTTTCTTTAATATTGATGAGTATATACTTGTTTAAAACTCCTTTCGGGATTACTAAAAAAGGACCTGTTGTATAAGGGTTTATTTGCAGTTTCTTGTGTTTAAGTAAAACCCTGTTGTTAGTTTGGGGGTTCGACTGTGTAAAATGATGGGGTTATTTTTTCGACCCATTAGATTAAGTGGCAGGTATTTTTTAGTTATTTGTTTATTGATTTCTTGGAAAGATTGGGTCTTGTTTAGATTCAGAGGGTTTGGTTGAGTTTTGTAAGTAAATGTAATCTTACATCTGGCAAAAGGAAGTTGCAGATTCAGTTTCATGAGGAAGTTGCTGATACAGGTTTCAAACAGATTCTTTGTTTACCTAATTATGTTTCAAAATAGAGAACATATAAGATGATTTGTAATGCTCATTTTGATGTGTGATGAGAGGTTTTTTGGAAAGTATAGATTATATATTTCTAAAGAACAATATATATTAGTTTTTTTGAAACTTGAAACTTTGTAACTCTGATTCTGAGGCCATTGTAGAATAGAGTATGTGATTAGTGAAACAAAGATCAACTATTTACTTATATTACTTCATACTTGTACATTTCATAAGACTATCAATGAGATAGCATTATAAGACTATTAGTGAGATAGCATTATTGTCAGTGAGACAAATCAGCTAGTGAGGCTTTGTACAAAGAATATTTTTTTCAGATAATGCTAGTGAGGCCAAGTTCGAGTGGTTTTATTCCCTAGGAGGGTTTCCACTCGAGAAAAATTCTATGTCAAATTTTTAAATGTGTTAATTCTATATTTGTTCATTGCATTTTTCAGCATAAGTTTATTTGTGATCTGATTATTGTTAAAAGAATTAAAAAGAGTTAATTTTTTTGTTAACACTGATTCACCCCCCCTCTCAGTGTTAATTGCACTCCAACAATTGGTATCAGTGCCAAACCTTGTTGTTGAGTCAACTAGGGGTTCTTGCTTAGGAGTGCTAATGGAAATGCAAGAAGGTTTGTCCACAACCAAAGCACCACTTTTTGATGGTACTAGTTATGCCTTTTGGAAGTTTAGGATGAAAAAACATATTAACTCTCTAGGATATGATGTGTGGGAAGCAGTAGAAAATGCATATACTAGTACATCACCCCCTTCTGATGCTAATGAGAAACGGGCATATGATTGCAATGCAAAGGCTGAAAATGCTATTTGTTGTGGACTCACTAATGATGTCTTGAAAAAAATAATGGATTGTAAGAATGAAAAATCCATATGGGATAAATTTTCCACTATCTATGAAGGTGATGAGAAAGTTAAAGAAGCAAAACTTTAGAACTATAGGTTTAAATTTGACAGTCTAAAAATGGGAGAAGATGAAAATATTGCTAATTTTTTCTTGAAAATTCAAGAAAGTGTAAATGCAATCAGAGGATTTGGAGAAAGTCTTCTTGAAAAGCTTGTTGTTCAAAAGGTTATGAGATCTTTACCCACTAAGTTTGATCCAAAGATTGCAGCAGTTGAAGAAACAGACATTAATAAGGTAACTCTTGATGATCTTCATGGTTTCTTTACAGCTTATGAGATGAGATTAAATGAACATAACTCTGTAAGTAAGGAATTTGCCTTTAAAGCTGAGTCTGATGTTTTAGATGAAATAGAGTCATCTTTTGTAAGTAAGCTAAAAAGAGGTTCAAACAAGTATAAAGGGAAATTACCCTTTAAATGTTTTAATTGTGGAAAGATAGGACACTATGTTGCAAACTGTCCTAATAAAGATCTTGAAAGTGATGATGAAAACAATAAAAGATTCTCAAAGAAAAAGCAATCTAATTTTAAAAAGAAATACTTTCAAAAAGAAGAAAAGCCTTTATGCTAATGTAACTGATAGTGAATCAATTGAATCTTGTGATGAAACTGAAGAAATCTTATTTATGGTTGAAGTTGTTCTTATAAAGGAAGATGATTCTAATTCTGAATCTGAAATTGACCTTGAGGGAGAATTGAAATCTTCTCTCAAAGAAATTAAGAAATTGAGAAAAGAGGCAGTTATCTTAAAAGATAAAGATCAAGAAAATATACAAACTATTTCTGATTTGACTCTTAAAGGAGAAGAAATCAAAAAAATTATTGAGATGACTCAAGAAAAATTGAAACATAAGGAGGATAGGTGCTGCTCTTTGGAAGCAGAAGTTGTTAAGTTGAGAAATCAACTTGCCTCACCTGATGAAGGTCAATTCTCAAATCACAATGGTAAAGGAAAAGGTAAGATTTTTTATGATAATCCTAGTTTCAATGGTTATTGTTTCAATTATAAACAATTTGGTCATAAGGCTGGTACTTGAAAGATTTTGTCTAAGAGAAGTTACAATATTGTTAATGGAAATCTCTATAAGTTTCTTGTCAATATTCAATGTTATAGATGCAAGGAAGTAGGTCATATAGCAGCATTTTTTAGATCTGGTTTAAAAGTGCAGTCAAACAAAGCTAATGAAACTAAACTTGTTTGGAGACCTAAAGAGGTTAAAGCCTTGATAGTTGAAATAGCTTTTCACTCTGTTAGGAGAAGTTTTTGGATCCTTGATAGTGGTTGTTCTCATCATATGAGTAGTGAGAAAAATAGGTTTGTAGACTATGAAGATTATTCTGGTGGTTTTGTTAAGTTTGGGAATGATCACTATATTCCTATAGTGGGCAAAGGTACTATTTTGCTTGAAAATGAAATCCCTGTCAATGATGTTTACTATGTGAAAGGACTAACTCATAATCTCTTGAGTGTAAGCCAAATTTGTGACAATGGTTTTGAAGTAAATTTCTTTTACTTTGGGTGTTAAATTCAAAGAAAATATGGTAAACTAGTAGCAGCATATTACAAAACAAATGGTAATGTGTATTATCTGCAAGAGAGCTCAAATAATAAGCAAAAAACTAATGTTTGCTTCATGAGTCAAATTGATGAGTCTCGGTTATGGGATAGAAGATTTGGCCATATTAACTATGAAAATCTAGTAAAGATAAGTAAAAATCAAAATGTTAGAAATATGCCTATGATATCTAAACCAGATAATCAGATTTGTAAGGAATGTCAGGAAGGAAAACAAGCTAGAGCAAGTTTCAAAACTAAAGAATACACATCAACCAGACCGCTACAACTTGTTCACACTGATCTATGTGGACCAACAAGGACCAAGTCCTTGAATAATGAGAGGTATTTCATGCTTTTTATAGATGACTATACTCGTATGACTTGGGTAACATTTTTGATACATAAGGGAGAAGCTTTTCATAAGTTTAAAGTTTTCAGAAAGTTGGTTGAAAATGAATCAAATCTAAAAATCAAGTGTCTTAGGTCAGATAGAGGAGGTGAATTTACCTCACAAGAGTTTGTTGATTATTGTGAAGAACATGGAATAAAGAGGCAATATTCAACCTCTAGGACACCACAGCAAATTGGTGCTGCTGAACACAAAAATCGAATAGTGAAGGAAATGGCGAGAGCTATGTTGCATGATGCAGCTCTGTCAAACACATACTGGAAAGAAGCAGTGCATATTGTTGTTTACATTCTGAATAGAGTTCAGATAAGAACTAAAACACAACATACACCATATGAATTATGGTATGGTAGGACTGCTAATGTAGGATATTTCAAAATTTTTGGGAGCAAGTGCTTTATAAAGAAATACATTGATAACATTGGAAGTTTTGAATCGAGGTGTGATGAGGGTATATTTTTGGGATAATCTACACACAGTAAAGCATATAAATGTTACAATAAAAGGTTAAGAAAAATTGTGGAAAGTGCCAATGTTAAGGTTGATGAAACCTTACAAAATTGTGAACAACAAAAGAAACTTGATGATGATGATGATTTTATTCTGCAGTTACCTAATACAAATCTGCAAGATCAAATTCAATAGAACTTGAGAAATCAACTAAACAAAATGTGTCTAATGATATTGCTGAACCTTCCTCTCAACCTACCTCTCAATTGTCCTCTAAGCTAATGAAAAAGAAACATCCTTTAGATCAAATTATTGGAGATGAAACAAAAGGAGTACAAACTAGAAGGCAACTTTTAGGTACAAGAGATATTGATGAACAAGTTTATTTGTCTTTGATTTCAAAAATAGAGCCTAAGACATATTCTGAGGCTAGTAGTGATAGTTGCTAGATTAAGGCTATGCATGAAGAACTTGCACAAATTGAGAAAAATAAAACTTG